>OU015756.1:30390531-30402343 GCA_907169655.1 Acomys percivali | reverse complement strand
CACACACACACACACACACACACACACACACACACACACACACACACTTCCTTGGGTCTACAACCTCCATAGCCATGGTTGTTGACCAAGTTTACAGTACCAGGCATGAACTTTCTTCTGTAAAGTGAGCCTGAAAGTGAAGCATAAAGTGATTGGTTATTTTCATAGCAGATATACCACTATTGCAACTCTAGGCTCATCCTGCTTTGTCGGATGTTATTGTAGTTGCAAGGTTCATAGATGAGTAGTTGATGTTTTTCTTACTCCACGGTCTACAAAGTACTTTCTGCTTCTATGAAAGCAAGCCATCATATAAAAATCTTAGAAGGTTAATATCTGCTGATAAGTGATTATATACCATGCACGTCTTTCTGGGTCTGGGTAACTTCACTCAGGACGATCTTTTCTAGTTCCATCTTTTTGCCTGCATATTTCAAGATGCTCTTGTTTTTAATAGCCAAGTATTATTTCATTGTGTAAATGTACCACAGTTTCTTTCTCCATTTTTCGGTGGAGGGACAGCTAGGTTGTATATAGATTATGGCTATTACAATAAAACTGCTATGAGTATAGTTGAGCAAATGTCCTTGTTGTATGGTAGGGCACCTTTTGGGTATGCCCAGGAGTGGTATAGCTGGGTCTTGAAGTATCACTATTCTCAATTTTCTGAGAAAGATTTTGAAAGGGGTTGTAGAAGTTTGTACTCTCACCAGCAATGGAGGAGTATTCCACTCTCTCCTCATCCTCCCCAGGATGTGTTGTCACTTGAGTTTTTTATCTTAGCTATTCTAACAGGTGCAAAGTGAAATCTCAGAATCATTTTGATTTGCATTCCCCTGATGACTAGAGACATGGAGCACTGGCTATTCCTCTGTGGAGAATCCTCTGTTTAGCTCTGTACTCCACTTGTAAAAAAATAATTTATTCAGATTATATCCTGATTGTTATCCCCTCACTTGTATCTTCCCATTCCCTCCCTCCCTCCCTCCCTCATTCTCCCTATTCCCCTCCCCAAGACCTCTGAATGAAAGGGACCTTCTCCCCCACCATATGATCACAGACTATCAAGTCTCATCCTGGTAGCCTGCTTCCACTTCGTCTGAGTGCCACCAGGTCTCCCCACCAAGGGGAAGTAGTCAAATTTGGGGCACCAGACTTCATGTCAGAGGCAGTCCCTGCTCTCGCCACAACCATGGGGAATGAGCTGTCTATTGGCTAGATCTGAACAGGGGGTGTAGGTTCACCTCATACATTGACCTTGGTTTGTACAGTAGCTTGTGCAGGACCCCCTGGGTCCAGATCTGCCAGCCTTCATGGTCTTCTTCTGAAGCTCCTGGACCATCTGGATTATTTGGTTTGGTGGTATCTAATTTCTTGATATCTTTATATATTTTGGACATTAGCCCTCTGTTGGATGTAGGGTTGGTGAAGATCTTTTCCCAGACTGTAGGCTGTCATTTTGTTCTGTTGACAGTGTCCTTTGCCTTACAGAAGCTTTTCAGTGTCATGGGGTCCTATTTATTAATTGATGATCTTAGAGTGTGAGCTGTTGGTGTTTTGTTCAGGAAGCTGTCTCCTAACCAAACTACAATACAAGCCCTAAAGAAGCTAAATAACAAGGAGGACTCTAGGGAAGATGCTTAATTCTTATTCGGAAGGGCAAATAGAATAGACAACAGAAGCTGTTGAAGAGAAGGAGCAGGAAGAGAGCCAGCTCGTCTGAAAGACTCCAACAGATGCTGAGATTCAGCCAAACTTTGGCACAGATCACAGGGAGTCTCATAGAAGAGTTGGGGGATAGAAGGGTATGGAGGGGTCAAGAGCTCCACAGGGAGGTGGGGCTGCAGAGTCCATTGCACCAAGCAAGGACCATGCGTAGTGAGAACATAGATCCTCCCACCCTGCTCAGATATAGTGGATAAGCAGCACAGTCACCTTGTGAGTCCCATATTATTGGGAGTAGGGTCTACCTCTCACAAGAATTCTGGTGCTCATTCATTGATCACTTCCACCTGGGGTGCAAGGGCGAGGGGCTTGCCAGGTCATAGAGAAAGAAGATACAGGCAGTCCAGATGAAACTTGATAGGCTTGAATCAGATGATAGGGAAGGAGGTCTCCCCCTTTCTGAAGACTAGGGGAGGTAGAGGGGGGATAAAGAGGGGAGGGTACAACTGGGAGGAGATGAGGGAGGGGGCTATGATGTAAAGTGAATAAATTAAAAGTTTAAAGCTTTAAAAAAATCTTGGAAGGTTACTTGTCTTATATGAGATCTTAAAACACTATAACATTACATCACAACCATAAAGCATCACTGGACAGAGATGCTTCTAACTGAATGTGATATGAGACAGAATATACAAGATCTAGTTTTAGACACAGAATTAATTAGCCATGGTCCCTTACTCAAATTCCTAACAGGGAAAGCAACTATTGCAAATATTCAGTATATCTTAATTAAATCTGGATTTTCGTATCTAGGTATTACCATGAATGTTTCTAAGTTGAATATATGCATACTATGCATTCATTATAACTGTCTTGAAAATGAGAGCTACGGTAGTCTACCTTGTCGGTTGCCGGAAAATATTAGATGCGTTTTCCTGCCAAATTTTAAAATGCTAGGAGCGTTTCACTGGGCAGCAAATACTGGAATGAAAACTGGAACAATTGGGTTAAGAATAGCCTGGCCCTGCTTAAGCATGATGTGCACATATGCTGTGCATTCCCTATTTTAAAACTCATTGAACTCTATACACTTACAACAGAGGAATTTTACGTTGGACAATTATTCCTTGACATGCCTTTTAAAAGGTTTTGTGACTAGAACCTGACTTGTTTCGTGGATTATACATTAGTGCCTATTAACGGTCAACCCCCAACTCACAAAAATGACCTCTACAAGTTTCCAATGAATATAATCACAAAAAAGTTTTCTCTTGTGGGACAATGACAGTATGTATGCTAAGCCATGACTATTTGTGCCTGCTAGTTTTGGTCTTAAAACATACATTCAAAGACACTAAAGATGTAGTCATCAATGTACTTACATGGTAATACTGAGGACAAAGGGAGTTTCCCCTAGCTCTGTTTTTCTATACCATCTTCTGGGTGATTCACGGCCATTGCACTCATGAACGCAGGGAAGCTGATGGTGACTGTGCTGAGTCTATGTAAGAACAAACCCACCGTCAGGTAGGGATGAAGAGAAGAAAAGTATTTCACACAGATAGAACCATGGAAATTGGGAGTCATTTCATTCAGTTGTGTATGCATGGTTACTCACCAGACTCAAATAGATCATCCCAGTGAAATGGTCCTACATGTAGCCCTTGTTAAAGCTAATGAGCCACAAAACAAAACAAAAGTCATGAATGTGGGGGGAAATGTAGGTAAGAAAAAGGGGAGATTGATGGGGGTGGGAGATTTCAAAAAGTGTAGCCAAAGCAGGTCTCTGCTCAGCCTGTCTGCATTGTATCTTAGATGTGTCTGAGCAGTATGCTTCAGGTGGGTTGGTAGAGGCAGACCAAGACCTGACATTGTTCCTAGAATGGTGGGGTGGCTAATTTGGATTGTGGCTGGCACCTGGATTCTGCTCTGCTGGCCACAAGGAATGCTCCTTGTTACAGATGGGCCCAGCTGGTCAGCAGCTGGGGGTACTGTGAGGAATCAGAACTCCAAGTTGCTCAGAAGTTCCACAGGCTCTCTTGAGATGGCAGGGCTATGCTTATCTGCTCTGTGACCCAGCTAGGCTAGGCCAGCAAGCAGCTGGGGCATGAGAGAGATCAGAGGTCAAAGGTGCTTGGGTGTTCTGCACTTTCTAGCAAAGCAGCTAATGTGGATTGTGTCTGGTACCAGGACTCAGCTCTGCTTATCTGCTCCCTGTCCTAGATCTGGCAAGCATTAGACAGTGAGAGCCCACAGTCCATCTCAAGATGGCAGCTAATGTGGGCTGTCCCCTGGGATTTTTCTCTGGGTTAGCTGGGTGACCATGGATTGGATACACCCATGCCAAACACAATGTGGATCCTTCTCACCTAGAAATCAGCAGTACTGCTGTTTTGTAGCTCTCAGTTTGGTCTTTAGGTCATTGTGCAGTCCTGGTTTTCTGGTAATCAGAGACAATGTCCAGTTGGTGCCACCATCTTGGATCCAAATAAACCATTGGACAAAATGTCCTCATTTCTATGACAGACAGAATTCTGCCTAAGAAAGAGCAAGCTTGGACACAAGCAGAGTTGACAGCCAAACTCTGCCAAAACAGGGTCAGCAACTCCTCAATAGCTCCTGCCTCACAAATAGGTCTATCAGATATATTGGACCGGAAGGCTGAAGAAGATGCTCCAACCTTATAAGGGGTTTTGGGTGACTATTCAGGCAGCAAACTGTCTCTGTCATCTTCTCATTTGGAAAGCCAATAACCTGCACTCCTGGCATACTTGGGTAATCAAGTTTATTCCTTCTCAAGTCTCTAATGGATTTGAAAACCAGGTAGCTTAGTTTTACAATAAAGCTTAGTTGTTTAGCGGTTAGGATGTTTTTTAGGTCTAGATAGATGTTTTAAGTTGATAAGGATAAGATGTGGTAGAGATTGATTTTCATTCAGAATTTTAGATGCACCAAGGTAGAAAAGATGTTTTCTTCAAGGCTATCAAATACAAACAGCCAAAACACTAAGAATGTAACATTTATATAATTCCTTATTGTGTCATGGTTCTTCTTGCTATAGGTAGTTTATGGTATATATGTGTAATAATATAAATGTATATGTAAAAAATTTAAAAACGTTTAATTTTTAGAAAGGTGTGGGATAATGTACTGTATACATGCATGACTTCACCAAAAAGTTAACATGATAATAAAAGGAATGCCATATCTCACCATTGGTCTTCCTTATTAGTGTGAAGAAGTATAAGATTACTAGCATACAATAACTTATGTCCTAAGGGCCGGGTAAGTTAAATGACATTATATGTTGAAGCTTGTTGTTGTTATTTAATTACTAAAGAATAGACAGGTATATTTTCTGGATGAAATATATTAAGGGTAAATGTTTAAAGTCAGCTTGTTAGACTTAGTAAATCATTTCCTATTTTACACTGTATTCCAGTCACCATGTTTTAGTTACAAAACACCAGTGCCTTTAACACATGACTCAAATGTCGCTTCCTGGCCATATTGACTGTTAGGGACAAGAGGAAACAAAGCTGGCAGAGAATAAAGGCACTCTTCTGCCTTTCAGTTCTCAAGCCATTGAATAAAGAAACAGACAAACAAGAGGAAAAGTTCTTAGTTTCCCTAATAGTCCACCTAGTAACATTTTAAAATTATAGTACTCACATAGACAACAAAACATGTAGCTTTCTTGTATTCTTACTTCCCAGTGGTAGAGCTATATTTACTGAAATATAATTTATCTGTTAACAGATTGCTACTGGTAGAAAATACTCCAAAGGATTTTTCTTGAGTACTTGAGTGAAAATACAAATACATGTTTTTCATTCCCAAGTCACAACTTAATTATCCAGTCACTAGACCAAGGAGTTATCTAAGCCTTAAGACGTTAGCTTAGGTGGTCTTTCAGGGAAGTTGTTGATGGTACAGTCCAAAAATATGGTATTTCTTCGGCTGGTTTTAAGAAGAAATATGACATAAATTTTCAACTGAGCTCATCTGAGCATCATGGCAAGAAGTAAATGCCTGTAACAGGACAAACTCTTCAACATGCTGTGCAAAGAGTGACTGGATTTGAACTGACTGAAAGTGGAAAAATAAATAAAATTGCTTGCTGTGGAGTGCTACACCACTACAGGAAGAAAGCCTGCACTCCCATCCAGTGAATGTTTCCAGCAGTGCAGTAGCACTAGCAGCAAGTGGGGAGCAGGGTAAGAAGAGCTCCACAGTAGAGGAACAGAGATTGTGTGACATTTAAAGTGCAGATGATAAAGCAAGTGATTCAAGCTTAAGACAGAGGATAAAAATTAACAAAGCCATTAAAAGATGCACACCATATATAATGATGTTTGTGATTTAAAAAAGAAAGCAGACTTAAATATTTTTATTAGTTACCTACCCCTTGCTGTGACAAAATATCAGACAGTGAGTTAAGAAGGAAAGGTTGGTGGCTCCCGGTTTCCAGCAGCAACCCACCAAGAAGAAGAAGGAATGATTGAGAAGAGGGGAGCTGCCTGTTGACACAGCATCCTCAGTCAAGAGCAGAGTGAGACACATGCTGGTGCTTGTTGGCTTTCTCCTTTGCATCTCTGAAGTCACTCCAGGACTTTATGTGCCCCCCCCCACATAAAGGGTACCTCTTTCTTCCTCTATCAAATATCTCTGACCATGTTCCCAAAAACATGTCCCGAAAAGGGTCTCCCAGATGGTCCAGTTCCACCAAGTTGACACAGAAGATTAACCACCATGCCATTCTGGACATAATTTTTACAAGCAAACAAAACACTTTCATGTTCTACACTTCTCATGTTTAAATTAAGATGTGCTGAACAAGCATTAGTTTTTGTGTTTTTATGTCTATTCATCTATATATGCAAATATACACGCTGTTAATACTTTGTGGGGATAATCTCACAGGAATCTTTGAGCAATCACAAATTTCCCACTGATGTGCAAGTGGGACTCGCTAAATAGGACCACTTCTGATGAGGTCAGCCTGCATCATCAGATGCTGTTAACAGTGAAGCCAGCTTGCCTGTTCTTCAAACAGCCAGAAGCAGGTATTTGAATGCAGAATTACATTATCTCCATAAAGCTGATTTACATACCATCAGATGTTGCAGCATTTGCCCCTAGTTTAGAGATCTAGGGAAGTAGTTACCAACATAAAACTGTGTTCCTCTGCTGAAAGAAACCTTGATCCTTCCCCAAAGCAATTATTCTGAATTTTAAGAAAGCAGGTTGACTCTCAGCTTTCCTAGAGAGCTCCGGCTGTCCTGCCTATTTTGTGTTCCCTGCCACTGAAAATGTAGGCAAGCCTTGCGTTTTTCCTTCTTCTCCACAGCAAGTTTCTAATTTAGGTACTATAATGTATTAGTGTGAATTGACTTCATTTCCAAAGGCAACTGGGTTTATGGCCACTCAGTTCATGGAGAGCAAATCTCTGCAAGAACATTCCATATGTTCTCATATTTAAATTCTAACATGTTCTTGCAAAAAACGGTGAGATGTGTTCCTAACATAAAAGAGCCAAAACGTTGAAGCTAGCAGAATTGAAATCAGGAGGCTTTTAAAATAGAGTAAAGAATGATTTTGAAAAATGCCAGTAATTTTAAGTTTAGTAAAAGTTATATAATAAATGTCAAAGAAAAGTTTAAAGAATAGTTTCCAAAGAGATGTTTGTTAGGGTGTATTCATCTGGTCAGCATTTTCCCTTGGCATTAAGTGGTCAGATCTAAAGACATGAATGCTGAGGCTTAGGGACTGGTTCACTCAGTAAGGTGCTTGCACTGTAAACATGAACACATGTGTTTGGATTCCCAGAATCCACTTAAAATAGCAGTTGTGGGCTGCACACATCATCACAGGGCTGGGTAGGCAGAGGCATGAGTATCCTGGAGCATTATATGCACAAGTCCAACCAAAGTATTGAGTTCCAGGTTCAATGAGAGACGCTGACTCAATAAATGAGGAGAAATTGTTAAAGGAAGACATTGGTGTCCAATCTCCACATACAACACAGCATGTACACATAAGAAATACATCACACACATATAAAAACATGGATACTTCCAATTCAATGAACTTAAGGTAGACTTAAGCAATGATACTTGTAATTTAATTGCCACTACAATTCAAACATTCTGATTTGGTTCATCAGATTAAGTTAAAATGGTGTTCATTTCAAAGACTACATGTAGGGATTATTATCAGTAAAAATAACATATTTTCATCCACCTAAGAGGAGAAAAATTACTTATTCAATCTCATTTAACTAGTTAAAACCATGCCAAATGAACACTCTTTAATGCTTGACCAAAATGGAGTCTGTTAACTCTTTAGGTGGTCAATTGCTATTAACAGAAATGGCTAGAATAACAAATCAAACTAGAAAAATATTAATGGCTAATTTCTATCTCTGGAGAAACAATCTTAATTAACTAGGAGTCAAATTAATCTAATCAATGATCCTTTTTCTGCTCTAGTCTATAAGCAAATATCATAGAATTGGGTAAAACCTCTGTGTGTGTGTGTATGTGTGTGTGTGTGTGTGTGTGTGTGTGTGTGATGCAATTCTATTTCAATTAAAACATACTTAAAATAATAACTAAAACAATGTAGATTCAACATCAAGAAGTTTAGAGATTTTCTGAAAAAAAAGTTAAAATATAAAGTTTCATGTAGTACTGCCTATGTTCTATTTTACTCACTTTAGGTGGTATTTTAAAGCATTTAAAATGACAATTAATAAAATCAATGTCTTCACAATTGTTTTGAATAACATATTTTCTGATAATAAAAATTTCATTATTGTTTTATATATACATATACATGAATGATTAAAAAAATCAAATAAGGAATGTCCTTTGTATAAGCATTTCTATAAAAATGTATATGATAGATTTGTCTTTTGGTAGAATTTGTTCTCACATCATATTATCCTATAAAGAAGCCTTCATTTCATATTAATTACCCTTCAAAAACATAGTTTTAAACTTCACATTTATCAGTCATAAGGAAGAAATAGGTGATTTAAGTCTGTCTGTGCTTTGCTTGTTTATATGTATAAGTTTTGGTGTTATACAACCATGATGAGGAATTTTCATAAATATTTATAGATATTTAATATTTTAATGGAATTGAATGAAACTATCAAAGTGCTTGCTATATGCTGTCAGATTGTGTTCCACTTGTTTTGCCAATTTACACTCACATTAGGAGTGCTAGAAAATGCCAGCATTGATTATTATCTTTCCTGCGTAATTGACAATTTCAATAAAGGGTATGATATTTGAATAATGTTTAATTTTATTTCCTTACAGATAAGCATTAATCTTTGTTCATGGAGTCCCAAATAGTTTCTACATCATTGAGGAGTGAATATTTTAAAGGTAAAAGTTAAGGTAAACCCATCAAGAATACCAAAACAGTTTCAAGTTTGGAAAACCTTAAGCCAGTTTATAGGCCAATTTGCTTCTATGAATTAAAATAAAATGCAACAGCATTTTAAGTCTTAGGTTGGATATGTGACAAGTTCAATAATTATATATTAATCCTCAGTATGATACTGAAAGTCTCTAACTGTATGACAGAGAAGTCAGTTTTAAATTTTATGTGTCACCTGTAACAGTGTTTTAATTAGTCAAGCCTAATTGATAGAGAAACATATGCAATGGGCAGTAATCTGGTTGCAGGATGATTGAGCAGTTGTGGTTGAAACTAGTTAAAGAGGATAATCAGCATTAATGTCAATTTTTTCTAAGCATTAATGACACCTTCGTTCAAAGCTCTACAGTTTCCAGGTGTCCACTCAGATGCCACACATTAAAATGGTCCTTAGGTGCACACTGAGTCAGTTACGCAGGGAAGAAAACAGCAACCAGCATGAAAAATTATCCTCAAAATACACACACTTGTGGGGCTTTCTTGAACTTGAACAACTTTTACATCCATAAGAGTGAGCTCCTTTTCCAATATCCAATACTTTTTTTATTAGAAATGCCTTTTGATAAAAATCATTCTGTGCTTTCATTCCATAATCTTCTTCAAACACACAAACTGATCCTACAACCACTGTAATAATGATGTGCTCAGCTTATACACTTGAAACACTCTGCAGTACAAATTAGTTTCTCAGCCCTGTGAGCTATAAAACACCTGATATTACACTGATTGAGTCTGAGTTCTGTTATCAGGAGACAGGAGTTGAAAATGGGGAAACATATTTAGGTAGAAACAGACGAAATGAAATAGATCATTCTCAACAGTGTCAATGCACAAATACTGAATTTTTTCTGTCGTCCATTAGCATTGCTATCCTGATATGTATTTAGCATGACATGGACTAATTGCAATCACATAGAAACTACATAAAACGTTGCAGCTACAGTAAGCATAATCCATCTGGCTCTTGATTTAATATTAATCAATAGTATGCGATTCTGTATACATGTCCTAGGAATGGCCTATTTATGGCCAGTTTCTAATCTAGCAGGGGCAATGTGGCCTATAACCAGTCAGAGTGATAAATATCTGAATTCCAGTGCAGAGGCAGGAGAATCAGGACTATAAGGCTAACAACTACGTAGTACCTTCCAGATGAGCCTGAACTAGGTAAATATACCCTGAATCATTCAATTAATTGAACAGTGAGGTGAAAGGATTTGTAAGTAAAACACATGTAAAGTATTTTTAATAAAGAATAATTTCAGACTAAAAGCATATCTGATTGTGTTAGCCTTTAAAATAATAAATAGGTATCCTCTGTCCATCCTCGTGTCATAATGCCATACCCAACTCACCTTGCTAGTGCTCTTTATGCACATTACACATGTCTCTACCCTAGGGAGCTGACCTCGGCTTTTCTTTGATCTCCATTCCAACTACAAAATTCTTTTCCTGTACATTACTGATTCTCAGAAGATAATGAAGTATTTTTCTATAACCTCACAGAATTCTTGCTAGGTGGAACTTCAGGATAGTATGCATCAGATAGAAAAGACTTCCAAATACACTATACAAACAGGAAAGGGTAAAACTGATTGAAAAATATATAGAAGTAAATGTCTGCTTCCTCTAAATCCATACACAATAGATATGTTAAAAACACATGTTAATGATCACGGAATGTGAGCTACAAGACTAAAGTCTAGGAAGAATTTCTTTAAAAAAGGAAGATGGTACAGTGTCCATCTTACAGGGATACTTTTGGACATCAGTTGTCTGTATTTTATTGTCATTAATCAATCAAAATATTTTTAAGCCAATAAATGGGATTACATTCAAGTAAATTTTTTATAATATAACTTAAAATTAAAATAATTTAAGATCATTTTAATGGCAAGATTTCCTCTGATGGCATAAAGAATCTCTTAGGTCAGTTTCTTCTGCCATAATATTTTCATAAAAATATTAGGTAGAGCAAGTTAAATATATTCAGATGTGGGTATGTGCATTTTATCTCAAGGACAGAAGATACTTACTCCTGGATTAAATTATCCAAGCCTGCAGCCATGATAAAGACACAGTAGAAATTATCTATCAGCCAATAAACTCTTCTGCACATTCACCTTACTTAAAAGTATGGCCAAAGGCAATCCATTATCACATTTGTCCTCATGGTAGTAATATATCACAATGCTATCTCTTCTGAACCTGAAGCAACTCTGAGACAGAGGTAGCTAAATGACCATCCTCAAGTCACACAGGTATTGGAATCACTAGTCATGGTGTGTTTAGTCAAGGGTTGGCATTGTACTTCTTCAGTTGGTAAAATGTGCACACAGGCACAGGCACACACAAATAAGCACACACATACACCACATACTGTATGTATTTGTACACACACACATACATATACTCATACATTAATTTCTCATGTACTTCCTACCATAAGATTCACTAAAAGCACAGAACTAATAACCAGAATAAGTCTTTCCTCTAAAATATCTTGTCATGGTGTTGCAAAGTGGTCTCTAACAACATATTTTGTTATTTCATCGTTTTTCTTCACTAAACCCACCTTTACTTTACCTCTTCCACCATCCTAAATCCTTTCTAGATATGTACCAGTTGTGACAGACATTTCTTAGGAGATGCAACACACACACACACACACACACACACACACACACACACACAC
>OU015756.1:30371381-30383958 GCA_907169655.1 Acomys percivali | reverse complement strand
GATGGTTGATGCCCTTAATCTCAGCACTTGCAGGGGAAAAGCCACCTGGTCTCTGTAAGCCTGAGACTTACCCAGTCTACATAATATGTTCTGTGACAGACAACACTGCACAGTGAGATTCTGTCTCAAAACAATAAAGTGATTTGAAATTTAAGCTTCATAATTGTTTACTCATTTAAAAATTTGTTAATTTTTTAACAAATAATTATCATTTGAAATTAACATATATGGCCCCCCTGAGTCCAGATTCACCAGCATTAATGGTCTCCGTGTGAAGATCCTGAACCCTCTGAGTCCTTCCATCCCCCCATCCTTCCACACCACTCTCAGAAAAGGTTCTCTTAAAAGCTTACTAAGCCAAATTAGTATTACTTATATGATCATGATTGTGAGGCCATCAACTTATCAACTTAATTTATTTTAAGGCCTTGGATAGTCAAGAACCACTACAACAACAAAAACTCTATAAGAGTAGGGAGGAAATAATTAATAAAGTCAGAATATAAACTAGTTGAATAGAAGCAAAAATATAAATGAAGTAATAAAATAAGTACTAATTTTTTTGTAAAGACAAAATGGATGCAAAATTTTCGGGGTTTTTTTTCTGTGAAATAAATACATCTTATCTATATTGATTTGTTCCTACTCCCAGAAGTGAGTACTTCCATTTAAACTAGTAATTTACTGTGCTAAAATTATCTCCTTTTCATACATACAAAGACTATCTATTTTATGCTGTCAAATTCAAACCTATTAAATTAAACAATTATTCAACTCTAAAAAAAGAAATTAACATATATGAAAACATAAAAATAATGCACATTAAAATTATTATATTTCATTATCACATTTTCAAATAAGTGCTGTATTTGTTGATGTCTTTTCTCCATTCCTTTCTATTCATCTACTCAAGTAGCCTGTTTTCCATTATCATTAATTCTTATTAATTGCCAATGTTTTATATTTCAACTCCCAGCTAAAAAGAGATATTTGTCATTTCTTTCCTAAAATATTAATTTCCTAATTACAAATTATCAAGGCATACTTAGTATATGGATGAGAATTTTAAGAATAGCTCTTAATTTAAGAAAGAAATCTACTTCTTGATTTATGTTTATTTTTAAGGTAAATAATATACCATTTAGGAGTAAATAATAGCCCATTATAAAACGGCACCACATTTAGTAAATTTCAGAAAACTTACAAATTAAAACCAGACATATGCTCCAAATTGTACTATATAGAATGATCAGAAAGTATTCCATAGGCAGCCAAACAGACACGCGCATGTGTGTGACCCTGATTGTCACTGCCACTGTCTCTCCATTTGAGTTAATGAAGATTTGTATAAGCCTTTAATCAGGAGCTGGGGCCCAAAACCCTGGTATAATTAGTTGATATATTAATGTTCTGCCTAGATGTGAATTGAGCATTACTACAATGGTTTAATTTGTCAGACCCTGGCAATGAAAATCCTAAAGGAAATAAAGAATATAGATCACTTCAGTCTAAAGCCAAACTACATAATATAATGTAACATAGTCAACATAGTGTTCTATGAGAGCCAATTTTCAAGAGAAGAGTAGGAATTTAATGGCATAAACAAATATGCTTAAAGAATTAGGAACCACCATCACCATTGCTGTCACAGATACCAAAGAAAAATGCTAATAATAGATCCAGCTCATAACAATTTAACTCAAACATTCAATGTGTTACTGATGTATTATTAAAATTCCATTTAGCTAAATGTTAAATCTACAAAAGAACATCTGAAATGCTGCCTTTGATTTATGCTTCATCTTAATATTTGTATCTTCCTATAATGAAAGTATTATTTTATGTAGGTCAGAAAAATAAATATGGTCATTAATATTAAAACATATAATTTAGTTAGATAAATGCAAGTCATCAATAACCTCACTGTAAATAAAAAATTGAATTAACAATCACAAATACAGCTGTGAAATAGTATTACAAGTCAACTTTATAGGAAAATGAATGATAAATTCACTACTATGTTCACATATTGCTATGTCTAGCACTCACTTTAACTTTATATACTAATATAGGCCTGCACAGAATGAAATGGTGCTTCAGACAGAGTATTCACTATAGGAAAATGTCTAAATAAATGAAAAAAGAACAGTCATTATCCTAAAGCTAATGCAATGATACAATTATAAACTTGAAAAAAAAATCTTGTAAATAAGTTATTCAAACCCCTTTGCATAGAAAGGAATAAATATTCCACTTCGCGTTAGATAACAAATGTTAGCATATTGGGAAATCATGATGTAAAAGCATTACGTTCATACTAACAGAACATGCCAGAAAGACCAAAATGACAAAAACAAAAAACAAAAACATTCTTACTCCCTCCTTCCAATGATACAGCAAAGAAAAGAAGTGCTAGTAGTTAGAGAAAGGGCAATTTTTCCTAGTTAAAGCATAACTGGTGATGTTATAATCTGTTAATAGAAGCAGACAAAATATTCACAATAGTAAGTTCCAATGTGCCTGTTGATTTTTTTTCAATTTGGATTAAATTGGTTCCCATTGAGAATGTAGCCTGGGGGGCTTATTTGATTTTACAACTCCCAGAGGAGCCTTATCCCTTATTTAAAAACAAACAAATGTGTTTGGTAAATAGTGATTCAGTTTATAGTGAAATGTGATTAATCAAAAAGGGTTGGAGCACTTTATCTGGGATCCAGGAAGGTGAATGCACTTCAGACCCACAAATTACCAACCTCAAATCATGACTCTTGCGTTCACACATAACTTTCTTATAGTTCTATTTTACTCAACTTCTCTATAATCTATGTCTATCTACTGTCAACTTTGACGTACTCTTAAGCAGCATGACATACAGAAAGAGAATTCCCTAATATTGTGACTTTAGGAATTTATATTTTGCTGATTTGAGAATTCATGGCAGAAGATAAGATATTGCTTGGTTTTTTCACTATTGAACCAGTTCCATTCAATTTTCTTTCATTTCCTTTACTATCGTGAAATGTAGCAGATACATTTTGAAAAAGTTTTTCAGATCATAAATTTTATCCATCATAAAACAAACTAAACTTACTCTAGATAACTTTCTTCTGCCAAGAAATAAGAATAAAACAACTAAGTATTCTACTTATTCTTAATTTGCCATCCCTTGTTCCCAAATACTTTGAAAAGTATTTTTTTCGATTCCTTTCTATTTTGCTCTGGTATTCCATCATTTATATGTTCCACATACATAGCTCTTCTTTGGGTATTAGGAATTCTGTTCTTCTGTATCAGTCTCTTTTATTCTTTGCTTTCAATTTTGTAAATTTCTGTTAACAACTTCAAATTCAGAAGTTCTTTTCTCAACTATGTCTAATCTACTAATGATCTACTAATGAGTAATTAAAGACATTCAATTTGTTACAGTGTTTTTTTATCTCAAGGGTTTCTTTTGACCCATTCCTATAATTTCCATCTCTGCTTATGTTAGCTACATTATTCTTGCCTGTGTTCTCCAATGTCCATTGGAGCCCTTAGCATACTAATCATATTTTTTAATTTTCCTAGTGTGATTGTTATAGCATTACTAGCATATTGGAATCTGGTCTGGCACTTGTTTTGTCTTTTAAAAGTTTCTTCAAATATCTCTTACAGTTTCTTATTTAATAGTGTATATGATGAAGAATAGCTACTGTATGTATATATAGTGTGTAGTGGCAAAGAGTGGAGGTCGGGAAAGCACAGTCAAGCCTACAGGTGGGTCCTTTTTATAAGACTGCACCCCTGGTCTATGGAAGCAGCCGTGTTTCCAAATCCTTATAATTTGCATTGGGACAGAAATAAGGAGGGAGGCAGGACTTGAAAATTTTATCCTTTGTCCAATCAGTTACAATCCAGTAATTGCTTCTGAAGGTGAAATTTGCTAAGATTAGAATGTTTATAAACATCTCAAATGGCTACTTTCCCCCTCTTCTTACAGTGAATGCAGAAGTATCTCTCTCTCATATATGTTTTGATAACTGGGTATAACCCCCATGGATGCATCAACCATAACTTTTCATGCCCATGCTCCCCTGGGCTTCTAACTCTAGACTTAATCTATTACACCATCAACAATCCAAGAGCAAGTTACAACTTAGGTTTTCTTAAATACCATGAATTGCTGTTCTGCTAAATTCTGATAAAATGTTCATGCATCTCTCCAGTTTGAAGCCAGAGTTTTCCCCTTGTTCTCAGTTCCCTGACACATCCAAGAACTGTTCACTTTCTAAAAGTTTGTTGTTACACTTAAGATTTGTAATGATTTTTTTTCAGTTTTTATATATTGAGCAAGAAAACAATGATATCCCAAATCTGTCTTTTCCTGTTTTGTAGTGCTCTGAATTCAGAGTTCCTAGACTCTGAAGTACAAATCATCAATGTGCTGGATTCTGTTTAGGTCCAGTCTCAACTAGATGCACAGGCAGAAGATGAGAAGAATGTTTTCTTTCCTGTATTCCTCCCACTTCACTGCAATAGCCACTTCTTTATCACATAAGTGATGGGAAGTCTTGACCTTGGAGCTTCTTTTCTTCTTCTTCAGGTAAATTCCCCTTTTACCAAATTTATTTTTAAAAACAAATTAATTATCTAAGTAAAGATTTGTACATTCAACCTCTTTCTTAACATTTTTCAGTATTTCAGTTATTTCTCACACAGCAAAATATTTAAATATCTGTGAACTGAATTCAAACTAGATAATCCTATATGTTTTCAGTACCTTTACATTAAAGATGGAATAAAATCCCAAAGCCTTCTTAATGACTGTAGACTAGCTATGCTGATAACCTTCCCAATTCATTCTTCATCTACCTAACATAAAATTTCTTGTTCCATTGCTGCCTCATATAGCTTCTCTCTATTGTTCAATAGCACCAAATTTTTTCCAATACCAGATTTTCTGACCATGATCCTCCTTCTGCAGAAAATACTGTTTCATTTCTTTGCATAGTTTCACTTCACCAGTTTATATGCTTTTAAATGTCACTTTCAAATTAGGTCTTACCCCTTTTTGCCTAAAATGAGGGCCAGGTGTTAAGAAATGAATTTGAAAAATGTTTCTTTATCATCATCTATCACAATACAATATTTCATTTTTTATAATACAATATTTCTTTTCTCAACCGTAACTGATTACAATTTACAATTCATTACACTTTGTTTTCTTACATTATTGTGTATTTTCAATACAAGAATGTAATTTTTCAAAATATAAAAAGGGATGTGTGAGTATTTTCCAAATATTTAGACTGGAAATACTAGTCATAAGAAGGATGAACTATTTTCAAATACCTTTTTAATAGTTAGAAACTCATTCTGTGTTCTTCTTTGAAATGTACTAGTATATTAATATTTCTCATGAACCTAAGAAGCTTCTGTCCATCACAGGAAACAACCAACTGAGTAAAGAGGGAGCCCACAGAGTGGGAAAGAATCACAGATTAATATGCAGAATATATAGAAAATGCTAAAAACAAATAATCAAGAGGACAAATGATGCAGTTAAAAACTGAGCTATGTGACAGAACAGAGTGATCAACATATGAAGGAAAATAACCACGATGTGGTAGTGCATGCCTTTAATGGCAGCAATTAAGAGTCAGAAGTAGACAGATCCATGTGAGTCCAATGCCATCTTGGTCTACATTGTGAGGTCTAGGGTAGCCAGGGCTATGAAAAGAGAACATGCCCAGCCCCAATAATAAATAAATATACAACTTAGAATGATTAATAAGTATCTTTTAAGTAGTTAACAACCATAGCAAGTTGGGTAATGCAAATTAAAACTCCTTTGAGATATCATCTCAGCCCAGGGCACATAGTTAAATTCAAGCAAACAACTAAAAGAAAATGTTGGTGAGAGTGTGTGGAAAAGAGACTCTCACTCTCTCTCAGCAGGATTCCAAACTGGTGGAGGCACACTGTAAATCAGTGTGGAAAGTTTACACAAAGCTAAAAGTAGATCTACAGTACGACCCAGCGATGCCACTTCTTGATATACAACCAAAGAACTCAATATCCTACTACAAAGATCCTTCTCAGTCAGCTTATTGTCAGTCTATTCACAATTGCTGTCAAATAGCTCAGGTGTTCAACTGATGAATGGATAAAAGAAAAGTGAAATAAATACTCCATTACACATGGATTTATTCTTTCTTCTGCTACTCTCCGAGAATAGAGCTAAATACATATGCCTAACCATAGGTCTGCTATATTTAAATGTATAGAATGTATAACTCCATTTTTCAATCTAAGCGGGTTTATAAATTACATTGCTTAGTAAGGTTTTAGATGTGTTTCTTAAGAGTATATAGGTATAGAAAAGAGCCATGGGAATATACTAATAAAAAAGTTGTACATATTCCTTTAAGGGTGTACATATTTACTTTTATGTTGGAATATAAAACATGACCTGTTAACATACAACTAAATTAGACTATTAAGTATTCATATCTTACATCAAAAAGTAAACACTCAACCAAAAATTGGAAAGAAAATGATAGACAAAAAAATTACCATTAAGGGATCGGTCTGTTTTGTATTGATTTGGTTGACTACTCTCTTACTGGATGATACTTCCCTGTCTTGTGACAAAGCTGTTCTGATATTCATATGTAATTCTCTCTTTGTGTCAGTCTGTCTCTATTCAATCTCTTTCTCCTGAGCAAACCAGTCATACCTATTTAGGACCAATAGATAGTCTCATCTATTCAGCTTTTATTCTTTATGTTAATTGTTGCTTTTGGCAGAGGAAGTATCATATGTTTATGCCCTGGGAAGAGGTAGAAGGAAGCTCAAGTGCTCAAAGTCCCCTTTCCTTTCTCAGAACTTTGTCCCTAAATCCTCTGCAGCAGCATAATATGTTAACATGTTTCAGCATCTTTGCTGAGAAAGAGAAATGTTGGAATCATGAAGTGTCAATCTGGTCACCAGATTTTCTTTTTTTTTTTTTTTTTTTTTTTTAGATTTTATTTATTATTTATACAGTGTTCTGCCTGTGTGTGAGCCAGCAGGCCAGAAGAGGGCACCAGATCTCATCATAGACGGTTGTGAGCCACCATGTGGTTGGTGGGAATTGAACTCAGGTCCTTTGGAAGAACAACCAGTGCTCTTAATCTCTGAGCTATCTCTCCAGCTCCCCCCCCCCCAGATTATCAAAGTTACCCAGGCTCCAAGGTGGGCATATCAGATTTTCAAGGCCAAGAGAGCTGTTGTCAGGGCATAGCTTATTAATGGTGAGAAGAGATAGGGCCAGAACTAGGGCTGCCTGGGCGAGGCCTGGTGCAAAATGGCATGTGTTGATACTGGCTGCTTTTCTTTACCCACCTGCTCTGTGCCCAGAAGAAGCTAGGCATATGACAACAGCCCCTTGGGACAAAGTTCTCTAAGCTGAGAGTCTATTTGGACTACATGTGCATAGGCACAGCCATTTGCCACCAGAAATTGCAGCCAGCATACCCTACATATAGGCCTGTAGATTCACTAGTTCCACTATCAGACTTGCCTGGATCACTGGGTGGTAGAAAACTTCTTGCATGTCCCAGATCTGTAGAAGGGTGCTCACATCAATGGCTTCAGAAAGCAGGACCTTGGAAAAGATGGCCCCAATAGTGGATAGTCGCTTGTAGATTCCCTAGACCTGCAACTCCAGTCTGAACACTGGAGTGGATTATAGAAACCCTACATGGGCCTTCCAAGCACTGCTTCCCCAGGTTTCAATGCAGCCATCGCCTTCTAATGTCATCCAATCTTGATCATCTCCCATGATCCTACCTCCAAAACGTAATAAAATGTGCAATTCAGTAGTTTAGGGTGCAGCACTTGGTTTAATGCCGAAAGATTCAGAGGAATCCTAAAATTCTGGTTCTTGCACATAGCTGGAGTTAAGCAGTGATGCTTCTAGCTGCAGCCTTCTCTGTGTGTTCCACATGTGTTAGATCCTTAGACACTGTAGAAACTGTTAACAAAAATCACATATCAACATCCTCTAGTCTCAATTAGTTGTCCCAATTGAGCACACATGACAGGGGAAAGGAAAGAAATGAGTTAATTTAAATGTTCCCAAGCCCTTCTAATGATCAGTCTGCTGCAGTGATGGTTCTTCTCCAAAGTACGCCCTTCAAAGCATGTGGAATGCAGTCTACTAGAGTACAGGAAGATATGGAGTTTATATTCCTATCCATTGCCGCTGTAGACCTTTAAAAGTCTGCTTGTGAGCTATTTTTACAATATACCTTATGGTACAGTATTAATTCTATTTTACATAAACGTATACAATGCATAAATATACATACTTAAGCTGCACATTCAAAGCTTTTAACTGATCGTACACCTCAAACCCAAGCTCTGAGAGATCGTTGCTGTCCAGGGTATTAAGACAGATAATTTGCCTCATCTACCCTAACGCAGATCCTTTCTAAAGGCAATTGTAAGGATAAGTGTGGGAATGATTCCTGCTGGACCTGTAATAAAAAATGTATTTATGGGACATTATAATAGGTAACATTGTACTTATTATGGGGCCTTTAATTTGTACCACTAAACAGTTTATACTACAGCTTCATTATATAATGCTGACATTTATTACTAAACAATGAGCAAACTGCATGCATAAATTTGCTTAGAGATAAATCTATGCTTTGCTGGTATATTTTAAAGTAGAAAGATGCATAGAGATGAGGGGGTTTTTTAAAAACATCTTAAAATGATTTAAGAATATAGAATCAAAAGGCAAAAGACAATAGAAGGTAGAAATTCAGTAGTGTCATAGGTCTGCACGTAGCACGAAGGAAGAGAGGAAGAGTAGGGAGAAAAAAAACAAGGATGAGATTTTTTTTTTTAATGTAAGGAAAATGAAAAGAAAAGTTAGGCATGAAATTAGAGGTAAAATACCTTTGCTATAAACAATCTAGCCCTGCCAAGTGTGCTGAGAGAGGATAGGGTGCGATTGATTGTGCCAGAATTAGATAAAGCACTAGCTAAACAAAGAGCTTCTGGCATCATGAGGCAGGAGCCAGAAAGTACAAAAAAAAAAAAAAAAAAAAAAAAAAAAAAAAGATCAGCTCAGTGGCATTCAGCCCTAGATACCAATGAAGCTCATCCACACTGCGAACTTCTGAGCAGAGTAGATTTGCCTTGTTGTCTGTTCTCACAGATAATCATTAATTTTAAGTGCAGCCTGTGCAGGTGCTCTGAGAGTCCCTACTGTTCTGACATTGTGTTGGAGGATTTCCAGACTTGCAAGCTGGTCTAGTCCTTGAGTCCCCTCCACTTCGCTGCCTCTCAAATTCACTTATACCTGCAGCCAGCCAGTTAGGAGCAGCAGATCAATATTCCTGGAATCCAGGGACGTTCTTTTTTTTTTTTTTAATATGCAGCTAAAATTCCATAAACTTACTCAACAAGCGACAGTAAAAACACCGAGTCCATTACATGAACTACATAAGCTATCTGTTTCGGTGGCATGGTTGGTGTGCTTCTGACTGACTGATAGCTACTCCAGACGAAATTTCTAATATTTGTATGCTGGAATGACATGTGAGATGTGTGCTTTGTGCTCGAAAGAGATAGGCATTCTGTTTCACTCATATCCAAACTTTCAGTTTTTTTCTTCCCCATCCTGCACTCTACAGATATTTAAACACGGAGCTACACTCTTTGAAGTGAAGACTTGAGGAACGGTAGCTACAATTAGCCCTCTGAGTTAAAGACATTTGTGTCTTGAATTTTAATTCCAATTATACAGCTTGCAAGCAAATGCCGGATGGACCTGTTTTCCTCTCTGTTTGGAGAAGGGAGGAGGGAAGGGGAAACTGCACATGGCATCACTGGAATCAAGCCAAGTGGCAGAGTGTTGGGGAAGAGCTGGCAGCCGCACCATCTGAGAGATCAAACTGGCGACAACTTTCAATGCATTTCAAAAGTAAGATGTAGCATAGGATGACAAGGACAAACTTTCCCAACAAAAGCCCTGAAAACCATTTTTTTCTCCCTCCCCTTTCATGAAATTATCATTCCAGCTTCTAGCTTTCTGAATGTTCCCACTTGATTTCAGCTACGTAGCTATTTTGCTAAAAATGTCAAGAAAGTCTTAAAGACTATATTTTTCTAATCTTGGAAGACACTTCAAGGTCTTTGTGGTGGTTTTCTTTTCTTTTTCATTCATTTATTTATTTATTTTTTAGAAAACATGGTTTTAACAAACAAAGGAATTTGGAGGTAACGTCTTTAAGATGGAAAATATCAGAAGGAATTGTTACTAAAGAAAAGTGGCCTGGATATTAAAATGCTTTGCAAGCTAGTAGGCCCATAGTCAAGACCAGGACAATTTGAACATAATGGTCCTTTTTATGTGACACCCTTGGAACATGTCCAAGCCAGTCATCTCTTTAATCTCCGAACTATCACCACACTAGAGAGAAGTACAGTCTATCAAAGCTCCATTTTCCAGATAGTAAATTCTCAGTGCAAGAAATTTAAGTCTTACTTAATGGACCAGAAGAAAAAAAAATTGGGGGTTGTTCTGAAATGTGTAAGCCTAGTCTATTGAATATGTCCATGAGTTTATGCTCATATTCTGGTGGATACAGGGAAGATACATTGCCTTGTCCAAGAAGAAGCAGTTGTTGAGGAAATGTATCTGGTTATTGGAGGATAAAATACTGTGGACAGTCGTGGCTATAAGAAGGCCAGCTCAACCTCTTTTGGGTGTCATCCAGTCTACCCTATCTCTGGACACAGACACTTTTCTTTGATCCAGTGAGAAATATATTATGGGAGTTTCCGAGAGTTGGGAAATTGGAAAGGAAGAATCCTGACTTTGGTTACAGGCTTCAACAATGCCATGTAGCCTGGCTTGGTTAGTACTGAACCTGCTAATTCTGTTCCAATCCCAAGGTTATTTTGCATTCACTCAGAATAAAGGAACTATTCCAAACACCACCATCACTGTGTATCAACACTTAAGACAGTTACTATTTCACATTATTTAGCCTAGTAAATACTAGTAACAACAATATGGACAATAACTAGAAACACCATTGTTATCCATAAGCAACGTACATGGTCCAAATAAATTCTCACATACCCTGTGAGATAGACTATGGTTAATGTAAGAAATCAGGATGTCAGGACTAATAATCTGCCAAACTTACGAAGCACTATTCCTTCACCACTCTTATTGTCAGTAAAATCCCTTCCTAATTTTTTCCTTAAAATTATCAGTCACTTCATAATGAAACTGCTTTATGAATAATAAAAATGATTATGAACCTTATGTTCAATCTTCTGTACTGTGAGTAAATTAATCAATTGATAATTCATATTACTGATTATTTCTAAATTCATGTGTTTTAATTCTCTGGCCTTTTTTCCAATACTAAAAATTAAACCTATGGCCTCACAGGTATGAGTCCCACAAAAACACCAAGCTAATAGCCACAACATATACAGAGTGCCTGGCGCAAACCCATGCTTGCTGACTCAGTCCAGGCAAGCTCATAAGAGTCCTGCCTAGCTGATTCAGTGGGCCATGTTCTCCTCATGTCCTCTCTCCCCTCTGACTCCTATCTTTCTGGTCCCTATTGCATGGGATTCTGGGAGCTGTGAGGGGAGGCACCCAATGGAGACCTTCCATATTGAAGACTCCCTCGGCATATCGTCTGACTGTGGATCTCTGCATCTGCTCCTATCTGCTACCAGGAGAAGCCTCTCTGAGGATACCTAGAGAAGGCACCAGTCTATGAGTCTTTCTCCTCTCGGGTTGCTTTCTCCAGCTTCAGAGTCAGGTCTCTTCCATTGTCTTATTGTAATTTTTTGTTTTGTTGTGTTTGGTTGTTGTCTCTTAGATTCCTGCTCTTCTCTGATGGGAGGAAGGGAAATGGATATGGAGAGATGGGAGGTGGAGGGAACTGGGAGGAGTGAACAGGGAGGAAACTGTGGACAGGATGTAGTTTATAAGAGAAGAATCTACTTTCTTTCTTTCTTTCTTTAGTTTATTTAATTAATTCTTTTTTCCATATACAGTTATATTATTACAGACATATATAGTAAAACTACATACACCAAGAAGAATCACAAAACAATTGAATTATATAATGTTACATTCATAGTGTTTAGGCTATTTGTGTTTGGCAACCATGAAGAAAACATCTTTCCTATTTTGGTGAGTGTAAAATTCTAAGTGTAAATCAATCTCTACCAACTTAAAACATCTATCTAGATCTAAAAATATATTAACCACTAAACAACTAATCTTAATTGTAAAACTAAACTATCTGATCTTCAACTCCATCAGAAACTAGAGAAGGAATAAAAATGAATGCTCCAACGTCACAGAGAGTTTTGTGTGACTGTTCAGGCAGCAACCTGTCTCTGTCATTTTTTTTTTTTTTTTCATTTTGGAAGCTACTAACCTGAACTCCCTGTTTACTAAGGTAATTAATTTTATTACTTCTCAAGAATCCATTTACAACAAGAAAAGAGTGAGAGCAAGGGAGGGAGGGAAGGAGGGAGGGAGGGAAGGAGGGAGGGAGGGAAG
>OU015756.1:30326012-30363693 GCA_907169655.1 Acomys percivali | reverse complement strand
CTCTCTCTCTCTCTCTCTCTCTCTCTCTCTCTCTCTCTCTCTCTCTCACACACACACACACACACACACACACACACACACACACACACACACAAAGTAGTTTAGCATAAAGGGACTTGATTAGATACTTACTCTCAAAGTGGACATGAGAGCAAGGATGTGGTTGAGGAGTAAAGAGCCACATGCTCAGACAAATATACACCAGGAGGGCATAGCAGAAGACTGGGAAGTTGCGCGAAGCTTGTAGCCTCATAATGAAGGTAAAATGCTCTAATACTAAAGGGGAGCAATTAATTATGTTAAAATACAATGTACCATGATGTTGGGTAGGAAGTCTTCCCTTTGAAAGACCTTGGCAAAGCCATTCAGTCTACTGTAGTGATGACACAAGCCTCAAAGGAAGAAGCAAATAGAAAGATAATGAGTGAAAACACTTTCAATACTTTGTGCCGTTAAAATTAGTTTTTGATACAGTCAGGGACCATATAGATGTAGAAAAATGTACACTCTCAAATTTAATTTTGTTGTGTATTTGTATACAGATACTTTGGTAGCGCAGAAAATATCCATTAGCCTGTAAGAAAGACCACAATAATTCATTTCCCACCCCATATGTCACCCTACATTGGGACTTTGACATTCCTCTCATTACGGTTTGTATCCCATCCTCATAAGTCTCTCCAGTTTATGATCCAGCCTAAATCAAAAGGACCAGAAAACAGAGTCTGTGTGATGTATCTTGCTGTTCTGAGATGAGGACAGGAATGACAATGTAATTTGCTCCCAGGTTCCTGGGGCACTCCCACTGTGTAGTGCTAAACTGCTTTGTGAACAATGGTACTGCCATGAAACCACTGTGCTTTGAGAAAGCCCATGCAGAGGTATAACAGAGGGAAGCTCTGAGACCTTGTGATGGGAAAGACACACTAGATTCTTCTTTGTTCCCTTTTTTTTCCCCTCTAAACTCAGGAGATTATCTTACTAGACCATATGAGGATCTTGGGTTAGCACCTGCTACCTGATCACTTCCTGAACACCTGGGTCATAGGGATGATGAAATGTCTTTTTAAAGACACACAATCCAGAATAGCTCATTATTTCAGCCACTATATCTTTAGCAAAAACAGGTGGAAATTGCTGTGGAACTTTTACATAGTTCATTAGGAATACAAATGTATAAATGTAAAGCTCATCTGTGATAGAAAATAAACAGGCCAGCTGAATAAAACTGGTGAACTTCATGGAAGAAAAGAGAGAAAATAAGGAAGGGAGGGAGGGAGAGAGGGACAGAGGGAGGGATGGACAAAAGAAGGAAGAAAAGAGAAATGTTCCACTCCCAATATTGCCCCCTCTCGGTTTCTTTGCCACCTACAATCTGTACCCAGCTATCCTCAAAGCAATCCCAGGCCAATGTTCCTTCTCTAGTTTATGAGATTCTGCAGGTGTTAAAGACACAATTTAAAAAAATTAAAGCTAGGTTCCACATTAAAAAAATTAACATATCTTTCTGGGCCCATGTTACACACCCACTCTAACACACAGGGAATATCATAGAGTAATCATAGGCAGAAATAATATGAGACTGTAAACAGGGAAAAGGATGGTGAAATGCTGTATCGTTGAGGCAAGGCACAGCTAATGCTGTCAGGCTCTAAACACCTCTCCAGCTGCCGGCACTGGCCATGCACAAGAGCAAGCCTATCAATAGGTAATCATCAATCCAAAAGGGGAACTTACTCCTGACCAATCTAGAGAAATAGTCATTAGCTACAGGTTTGTGCCCACTGAGGAACACACTAGGCTCCAATGCTTCGATACCCACGGTCACACAGACTACCTTGGTTCAAGTCAGTTGGGATTAAAACAAAACAAAAATAGATGGATGTGAGCAAGAATCTTTACAGAGGAAGAGAGGCCATAGTAGAGGTGGGAATGAGACGATAGTGGGTGATGCATTACAGAAATAAGAATGAATAGTATGCATGTATTAATTCGCCAAGGAAATTTTTCAAACAAAATTTACTTTAAAAAAGAGAGAGCAGATCAAGTCGAATTGATATGTCAATAGAAAAGATACAGGACATATTATTGACAACACAATGTAAAGATCAGGACATGTATAGAAGGCAGAGAGATTTATTCAGACTGGGGAACATATAGTCTTGTGGGGTAAAATTTTGATATATAATCTAGGTAGTCTGAACTTGAGTTTGTGATCAAGACAGAACGTTATGTCATTAACACTGATGTCTCTTGGGCTATACACGTGATGGTTGGGCTTTTTGTTTTGTTTTGGGGTGTTTCAAGACAGGGTTTCTCTGTGTATCCTTGACTGTCCTGGACTCACTCTGTAGACCATGCTGGTTTCATATTCAACGCACTGCCTGTCTCTGCCTCCCGAGGGCTGGATTAAATGCATGCACCACCACTACGCAGCTTTGTTTGTTTGCTTTTGTTGTTGTTGTTGTTTTGGTTTTTTGTTTGTTTAACACTGTATGATACTAAGAATAGATGTGGTGATTCCGATAATAAGGACAGTAGAGCACAGTCTTATCAAAAGCATGTGAAGTTCTGGATTTTTCTAAACTCCTGTTTTGGTCGTTATTAATGCTAGGGGCACAAAGTATTACCAGAGAAAGGGACACTTCTTTGGAACTACATGAAATGCTGATGTAAGTGCTACTGTGATGAGATAGGAAACAATGTTTCTACAGCCCAACCAAGCATTTGACCTAAAAAAAACAATTAGCATAACTGATTCTGGATCATGGACAGACAACAGTAGCTTTTAAATAGGCGAAGGAGTTCTGTTTTGAAGTAAAGCATTATTAAGATAAGACTTTCATATTAAGAAGTGAAAATTCTTAGCAAAAAGATCTCATAAAAGTGCTGGATAATTCTACCTGAGACAATGTGGGGACTCAATATAAATTTGAGGGATTAAAGAAAGGTTTGGAATTGCTGTTAGGTATGTAATAGAATAAAGAAAATGCCAAGCGTCTGGAAGAGTCAAGCATGAATATATGAAGGGAATTATGGTTTCTCTGGTACTGTATGACAGACATAAAATCATAACATGAATTTATAGTTTTTAAAAGCAATAATTAGTAGTTTATATCTTTCTTTTTTTTTCATTTCTCACATTTATTTATTTACAGTAACTAGCAAGATGTAAGCATATCTCAGTAGTGCTTGCTTGATTTTGAAAAACATAGCTCAATTTTCTTTTTTTAAATTTTTTTATTAATTTATTCATATTACATCTCAATTGTTAGCCCATCCCTTGTATATCCTCCCTTTCTTTCCTCTCTCCCACTTCCCCCTCTACTCCCTTCCCCTATGTCTGTGACTGAGGGGGACCTCCTCCCCCTGTATATGCTCCTAGGGTATCGAGTCTCTTCTTGGTGACTTATTATCTTTCCTCTGAGTGCCACCATGCCTCCCCATCCAAGGGACATGGTCCGATATGGGGCACCAGAGTTTGTGTGAAAGTCAGATCCTCTTCTCCACTTAACGGTGGAGAATGTCCTGTCCATCGGCTAGACTGGGTAGGGGTTCGAAGTTTACTGCCTATATTTTCCTTGGCTGGTGCCATAGTTTGAGGAAGACCCCAGGGCCCAGACTCACATGTAGTTTTCCAGGACCCTCTGGATCCTTCTATTTCCTCATTCTCCCAGGCTTCTCACCCCTAAAGTCTCAATAGAATTTTCTCCCCTCTGACCCACTTTCCTGGTAGGTAAAGTTTTTCATGGGGGCGTACCCCTTGGCCTAGTGTCTCGATATAAGTGAGTATATACCATTTGACTCTTTTTGCTTCTGGGTGAACTCACTCATTATGATAATTTCTAGTTCAATCCATTTGTTCACAAATTTCGGAAATTCCTTGTTTTTAATAGCTGAGTAGTATTCCATAGTGTAAATATACCACAATTTCTTTATCCATTCTTCTACTGAGGGACACTTAGGCTGTTTCCATGTTCTGGCTATTATGAATAAGGCAGCTATGACATGGTTGAGCATATGTCGCTGTTGTGTGGTAGTGCATCTTCTGGGTATATTCCAAGGAGTGGAATAGCTGGGTCTTGAGGAAGCCCTATTCCCAGTTTTCTGAGAAAGCGCCAGATAGATTTCCAAAGTGGTTGTACTAGTTTGCATTCCCACCAGCAATGAAGGAGTGTTCCTCTCTCTCCACATCCTCGCCAGCATGTGGTGTCAGTTGAGTTATTGATCTTAGCCATTCTGATGGGTGTAAGATGGAATCTCAGAGTTGTTCTGATTTGCATTTCTCTGATGACTAAGGAGGTCGAGCATTTCTTTAAGTGTTTCTCCACCATTTGATATTCCTCTGTTGAGAATTCTCTGTTTAGTTCTGAGCCCCATTTCTCTATTGGGTTATTTGGTTTGGTAGTGTTTAATTTCTTGAGTTCTTTATATATTTTGGATAGTTTATATCTTTCTTAGAACTACAAAATATGAGCTTGCCTTTTGCCTTCTGGCTTTGCAGAGTTGAAAGACATCTTATTATGTACTATTCATCACTATGATATTTGATACTCTGGAATATGAATTCTTGAGGTCAAGGAAGATATCTCGTCCATCCTCGGATAGAAGCACCTCAGATCTCATGCCTAATTAGCATATATACTGAGAGGCTTCATCCAACAGCTAATGGAAATCCATGCAGAGACCCACAGCCAGCAATAATAGGAGCTCAAGGAGTCATGTAGAAAGGGAGAAGGCAGATTGAGGGCTCTGAAGATGTCAAAGACACCACAAGAAGACCTTCAGAGACCTGGGCCCATCAGGGCTCAGAGACTGAATCACCAACCAAAGAGCATGCATGGGCTCGACCTAGGCCACCTACATATATGTAGCAGATGTGCAGCTTGCTCTTCATGTGGGTCCCCTAACAAATAGAGTGGAGGCTGCCCTGAGTCTGTCGCTTGTCTTTGGATCCATTTTGCATAGCTGAGCTGCATTGTCTGGCCTCAGTGCAAGTAGATGTGCCTAGTCCTAGTGCGACTTGATGTACCAAGGTGAGTTGGTACTCATGGGGAGGGACCATCTCCTTCTTTAAGAAGAAAGGCAGGGAGTATGAAGGGAAGGCATGGAGGCATGTGAGAAGATGAGGGAGAGGGGCTGCAATCAGCCTGTAAAGTGAATAAAATACATTATATGCATATACATATATACATATGTATATATATTAATATGTGACACTTGAGGTGTGGTAATAAGCACTCATGATAGTTACACTGCCATAAACTGTTTTTTGGTGTTGGTGTTGTTGTGGAGACCTTATGGTATTATGTTAAGTATCTATGTATGTATATGTATAAATATATATATAACCATTTTTATTAAAATATTATCTATCTATTAACCTAAGACTAGTACTGCTAATGATTATGTACATATTTATCCTCCATAGTGGACTGAAGGTACTGGAAAAGGAAAATGGTATTTCTGGTATTCTCTGAAAATCCAAAACTATTATATTATAATATGTTAATTTTCAGTTATTTCATAAATGTGCTGTAAATATGTATAGCAGACAATTTCAGGAAAATAAAAACCTATTTCATTTCCATGGTAACATCAGGGCCACAATAGAGGGTGTAGGTTAAAAATGGATTCTTTTCATTAAGACCACACAACAGGAGATAACAATTAACCAACTGAAGGGACAAGGCTAATGAATTTAGCAAAAAAGAAAAAAAAAAAAAGCAAGAAGCTGCTCCTCAATTTTTTACCATAAACATTTAGAAAAAAATTCTACAAATAAAATGCTCGGTATATTCTAGTCAATTACAAGAGGCAACTCTCCCAGTCCTTGATCTCAAATATTCAAACTTTATTTCTTGACTAGATTGAATAGAAGAGGAATAAAAAAAAAAAAAAAAAAAAAAAAACCAAGAAATTTTGTTTTGACTGTCGAGATCACTTAAACTCCATCTGGTAAACAGGAGTGCAAGTCTCTTCTATCACTGTAAGATAGAAGAGAATTCCAAAAGCAAATAGGGAAAATTAAACTTTATGTAAACACAATAGAAGATTAATAATGGAAAAAAACATGAAATGCAGCTTTCTTTACTGAACCAAAGAGGGTCAGGATTGAACAAAGTCTTTTTAAAGGCATGCACTTATTTGCCTGGTTTGTGCCATTCATTCTACGGCATCAAGGCATGTAATTCAAACCCGAAAATCATGTCAGTCATTCAGAGGTTTTGACTAAACAAGACTGAACATCTGCATATTTGGATGAGTGCCTGGCTTTCTAATTCACTAGCAGGAGATGCTCCATTAGCTGGTATCACAAGCATCAAGAACATTGATTCATTATGCATATCAGATATCCTGTACTTGTTTAGGTTACATTCATCTTATCATCTAAGATTATGTTGATTTTATTTAGATCCCATCCAAATAAAGGATAATTAAACTTGTATGTGACATGAAAGAGTATGCTGTTAGACAATTTGGCAAAAATGGAATTAACTCCCTGGATAACCTTTAAGGTACATGGGGAATTGCGGGTTCAAATGTCTCTCGCTAAATAGCTTCCTGAGGAATGCTGTGCCATTGGACATATGTGTCTCGGTTTCCTCAGCCATAAAATGAGTTTTAAAAATCTTGTTTCACATCTTTCTAAATACGTTGACAAGATCAGTAGCTAACTATTGATTATAAGTTCAGGCTCTGGAGTCAAATGCATCTGGCTTGGACTGTAATTAAAAGGGACATTATAAACGTAGTCATAATTCTATTTTCTGATCTGTACATTGTTGTGATCACAGCATCTGAGTATGAAGTAAAACATGCACTGTGGTTGTTTAACAGTGGTTGGCACACTATAAGCAGCCAATAGGCAAACATTTGAGAAATTGATAGAAAATAAAATCAAAGTAACTAGGAAGAAACAGACAGTTGAAAACAACCCATCTCACATTTGAGATGTCTGAGCATGTAAGTATAAGTTGCACCCTATTTTCAAAGCATCCAACATTGAAAAAGAACAAACTGTCAATCAAAGTGACATACATAAATGACATGCAAAATTTAGTTAAACATATATGTTCATATGTAATTATGGTTATATAATATATACTTCTCTCTCTACTTATCTTCATATTATTTTTAATTTTTATTATAATTTATTCATATTAAATCAGGATTATAATCCCCTTACCGTTATCTTCCTGTTCCCTCCCTCCATCTTCCGAATTATCCCCCTCCCCTAGACCTTTGACAGGTGGGTTCTTCCTATCACAGCCTATCAGGTCTCATCTGGATAGCCTGCAACCTCTTCCTTCCTCTGTGTTCCCACAGGGCCTCTCTGCCAAGGGGCAGTGATCTAATTGCTGGCACCAGAGTTCCAGTCAAAGGCAGTCCCCCGCTCTCTGCCCCGCTTCCCTATGTGGAGAATGAGCTGTCCATCTACTACGTCTGAACAGGGAGTCTAGCTTCTCTGCTTGCAATATTCTTGCTTGTGCATCAGTTTGTAGACGCTCCCTCAGGCCACATCCACCAGCCTTCATTGTCTCCTTGTGGAGCTGCTGAGAACACCTGTCAGTCCTTCATCCCCCAACTCTCCCATACAACTCTCAGGGCTTCCCCCAGAGTCTGGCTGCCAGTCCTGGTGTCTGTCCCGATCCCTCACTGGGTGTAGTCTCTCAGCGGACATCTTTGTTGGGCTAATATTTATTTATAAGTGAGTATACACCTCACTCAGTATGATCTTTTCCAGTTCCATCCATTTGCTTGCAAATTTCAAATTTTCCTTGATTTTGATAGCTGAGTAGTATTCCATTGTGTTAAGGTACCACAATTTTGTATTGTTTTTTTATCCATTCTTAGGTTGAGAAACATATAGGTTGTTTCCAGATTCTGGTTATTACAAATAAGACTGCTATGAACATAGTTGAGCAAATGTCCTTGTGTATGGTGGAGTATCTTTCAGGTATATGCAGAAGTGGTATAGCTGGGTCTTGAGGTAACACTATTCCCAATTTTCTGAGAAAGTGCCAGATTGATTTCCAAAGTGGTTGTGCAAGTTTGCACTCTCACCAGCAATGGAAGATTGTTCCCCTTTCTCCACATCCTTGCCAGCATGTGACGTTGCTTGAGTGGTTTGTCTTATTCTGATAGGTATAAGATGGAATCTCAGAGGTGTTTTGATTTGCATTTCCCGGATAACTAGGAATGTTGACCACTTTTTTACATGTTTCTTAGCCATTTAATATTCTGCTATTGGGAATCCTCTGCTTAGCTCTGTATCCCATTTTATAACTGGATTATTTGGTTTGATGGTGTTTAATTTCCTGAGTTCTTTATACATTTTGGATATTACCCATTTGTCAGATGTAGGGTTGGTGAAGATCTTTTCCCAGTCTGTAGGCTGTCGTTTTCTTCTGTTGACCATGTCCTCTGCCTTACAGAAGCTTTTCAGTGTCATGAGGTCCCATTTACTAATTGTTGCCCTTGGAGTCTGAGATTTGGGTCAATTATCTTTATATTATTTTCTCCATTTTCTTAAATTATTTTAACAGATATACAGAGATTAGTTAAAACTCCAAAGTATCGTCAAACTCTTCTATACCAGAGATCAGACTTGAAGCTACATCTCAAATTGGCACATGGTTCCTCTAGTGTAGAGTGCTTGAAATGTTCTTCCAAAATAGACCATTTAAATTTTTCAAGTAAAACCAATACTCTAGGCATAGCTTAAAATATTAGTCTGTGGCACACATGCCACCAACTTACTGAAATGTGAGCCCTCAGCAGTCTCCACACTCCTCACTGCTGGAAATCGGATAATGCCAAGGCCAGTCATTTTTAATACTAACTTCATCTGATATTTTTTTCTTACAGAAAATAAATAATTATCTAAACACAGTCCTCTATCAAAACCTAGAATAGAAGTGTTACACCTTTTGGATATAAACCTGAGCATAAAAGCATGTAACAAATATTTTTGCTAGATTTGAAGTATTTGAGAGTATTAAAAGTAATATTCATAAAACTTCACAGTTCAATAAGAATTCAAAGATCAAACTCATCTGTGTCACCAGCACCCAAGATCAAGAAACAGAATGTTCCTAGCACCCCAGATGCTCCGCTGGGTTTTCTTCCAATAACTCTTCCCACGAGGAGTCTGCTAGTCTCAGTTCAAATGTCATTGACTCATTCTGTCCCTTTGAATGTCATGAAATGGAATCACAGCATTCTTGTATAACTACCTTCTTTTGCTTAAAACTTTGTTTGTGAAATCTGTTTGTGTGGTTACATGCAGTTGTAATTCTATTGATACATTTTACCGTATAATCAGAGCTTATTCAAATCCCTTTCAACTTCATCTTCTTGTCTTTGCCGTACCGGCCAGTGAGTGTACCTCCTGAACTAGGCATGAATCTTGCCTTCAGAAACATTTCCACCTGAACTAGGCATGAATCTTGCCTTCAGAAACATTCCCATCTCAGTTCTCCTAAGACCTCAAAATCTCCTGGACTCTCAACAGTCTTTGAATTTTCTACGTAAAAGATTTAAAGTTTCAAATTAGCTTCTTCATTCACATATAGATGACATTGGTAAGCTCTTCCCTTTTACTACATACAAATTCTTTCCTTTTCCAAGCTTTGCTTCATTTTAAATGAAGCAAATGCCCAAAATGTCTCGAATTGCCAAAAAGGAGAAGGTGTTTTGTGTGTTCTTTGGGAAAAGAAGACAGTGATCAGATTTGCAGAGTGGCATGGTACAAAAGCCTAGTATTGGTAATTAATGAAGAAAAACCCCTTCTGATCTACTTTGAATGAGAAAATATTTGCACCAAATATGTGGCCATATTTAAGCAACCAGTAGCACATCATTAATTAGGTAATTATTTTCAGTGGAGAATAAAATCTGTGCTTTCAAACTATAAACCAATGATCAGACATTTAATAGCCAACAAAAAGCCTTGTATTTATGATATCTATATGGTATATGGTGTATTTTAAGTGATCTCTTGGAAAAATTAAAATACTCTGATTCAAAGTATTATTTTGACAACAAAGATTACATTTGCCCTCAACCAAGACTCATATCTCTGGGAATTCTCTATTTCATGTTTTCTCTGGAGATTTTTTTCAACAAGCTTTTAAAACAGATGCTGAGCTAGAAACCAATCCAAGAAATAAAGAAAGCCAGGGGGAAAATAATAATAATAGACAGTTGTACTTGATTGTTTCCCTGATCAGGGTATCCTCCTGAGTGACAGGTAATTCATCTTCTGTCAGTTTCCATTGCCTAGAGATCATTCCAAGCATTGTTATCAGCAAAACCTCCACAAAGTGAAGGATTCTCAAACAGGAAACCAGATGTGATGAGGTCAGGCCTTGTATGTGATGGGGTATTTGGGTTAATGATGATTGATACCGTATCACATTTCATAAAGCACATACTTGCCAAATCAGGTATTTCTGCTGTCACAGAGGAGCAGTTGCTGACTGCACTTCCAGCAAAGCACCAAGGTCACAGAGGAGGGAGTGGGCAAAAAAAAGCCCACTGTCCTTAGGAAGGTGGCAAAATAAAACAAAGTAACGGTGTCCATATCGTAGACTTGTGTGAACTCCTTTCGGACATCTAGAATTTCTAAAACAGTTTAAAATTTCAGTCCTCTAGTAAATACATTGTTTTATTGTGCCTGCTTGCTTTAGAGGTCTATTTTTAACATTATTTCTGCAGATTAACACATAAACTTCTCTTTACTGAAATGGCATTATTAGAATTAACATTAAAATGGCAAACAATTACCTTTCTTTTAATGCATTTAGATATTAAGAGTGGGGAAAGGCACACAAACGTAATCTTTTACCAAATTATGTGCATTTGATAGTACATTTAAAATAGAGATTTAACTACCACTCCTGTGCAAGAAATATTTTTTTCTATTATTTTCCATGAGAATATAGTTTTCTGACTAGGAGAGGACAGTTGCCTAACATTAACTCGCACTGTTTGTTATTAGAAATAAATCAAATATTTGAAGACTCTTATGTATGCTTATTGTTTTGGAGTTTTACGTCTTCAAAGGAAAGTTAATGAATGCTTTAGTTTTCCTACAATAATCTAGGAAAAATGTATCAATAAGATGCTGTATTTATAAGACGGTTAATGTTCCCAAGTGTTGCACAGCTACCAACAGCATCTCAGCTTCTCCCAAGGGAAGTAATATTCCACAAAAAGTCCCAATCAAGCTGGTGTAAGAGGTCAGCATGCATGCCTTCCTACAATGCCTTCCTTCCAAACTGATTAGTTTGGCTATTCTTAGGGGGGTACATAAATAACAGTGGTATAATGCTTGCCTAGCATGAGCAAAGCCCGTGTTTCAATATCTGGTACCTTAAGAAATAAAAATTGAGAGCGGAATTTATTCAGAACGAGCAAGTGCTAAGTGAAGAGTTGAACATCATGTCAAGAGTAGATTGGGAATTATACAGCTAATAAAATGTAGAGGTATCATAGTGAATTTACCTGCCAACTTGACAGAGTAACTAAGCAAATGTTTGGGGTCTGTCTGGGAGGGAGGTTAGCATTTGAATTTGAAGGCTGAGTAAAGCAGCTAGGCCTCTCTAATGAAGGTAGGCATCATGAAGCCAACCAAAATTAGAAATGGAGAGAATTCATTTATTCTCCTTCTAGCTCTAAACAGGATGTTAGCTTTCACTTGTTCTCACATACCATTGTGTCTCTTGGTTCTTGAACCCCAGTGCATACCACCAGTTCTGTTGGACTGCCCAATGTACCTGGCTTGGTAATACACCACTGACTATCCTGGGGATTTAGCTTTCCTAATCATGGGTTTAGACATTCCTTCTCCCTAAATCCAAATCTACCACTAATATTCACTTTGCTGTTGCATATGTTCTCTGAAGAACCCTCAGTAACATGAAGTTGAGAGATTAAAATGGAAGCTGCTGGTATAAATGCAAAAGCATGTGAAATTACTTTGGAAGTAGGTAACCGGTTAGAAGCTGAGAAAGTGTTGAGGTTGGTGCTCCAGTGGCGCATTCAGTTAGCACACGGTACTTATAGAAAGTTTTGAGGTCAGCGTTATAAACGTGACCATCAACCGAAGAAAATGAGTGACTTGTTATTAGGTAAAGGAAAGGGTGGTCCTTCCAGAAGAGCAGAAAAGCCTTGACTGAACTGTAGCCCAGTGTCCAGTGGGCACAGTATGAGACGTTCCTGGAGGACACACAAACAAACAACGTGTTGAAGTGAAGTGGTGGTCTCATTCGCAGTGACTGACATTAGTTAAACATAAGCAGAAAAGAAAAGAATTGAAGAAGATATTGTTCAACAAAGAAACATCTCTTGAAACACTGGAAAAATTTCTCAACCTCATCTTTGGAGGAAAAGGGCAATGTGTGGCTGACCTGAATTTGTAGGGAGTAGAGTTTAGGGAGAAACCATAGGCCCTCATAAACACTATCAGATAAGATTTGAGAAAATGGGAAAGAATAAAGGGCACGGATATGAGTTTTCCCTCAAGGAAAGATACTAATGGACTGTGAATGTGATTCGGAAATCATCATGGCTACCCTTCCCACCACAAACACAGAATACACAGGCTGACCCTACCCTGCTCCAAAGGCTAAGGCTTTCCTCACCTTATGATCAGGAATTAAACAATTCGTGTATTGGAACTATTGAGACAAAGGATTCGCAGCAAGTTATTAGGAACTGCAATGCGGGAAATGAAACAAAGCCTCTAAAGAGAACTGCTCACATTCATTCAGCAAAGATTGGATTTCATATTTGCAACTTCACAGTTTGAGGGCAGACATAATAAAATGTAATAAAAGCCCACATATGGACATTTATGTCTTGGGTCCTCTCAGAGAAACAGGGAAAAACACTTTACAGTATCAAAGGGTTCCACAGGGGCATGGAGCTATCATGTCTATGCACGTGGTCTTGAGGCTGCCAAGGTGCACATAGGACCAAGAGGACATGGCAGAAAATTAAAGGGGAATGTTCTTTAGCATTAAGATGCAAAGACATATGGCCAGGTAAGTGCTGAGCTTGCTTGGAATTTGTTACTCTGTTCTACCCCTAATGTCTCCCTATTAGGTTGGGAGTGAGAATCTTTTTCTGTACATGCCCCACCATTTTGCTCAGAAGCATATAGCTACTTGCTTTGGACGGTAATCAATTTGGGTGAAAGACATGAAGGTGGAGACCTCAGTATAAGGCCAGTTCCCTTGTAAGGAGGGAAGGCAAGATGAGGACTCCTTACTTTGTAAGGACCCAGAGCCAGTAGCCATCTGTTAGATATGTTTCACCAAGAATCTGTTGACATCGTGTGGGACTCTTCATCGTCTCTAAATTATGAGATGCAAGCATGTTGCCATATAGACTAAAGCATTGTGTTATATAGCAATTCAAGCTAAGACCCAAAGAAGAATTCCATAAAAGCAGTGGGAACTAAGAGAGGTTATTATTCCCTACATAACTGGAGTACATGAAGACCAAGAACACTATAGACTTATAAGTTCATAAAGGTCACATGGAGTAATTGCCAATACTCTTTGATACATGAATTTTAGGTCCTTCTTTACAGTCTTAAAAATAATCATAAGCAATCAATGCATTTGAGTCTTTCAATATGAGGATTCTGGCCAGGTAATTCAAAAGGAATGTCAATGAAGGTAAAAACGAAAGCCGGGCAGTGATGGCGCATGCCTTTAATCCCAGCACTCGGGAGGCAGAGGCAAGTGGATCGCTGTGAGTTCGAGGTCAGCCTGGTCTACGAAGCGAGTCCAGGACAGCCAAGGCTACACAGAGAGACCCTGTCTCGAAAAAAAAAAAAAAAAAAAAAAAAAAAAAAAAAAAAAAAAAAAAAAGAAGGTAAAAACAAGGCAGTGTATGAAAAAAGCTGCATGCATTTATTGAAACAATTGGATTTTTCCATTTGGACTTCATGTTTTGATTGCTAATGTACTAATGAAATTTTATGCATTATTTTCTGTCTCGGTATATCCAAGTACCTGGCCAGCAACTTGATTAACAAAAGGAAATAGAAATAATTCACTCATTGAGGTAATATAATCAAATTGCATCATAGTTACATTCTGCAGCACAATGCTATTTTAATGGCATGTAGAATTATTTCCTTCAGTTCATCTACAAACTTATAGATTTCCACACCATTGAGGTTTGGATGTATTTTTTCTTTTGCATTACCTTCCTTTGTGTCACTGCCTCCTTCTACTCATCCCTTTAAAACTCCTAAGTAGAACTCCTTATTGCTTCATGTTACTCATATATATATATATACATATATGTATATAATCATATATATGAGTATATAGATTATATATAGAGATATATATCATATTAAATTGTTTGTCTTACCCCTAAGAAGGTCATCTGGAGATATTTTTAAAGGACTATATTCACAGATAGTATCAGAACTAAAAGTACAAAAAAACAATGGCTTTTGTGTCTGTGTTCTAAAATCTCTGATAGACAAGTATCCAAAGTACAAAAAAAAAAAAAAAGAAAGAAAGAAAGAAAGAAAAAAGAAAGAAAGAACAGTGCTTATAGTCTTCTGCCAGAGGCATGTGGGAGAGGGGAATGAGACTCTTACTTTCTTATTGCTCAGGGTAAAATTGCTCCAACCTGAGGGTAACATGAAAAATGGTGGGAAGAGGCTAGCCTGGGAGAGTAGGCTGAGATCCATTACCTTCTGAAGCTCTCTCTCCTCACAATGGCATCTTCGCTACAATAAAGCAAGCACATGTAATGCCTCCACAGGCCAGATTTTCAGAGTATGTGATTTTTTTTTCTTCCTTCAAATGTATTCTAAGACTTTAGCTTTTCTGAAAGAAGAAGAATTCTGCATAACTGTACAAAATCTAAAGGTATGGTGCTTATAGTATAAATCTAAATCTAACACATATTGTGCCAGAGCATTTGTTTAGCATTCTGGGGAAAAAAAGCGCACAATAATATGCTGTATCGAGGGAAATTGTTCACTGTTTTCAGTAATGGGATCTATGCTAACACAAAGGGAACTCTACATGAGATTCAGAGTTCAGGATGAGGGAGAGGAGCAGGAAAGTTTTCTACTTTATACTGTTCACAAAAGCATGTCTAAACATCCCAACAGTATTGCAGAGAAAGGACTAATTTACATATATGTAAAATATATATGGACTCTTTTATGTCTAAAATAAGAGCCAGAAATATCACATCCCTTTGTAGATGGTATGCAAATGTACATATTCAAGGAGGAATTTAAAATTAAAATACCGAAAAGAAACTCATTTCCAAAGCAGTGCCTTCATAAAAGCCTGAAAAAGTCACTAAAGCTTTTAGCATTGTTTTATAAATTACAATTCCTTTTACTAAATTAATGTACAAAGACATATATAAGAGCATAAATAACATGACAAAAAACATTGGTTCTGGTCTTTTTTTCCTTAATGTTTAAGTAGACTTCTTGAACATAACTTCTACTGTTAGTGTCTTCAGTGATACATACATGTGAACACTATACTCAAACAACCACTTTCCAGGGGCTGCATACTCCTGAGCTTATAACCTCTAAAACTATGAACTAAATAAATTTATTTTTTATAAAAAGCTTATTCTTCTGTGCTTCGTTACAATAAAAGAAAATAAAATGAGATAGAAAATATTTTCAAATTTAACCTTGATTCCAAAAAAAAAATAGGGGTTGAAGAAATACATTAGTAACTGATAACTATAAAGCACTTAACACTGTAGTGGTAAATATGTTACCTAGGACTGATGTATCCTAGGAAAGGCAGATGAAGAGACCTTGAACTTAGGATTGAAAGGAGAGTTGAAGAGAAAGGAGTGTGATGGAAATGAACCACTTCTACTGAGGAGTTATGTAACAGAAATATGAATACTGCATCTGGCAATATTGGTGATTATAACAAGAGTTGACCAACAGAGAAAGCACAGTTGTGTGCTGCTAATGGGCAGGCTCTTCTCAGACACACTTGGTCCAGCAAGTATTGAGTATACCATAGGGCCATGTGTACGGACAGTCTATGAGTTCAAAGTGAAATGTTATAGGATGCAGATTTTGAACTTTGAAAGGGCCTTCTAATAAACTGAGGTGGCTTCAGGTCAAATTCAGTGGGGCAGTTAACTATTGTGTGAAACCTTTTAGGCTATTGAACGCCTAAAGAAGCATGTGTAGACCTTGATTCTAATGTCTCTGCTATTGAGATCTGGCAATGCTCCTCTCTATTATTAACCAACCCTTCCTTCACCTGGTATTTTTCTTTATATGTCTCATACATGGCTGACATCATTCCAAATGCTTTACACATACTTCCTCCTTCAATCCCCAATCCCCTCACTATAATGTAAGTGCACTCCAGTAATAATTTACAACCAACACACAAAGTCCTGTCAGAAAAGCAGGTTGTTTTGGCAGCCCAAGACTACAAGTTCTGCATTCATTTGTTTCTTTTATAGAGGAGTGAGTGCTTGTGTGTGAATAATGGTTGTTATATTGTCAGGTGGAAAGAGTGTCATCCTATTTCCAGATGAACGATTTAAGTCACTTGAAGAATCACCCATCCACTGGTTAATTTTGGCTCTTGGTTACTTTACTATTTCTAGTGTAGTTACACGCAAGCAGCACAGGCAATCTGCTGTTTGCAGTTGTTTGTCTTTAAACTGATATTAGATGCCACCATGTACTAATGTTCCTCATATTATAATGGAGTTACATCCCAATGAAGTCAAGGTAAATTGAAACTGTGGTCAGAATTACATTATATCCGCGTGTGAAATATCATAGTGAAATCCATTATTTTGTATAATCTACTTACAGCAAGGGGAAAAACCAAAAAGTGCACTTAGCACGCCCACTCAATGGGTTGGCATAACTTAGCAGCACTGCACATTAGAGGAAGTTGTTTGCCTTGCTAATCATAGGGTGACTAAAAATTGCAGCTGGCTGACATTGCAGAACTTGGGGGGAAAACTATTGTTGCACTTAGCACAAGCCTAGGAGGTCAGAAATTAACTGTAGTTTCTAGTGAATGTGTATGTCTTTTTTTTTTTTATAATGATGAAATTTTGAAAATGTTAGTTGAGACCATGTATAGATTTCAAGCTTCGGGATTATAATACATACATATATGTATAATTATTGAAGAGCAAATTATTGTTTTAGCTTTGCTTCACTTTAGTGGATCAGATTCTTACCTGATGCCTGATTCCTTTCCATAGTTTTCCTCCCAGAAGTCTGGAAGGGGTGTCTGAGAGAAATTCAGTAGCAATGTGGTGAATACAGCTCATGTAGAAATGCTTTTCTAATGCTAAACCTGCATGCTCAGCTTCCCTAGTGTTACAAACTTATTCTTTATCTCATTTCCACCAGACTTGTTCTTTCACCTCAAAATACTGGGGTATCTCAATCCAATGTGTCATCTCTTCGAACACCTCATTTTCATCTCCTTCCTTTCCAATTTGTGTGACTGTGATAGCCATTTTGCCACTGTCCTCAACTCCTGTTCATTTTGATGTTTGTAGTTATAGATCTTGAATTATGATCGGTTAAACAAATCCAAGAATAAAAAGATTCTTCTACCTCAAGCATATTTCTTTATAATTCAGGCATACAAATTATGAAAGTTATATGAACTGTAGGTACTACTAGCCTTGGGCATCACACATCAATAATTTCCTAATGGCTCATGGATGCCTCTCTCTCCTCATCTTCTCTTGTTAAGTCATGAGATAAACTTTGCCCTTGTATAAGCTTACATTATGGAGAGGAGTACTGTCTGTAGATGTATCTCTTTTATGGCTTGAATGTGAACTATATCCCATTTGGTCCCCAACTGGCCTTTTTTTTTATTTATTTATTTCTTTCTTTCTTTCTTTCTTTCTTTCTTTCTTTCTTTCTTTCTTGAAAGTTGTACAACCTTTAGGATAGAGAACTTAGCCAGTAGTTAAAAGTTCTTAGAAACAAAGCCAAAGGGTCAAAGTTTCCAGTCCAGGTCATGGTCACTACCTCCTGATCCTGGTCTGCTGAGATGTAACAGCCACACTGCAAGCTTCTACCAAGCCACCTCACAGCTAGAGACATAGCCACTCAGCATTACCCCATCTAGCATGAAACAGTGTCAAAATAAACACTTCCTCTTTAAGTTGCTAATTATTGTCAGGTATGTGGTCACAGCACTGCAAAAAGAAACCAATAAACACAACTTTCTTACTCTCCAGTAAACAGCTCCTTCAGAGGAAGAAGTTTGTTATTACTTCTAAGACAGTTCTTTGGAATACACTTCATCTAGTCTTTCCTGCTTCCTCCAGGCTCACACTATATTCATTATTTGATCTAAATTATACTAGCAACACCTCCCATCCCATTGTTTATATCCAATACATATATCCAACGTATAGCCAAATATGAGATATAAACTCAAATAGAAAGTCTTCTACATCTCCCAGACTCCTCTTGCTTGTTAATTTTAACTCTACACAGTATGTCCACTATGCTCAACATATTGGTACTTTTATCAATATCTCTTGGAAACTATTCTAAGAACACAACAGTTCACTTACCTAAAACTCAAATGATCCTAATGGCAGACATATTTTTATTCTTTTCATTTTATACATGAAAAACAAAACTGTTCAAAGTCATGTGGGGACATTTATGCAGATCTCTTTGTGTCTTTGGTCTACTACTAAATTATACTGGAAATATCAAGAGCAGTCATCTGCTTGCTTTTAGTATTTCCAAGTTTTAAAATATTAAGCAGATTTACTCCATGCAGATTTTAAAAAATTATTCCACTATTTAAATTGTTCCAAGCTTTCTTTTTATATTTTCTTACCATCATAATTTCAACTTGTACTCATTATTGGTGATTGAAATGATCAAAATAAAAGTTTAATCACATTTGAAGTTCATGAAATCTGAATATTTTTCACTCATAATAAAAAATATTTTTATGTTATCTTAACTTTTAAATAGTCAATTTTAATTTTTCAAACAAGAATATCAACACTAAATAAAAATATCTGAGTCATTTTGAGATCTCTAATTTTTGAAAAATTGACAACATCTTATTAAAAATTTTATATAAGAATGCAAACTCATCACAATTTTGTAATTTAACATTTGTCTAGTTGTCAAGGTGAAGTTTCACATCATCACGATACTCACGAAAGTTATGGCTAATTACAGGCAAATACAAATTTTAGAGTAATGGGAATTGATTCTGTAAAGTAATGTGAGCTCTACCACATGCATATCTCGAATACCTGATCTTTAAAACTAGATTTTCCAGTATTCCAATGTTAAAGGCCATTATTGCTCAGCATTTAGTCATACTTACTTGCCTTCTCAAGAGGTAAAGAGATATGTTTGCCTGGGGGATGTGTGATACTTTTCAAAGGAAGAGATACTTTGCATGGCAGAGGCGCAGGCCAGCTGATAAACTCCATCATATAAGTGCTTGTGATATTTCAGCTAGGGTGAAATACAGGACTCAGGAAAATGACAACAACCATTCATGCCTGAATTAGGTCTCCGTTCATAACTGCAGGTCACAAAGAGCGTATCTTCTCTAAAACACCAGAAGCTGTTGCCTCAAGAATCACATCACATCTAAGGCAACTCAGAGACAAAACACATGCAACACTAGACAGATTCACAGCAAAAGAACCCCCAACTAATTTAAATGAAAGTATTTCAGAAGAAAATTGGATGTAAATAGCAAACTGGCGGTTATTATTAATGTAACATGCAAATTTCCTCTTTTTTTTCTTTTTAATGCTTTAAATGAGTGCTTCCCAATAGGAAAAAAGAAAACCAGAAGCTCTTAACTACTAGATTTCCTGAAAGCTATTACTTGTATACAGCTGATATACAAGGAAAAATGTTGCTATTAAACTAAATTTTAAGTAAAAGCATATTATAGTAGAAATAAGACTCTCCAGAGAGTAATTTTATAGGACCATTATTGCACGGTAGCTTGGGCAGTTGAACTCACATGAAACAAATGGCTCTATAAAGCAAGTCCCAAAGTGGCCTATTGCTTAATTAAATTCATATACAAAATGTCCCTCTGCCTTGACACGTGTACATACATATATTAGATGTATTTTAAATTCCAGTCTGAAAAATATGACCTCATAAAGATGCAAAGGTTTAGACACCACTTCAAAGCTAAGGAGCTACTTGAAGCAATATTTTACATGGAACTGTGACTTAATTCTTTTTTTTTCTTTTCCCCTAGTGAGAACTGTCTGTTTGATGCATATAATATGTTTAAGCTTCCTTTATGCCTGTGAGGACATGCCATAGTCTTGCAATGAATGCAAACACTCCTCTGCCCACTTTATCAAAGTGAAAGTGTTTCTAGAGAACCTGCGTATGAATAGGCAGAAACACATTTGCAAGATCTACAGTCCGATCACTCAAATGCAATGTGTCTACTTAGAAGAATGTTAATTTAATGAATGCAAATAAATTAAGACATGTTTTATGCCTTGAATACAAAATTGTTTTACCACGATGTATAACTCCATTATCCTGTTTCGTGGACTACCTACATGTCAGTAACAGCCCTCAAGGAACAGACTGTGGCCCATTCTGTTCAATAGCCTAAAAACATCCTAAAGCCATCTGGTATTAAATGTGCTCAAAGAAGATAAAAATGTGAATAAACGAGGCAGCATTAGTCAAAGCATCAGTGATTGATTATGAGGTCTGGAGTTCCACAAACGTTCTGTCAGTTTCTAAATCGGAACCTGAGATGACTCATTTTAACTTCTGTATTTTCACCTGTTTGTTCCCAAAAGAATCTAATAATGTCTATTCAATAAGTACTCCAAAGAGAAGAGCAAATCAATATGTAAAATCTAGGGAAATATAGACAAATTATCAAATGTAGACAATACGTAAAGCATAGGTAAGATGTTTTAAATTTGAGTGGAATCATCAGGTTTTCATAATGGAAAGGTAAGGGGCTGGAGAAACAGTTTAGTGGTTCAGAGCAAATACTGCCCCTGCAGAAGACCCAGGCTTAGTCCTCAGTGCCCACATCAGGAGAATCACAGCCACCTATAATACAGCTCCAGGAAACCTAGTGCCCTCTTTTGGCTTCCTCATACAGCCTCACTCAAATGCATATAACCCCACACAAATGTACATAAAAAGCACAATTTTAAATTTTAAAAAATCATTTTTTAATGAAAAAAAAAAAGAATTGCTTGTTGCTCTAACTTTTTCAACCAAAGATAAAAGTATCCTTTGAAAAAAGTAAGATGCTGATGTTCTTCCAAGAAGGAAGAACAATAACACGCTGTGTCTGAGCAGCAGGACAGCAGTAATTGCATAGCGACCGAAGGACCAAACTGAGAGCTCAAAAACACCAGTGTTGGTATCTCCCAGGTGAGAGGGGATCACACAATGTGGAACATAGGTGGGCCCTGCCTTGGGTCACCTGGTTAATCCACAGGAAAGTCCCTGAGTCTCTGCAGGGTCTCCAGTGTTTAGCCACATATTGGGGTGCAGCACATAGCACTCAGTGTCCCAGACTAATCTGTGTGCCACAAAGCACCAGTATGTGTCTCCCAGCCTAGTGGAGAACTTACCATGTGAATCACAAGTAGACTTGACACCAAATCACATGGGTAATACACAGAAAAGTTTCCTGGTACCTGCAGATGTGCAATCTCCAGCATCTAGCCACACACCTACCTACATGCAGCAGCTGCTCTCTATGTCTCAGAGTGAACTGTGGACCACAAAACACCAGTGTCTGAGTCTTCCTGACAAGAAAAATACACCACAGTGTGAAACATAGGTAGATCTGACCTCAGGTTATGCAGTTGATCCATGGAAAGGCTCCCTGATCCCTGCAGGTAAGGGAACTCTACCTATAGACAGTCGCATATAAGCTACTCTCAATGGCCAGTGAAAGACACCAGAAACTACCACACAACACCAGCGACAGCCAGATGGCTAAAGGCCAGTGAAAAATACAAAGAACAAAAGCCAAAGTAAATTGGCATTTCCAGAACCCAGTATGCCAAAGCAATCATTGGATATTCTAACACAACTGAAACACAATATAATTACCTCAAATCTTTCCTTATGAAGATGATAATGGAGAAAACGGATAAAATCCATAAAGAAATATAAGAAGACACAATCAAACAGACTGAGGCCCTTAGAAATCCCATGACAGAGGCCTTTAGAGAGTAAATGAATAAATCAGTGGAAGAAATAAAAAATGCAAACAATCATATGAAGGATATCAATAAAACAGTTCAAGATCTGAAGATAAAAATGAAAACAATTATAAAGGCAATAACTGGGGAAATCCTGGACAGTGAGAACTTAAAGAAAATAGGAACTACAAAGGTAAACATCCCAAACAGAGTAAAAGATATGGAGGAAAGAATCTCTGCTGTAGAAAATGCAATGGAAGAATTTGAGGAAACCATCAAAGAAAATCTTAAATCTAAAAAATTCCTGACACAAAACATCCAAGAAAGCAAGGACACTATGAAAAAACAAAACCTAAGAATAATAGGAATTGAGAAAAAGGAAGATGCACAGCTCTGAGGCCCAGAAAATATTTTCAGCAAAATCATAGAAGAAAATTTTCCTATTTAAATTAATAGATGCCTATAAACATATAAGAGTCCTACAGAACACCAAATAGGGTAGACCAGAAAATAAAATCCTCCAGTTACATAATAATCAAAACACTAAATGTACAGAATAAAGAAAAATTATTAAAAGTGGCAAGGGGAAAAGGCCAAGTAACATATAATAGCTAACCTATCAGAATCACACCAGACTTTTCAGCAGAGACCATAAAAGTCAGAAGGGCCTAGGGATATGTTTTGAACCCTAAGAGACAACAGATGCTAACCCAGCAAAATGTTCAATAATCATAGGTGGAGAAAACAAATTTAAATGGTATCTATCCACAAATCCATTCCTACAGAAACTTTTAGAGGGAAAACTCTAACGCAAGGACAGTAACTACACCCAGGTAAACAATCATACAATAAGGATATTTGCTCAACTATGTTAACAGGAGCTTTATTTGTAATTTGCCAGGATCTGGAAACAACCTAGAAATCTCTCAACTGAAGAATGGATAAAGAAACACTGGTACATTTACACAATGAAATACAACTCAACTATTTAAAAAAAAAAAAAAGGAAATCTTGACATTTATAGGTAAATGGTTGGAACTAGAAAAGATCGTCCTGAGTGAAGTAACTCAGACCCAGAAAGTCACTCATAGTATATACTCACTTATAAGTGGATATTAGCCCAACATAAATGTCCTCTGAAAGACTCCACCCAGAGGGGGATAGGGACAGATTCTAGAACTCCAAGATAGACTCTGGACTGAGAGCTGAGAGTTTTATGGAAGAGTGGGAGGGATGTAAGGACCAGGTTGAGGAGGAATCAGGAGTTCTACAAGGAGACCATCAAGGCCAGAGTGTCTGGACCCAGGGGGACCTAGAAAAACTGATCCACCTACCAATAACAATGCATTCAGAGACCCTGGACCCCCTGTTCAAATGTATCCAACAGACAGCTCATTCTCCATGGGGGCAGGAAGATGAATCTGGGACTGCCTCTGACATGAACTCTGGTGCTCACGATCTGATTACTTCCCCTTAGCAGGGCAGCCTTGTGTTCACACAGAGTTATGGGGTGCAGGCTATCCTGATGAGTCCTGATAGTCTGTGGTCAGATGGTAGGGGAGGAGGACCTTCCTGTCAGAGGTCTAAGGGAGAGTAGTAGGGCAAAAGAGGTGGGGGGAATTGTGGGAACAGGAAAATACGCATGAAGGGATAACAATCTAACAATAGGGATGTAATGTGAATAAATTATAATAAATAAAAAAATTTTAAATTTCAAAAGGAAAATATAAGGATGTTACAGTAATGAGAAGTTGTATAAGGGAATGGTTTGTAAGGAAGTGTAATGTAGATAGAGACAATGCCTTAGAAAATTTAGTTTGGTCTGTTTGTTCCACATCTTCTTGGCCTCTTGGGTTCAGGGTAATGAATAAGGATATTCTCTACTTTCTTATGATGAAGTCCAGACATGTCGTTGATATCAGGAATCAGAAGAGAAAAGGGAGAAGCTAGAGTGAAGTTTTTGCTGTCTTGTCTTCTCCTTAACTAAGATTCCATCCTTAGATAAATCATATCTTGAGCTCGAAAAAGTATAACAAGCATAAGTACTATGATATATGGAGTCCGCAGTATGTACCAGGCACTGTGTCAATTGCTTTATAACTGACTCTTTCATTTAATTGCTCATGATGAATTCTTAGTTTAAGTATAGGCTGATTGTTGGATATGGTAGATTATGCTTTTGATGTCAGCACTGGGTAAGCCAAAGCAGGAAGATTGCCATGAGTTAGAAGCCAACGGATCTTAACTAGTAAATTCCAGGTCAACCTGAACTACAGTTTGAGACCTTACAGCAAAGAACAAACAAAACAAAAAGATTATATTGGGACATTAAAATATTAAGCAATTCATTTGAAATCGTAGTTAATGAGTCGCAGTCTTAGCAATATGAAACCCTGTATTCTCAGGCCCTAGATCAAAGGAGCTTATTTTAACAGAAAATCATGCATCTGAGTAGCTACACTCATTACTGAGGAGCTACTGGTGGCTGACAACTACTGGGAGGATAATCATCCTTTTAGGGGAAGTAGACTGGTAGGATACTCATGCTCCAGTGGAAGGCCCCACACCCATGCACATATTGGCAACACTAATTGGACATAGAAATTTAGCCAAAAGGAACCTATAAAAATAGGAGGGGAGTGTTGGGAGCAATATAAGGAGAATCAAGTGGGGGGAATGGCAGGTGGATGTGGTCATAGTTTGTTGTATATGTGTATGAAATTCCCAATAATAGTAAAGTTCTCAATAATAGATATCCTGAATGCTCACCTCACCAAAGGCAAACTGCATACCCTGGCCATGTCTAACACACATCTGTAAATAAACTTTTACATAACTAAAGAGGTTTATGTTTGGAGAGAGTGAACAGGTATCCGGATTCAGAGTATTTTCAAAACTAAGCACATAAACTTTCGTCTGAAGGCATGTGACAGTGAAGGAGACACCATAGATATGAACTATCTGCAGGATCCAGTGACTGGGGCTCAATAGAAGTTGTGCACCTCCAAAAGCAGACAGGCTGTGTGATAAAGTCCTAAATAGAGATCATGTGTGAGCCAGCAAGGCTTTGCTTGCCCCATCTCTCACACTTTCATCGATGCCATAGCTGACGTAAGGGCAAGATCCTCAGTATCTCTGAGACTAATATCTGAGAGCAGATGTTACTATTGTCTTGCAAAAGAAAAGCAGCCATTCTCAAAATAGCAGCACTGAGTACAAGTTACTGCTTAGAAAAATGTGCAGGACTTTACAAGATCTTCACAAGGGAATGATGTGTTTACATTGTCTGAATAAATAATCAATATGGGGCCATAGAATCTTCATTGTGCCCAGAATTAAAGGTCACAGTCCAGCAATTACAGAAATACAACTTGTTTTCCTAGTTGTTATTTGAAGCCCTGATAAGATGAAAAATTATAGTGATCATGTCTTCCCAAAGCCTCCCAAAGTATAAGTTCCATTGAGGAGTCAGTGTGAGGGGTGGCACATCCATCTTTCTTTGCTTCTGAAAAATGTTTTTCAGAGTAATTACAGCAGAAATACCCAAGAAAGCATATCTAGATGTTCTTCTGAGCTAGGAGTGGTGGCACATGCTTTTAACTCCAGCACTCAGGAGGCAGAGGCTGGTAGATCTCTGTGAGTTAAAGGCCAGCCTGGTCTACAAAGGGAGCCCAGGACAGCCAAGGCTACACAGAGGAACCCTGTCTCAAAAAAACAAAAAGCAAAATGTTGTCCTGGGTCATTGCTATTACACCTTCAATATTAGTTTGTCAATCTGGTTAGTTAGGAAGAGAAAACCCGTAAGATAATTTTACATTTCGGGAATCTTCAGGAATCTCATCTTCCTTTGAACTAAAAAGGTTAAATCTCTTAAGACATTAATTGCAGGAATGTAGCATAGATGCACGAAAGAAATCTATTGTACTCTGGCAATGCTCCAGCTCTCATAAAGCCTTCCCAAGAACCTAGTCAGTAATTTACCACTGGACTGTAATCTCTGTGAAAGGCCTTATCATACTCAGTCTGAGCACCTTGCACCATGCCTAGTCGGTAACAAGTGTCTAATAAATGTCTATCAGATTGTGGGTGGGTCCCCGTGGGACCTCTTATTGTTGTGCAGGAGAAGTGATGTTCATAGTTAAACCTCTCTTGCTTTACAAAACTATAAGAAGCCACTCGAAATAACAACCATGTATATAAAAAAAAAAAGATTTAAAGTAAGAATCCAAAGTTTAAATATTACAATAAGAACTCAGTTCTGCCATCCTTAGGTGGTATGGATGTTTTCAGGGTGTTTTGAAGAGATCAATAAAACTGTCTCCTCCCATGTAGCACTTTTTAATTTTACTACTTGACAATTTTGCAGTAGAACATATTTTAAGATTCATTTTTATTCAATGAATATTTGTTTGTTTTAAATCTTACAAGCTCTAAACACTTTGTTTCACAATGTGTTAAACTTAGTGTAACTTTATTGAGACAAACATAATTTTAATTTATCACTAACTAAACTTTAAGTATTACTTTCTATCTCATATGTTGTAAATTTCTACCAACTTGATACACTGAAGCCAGATTCAATTCATAGCACTATGTTAAAAATGATGAGTTAACTTTAATCTCAGTGTTTTAAAAGTTGTAGCATATTTTACAGTTAACATGTTTTCTTCATTCCTATGAACAGTGCAATGTGGAAGTCTTCATGTAAAGAGACATAGAGAAAATGGTTTTGGTGATTTCTTTCATATTTTTTTCAGACTCAATGAAAATGATTTCAAGGCTTTTAAAAAACTGTAAATATACATGGCAAAAACAACAACAACAAAACCAGTTTATTTAGAACAGTCAATTAGAATTTCTGTGAATGAGTTATTAACAAATTTCAAGAAAATACTCATATCAATACCAAAGCCATTTTTAATGACTTGTACGACAGCCTCAGTGTAAAAAGTAAAGATGTCCTTTCTTTGGGTGAGGGGCATCTGAATTGTTTTCAGCTCGTGGGTGTTATGAATAAAGCTGCTGTGAACATAATTGATGAAGAAAAAAAAAAGTATTTATCAAGTGCCTACAAAATCCAAGTCACTTTTGTGATGCCTCAGAAGACGTACATGTGTCTAAGATGCAGGTATTCTTAGTTCAAAGAGAATCTAAGGAGGCAACAAACTTAAAACAGCCAAAACCTTCATCCAAAAAGAGTGCCAGCTTCATTATTGGAAGTACATACTTGAGACAATTTCTGACTCTCATTTTGTCTTTAGCATTTTCAAGCGCTGTAGCCAACCCCAAAGCACTTGAGATGCAGAAGCCTCTCTGTTTTAAAGATCTTAGAATGGAAACTGCTTGGTATTATGGGACTACTGTTGGCCTCTCTCGTGCTCAGTCTATGTGACAACAAAAGGTACCAACCAGTAAACTCTTCACAACTAAACCACTTTAAACTGATTACACTCAAAATGGTACTGTTGTCCTTTTCCAAAACTCGAAATGTCCACTCAACATGAAAAATTCTCTCTGCTTACAGGTTTGATGAATTAACCAATATGAAAGATATCTTAGCTAAAGGAAAATTTAGAGGACAAAATTTTAATTGTACAAATGAGACCCCCCCAAAAAAAACAAAGAGTGTATCGCTGTGAGTTCGAGGCCAGCCTGGTCTACAAAGTGAGACCTGGACAGCCAAGACTACACAAAGAAACCCTGTCTTGAAAAACAAAAACAAAAACAAACAACAACAAAAAAAAAACAAAGAAATGAAGTATATAATAGGCACATAATATTAAAAGTATTTTCTTTCTTAATTCCACCACACTGTATTGCTAATTATTAATTGTTTGAATTCATTTCATCTTAAAATTATTGCCTATAGATAGTTTTGCTTTTATAACCTTTGATTTTTTTTATTGACATTGCTTTAAAATTTATATGTTCATTCCCAGGACAAAGAGGCTTAGATATACAATTCTGAAAGTAGGCAAAAGATAAAGAAGCTTGCAAAGAAAATGAAGCATATTGACTAATATTTCCCATGTACCCAAGACTGTCTTTAGGGTAAGGATTGTTTTGTTTGTCCATTTGCTTGTTTTGTTTCTTGTGTAGTTCTCAGGGTCTGCTGTAGGCCAGACTGGCCTCTGTTGGCAAACTCACTATAGAGCTGAAGATGACTGAATCTGTAGTCATCCTGCTTCTCCCTCCCAAGTGCCGGGACTTAAAATGGGTGACCTCATGTGTAATGAAGGTTGAGTCAGGGGTTCATGCATGCTGAGCAAGTGCTCTACAAACTATACCCCCAGCCCTAGAATTGAAGTCTTCCCATACTTTAGGTTTCAAGTGATGAAACCCATAAAATGACAGGGGGTTACTTGGCCTATGCTAACAATAATGTTAGCATAAATTCAGAGAGCCTCAATGGCACACCTTGACTATGAAATACCCCTAAAATTCAGATTTCATTTTCAAATGAAAGATGTATGTGGTGTCCAGTAGACCAGCCAATGACTTGTGTCTCTTATGACACCCACCACATATGATTCGCTCTTAATAGCTTCCTGATTGGGTGATTCCATGACTGAAATTTTCCTCTGTGTTTCCCTTAGTCCTATCTTTGACATTTTTTTTTGTGAATTCATTTCCTAATGTTTTTCCCTTGGTATTACTCTGTAAGTTCTATGGAAATATAATTAGTCAGTTACGTACCAATCTTATTTTTATCCTGGCACCTACTGGCTGTTCAGCATCTAGTTTTGGATAAACAAATTCATAATTATTGGGAATTGTATTGAAGTCAAAAATCAATGCATGGTTCTAGATCATTGCTTCTCAATCTGCAGATCACAAATCTTTTGGGGGTCACATATTAAATATCCTGTATCTAATAGCAGATATTTAAATTATGATTTATAACATTAGAAAATTACAGTTATAAAGTAGCAAAGAAATAATCTTATGGAGGGCAATCACCACAACATGAGGAACTGCATTAAAGATTCAAGGCTTTAGGAAGGTTGAAAAACACTCCTTAGGTTTTTTTATAAATGTATCTAAAACTAAGTAAAGTATCTGCTCTCTTCTCCTGAAGTGGAGTTTACCAGTCTGTGGATCCCTTACTTCTTGGTCCTACTTGGCCGTCTACAGTGGCTTTCATTTGGAATTCACCCCGTCCCATTTTTCTTCTGGATTCGCGATACAGGCTTTCAGTCTCCTTCCTAAAAGCTATGGCAAAAAACCCTAATCAATCAGCCATTCTGGTTTCTACAGTGACAAATTAAAAAATTCAAGATATCACAGTGTAAATACTTTCTGGCTTAGTTTTACTTGCACTCTTGGTGTTAAAGTGTCCAATGTTGTCACCAGCTCTGCATAATTTCACACATACTGTTTTGACTCTGAAATATTTTCCTCATCGTTACCTGTTGGTCTTAGTTTTCTTTTATATCTGGTTGTAATGTTACCTCCTCCAGATTTCCCTTTGTGAACGTTACCTCTCTACCTGGGACAGAACCCCAATGGGCTTCCACAGGCTCTTGATCCTCTTACCAAAAGTGTCTTTTCACTTTATATTATATACAAATTATCATTTACAAACCTGTCTTCCTATATCAATCAGGCAAAATAAACTATGGAAACAAACACAACTTTTCACATGTAGTCCAAGAGTGTTGATTTTCCAAGCATATAACAGTCTTATCAAAGAAAAAATTAACTCGGGGACAAAATTACCACAAGCTAGTTATTTATAAACTTTGGTAGGAGAACCCATCTGTCACTATCTTAGCTTTGGCTGAGGTTCAAAGGTGTGCAAAAAGAAAGTAAATTAAATAGTAAAAGAAAGAAAGGAACATAAGAGATTCCTTTTTGGCAAATATTTTATTAAAACAATATTTTGAAAGTGAGGTAGACTCTCTCTAGACATCTATACTCTTTCTTTGCCTATAAGATCAAGCAAGAGGTTGGTGACATTTCAAAAGTGAGTATTCTTGACTATTAGTCTTGGAGTTTGGATGGGATTCTGGGTTTTGTGTGTTTGGTTGGCTGGTTGGTTGGTTGGCTGTTTAGTTGGTTGGTTAAGTTTTTGGGTGTTCGTTTTTGTTGTTGTGTTTTGAGGGTTTTCATTTGTTTTGAAAGGGCTTGTTTTCATTTTGGGGTGTGTGGATAGGTGGGATGTAGGGTGGTTTGTAGGTGCATGTGTGCATATCTTTTTGAATGTGACTGGCCATCTTGTGTAACAGAGAAACACAGCACAGCATACTTTCAGTGTCACAATGATTCTTGGAGATATGGTTGCCATGACAGGAAGTTTCTCAGTTCAAGAACTGTGATTTGGTGCCTCTCTTCCCAGTGATAATCTAGGACCCACGCTCCTTCCACTTAAAACCATAAAATCCTCTAAGTTTGTTGAACATATAAGTTAAGAAATGGCATTGTACTTCTTAAGAATGGCAAGGAGATGTTAGTAAGCATCACTCCACTATTAAAATTCTGTACGCAATCTGGAGAAAGTGATGTTTATGGACATACTAGTTGCAAAGAGTCCTAAGAAACACAACTCAAATGGTGCAAACAACTTCCTGTGACAGAGAAGTATCAATTAGAAATAAAAGGTCATAGCTGCCATTTCTGCCACTCATCACCTCTAAATTCTGAGTTTTGTTTTAAAAAGAGAGAGAGAGACACGATTAGTGTTCCTTTCATAGCAAAGGGACAGTGATGCATATTAGAGATACTCAGGAAAGATTAAATGTTTAGAGGTATGTTTAACTGGTTCTATAATCTCAAAACTAAAAAAATCACTAATTTTGTTTCTAGTCATGAATACAATGAAAATGAAATTTATAATTAAATGATGCCATGCCATATGTATATATAAGATAGTACCCTGAAACTAATATTGAATCTCCCACATTTATAAAAAGCTGAATGTGAATCTAACCAAAAGCACTGCAGAAAGTCTATATCAAATGATTCAATAGCTATAGTTTGGATAGCAAGATTCCAAGTGTCAAAAAATTAGAGAGAATGTTAAGTATTGCACTCGCCAGAGTGGCCACTCTGAGATTTAAAGATGGTAACTCATGAGAGTTACAGATTTTATCTTAATGATGAGGGACAAATATATTTTTATTTTGAATTTTGAGATAATTTTTGAGATATCAAGATCAGTCTTAATCATTTCTATTTGTCACTTGAAGGTACACTGTTTCTAAAATAAAATTGTCAAAAATAGAGCATGCAATAAATATCAGCACATCACCTAGTGAAAAATATAATAAACAACATTCCAATTAGTTTTTGAGATATTCAGGAATGAATTATCCTCTGCTTTCAGGTTTTCATGAATAATTCAAAGTTCACTGTCAGTCGACCTAATTAGTAATTATCCGAACTATTTCTAAATTATCTGGTTTGAAGCTACCTGCATCGCAACTAGGTTTATTTCTGATATAATTATTAACCCCATCTATGTTGATCGTGTCGTTCTTCCTGTTTCTGGTAATGAAAGAGGAATCTGTAAATGCAAACGCCAGCAGATTCAGCTTAATAGTGTCCCATTATCAATCAGTACCTAAGGTCTGACAGCATGTTCTGCACAAGGAGATACTTTGAAAGCTTAGAAATACATGGCCCACATTAGACTAACTGAATGATGGAGCAAAAGACTAGGGGTTTGACTTTAAGGAAAGAGCTCACATTCCGGAGCGAGCACAGCTTGAGGGGAGTTAGGCAAAGGACTTAGTCAAAACACAATCAGAAGTACTGTGGAATTAAAAGGAGAAGTAAGCCTAAGTTTACTGACAGATGGATCACCATCCTGCAGATTATTTTATTTAAATCATGATGCATGTCGCTTTGCGCATTCTTTAACAGCACAATTCATTTTTACAAATAACATCGCCTCAATGCTCCATGAAACTTACAAGATAGGCTGGAATATTTCTATCCCCACCCTGGGGAAAAAAATAAATCGTAAATATTCCTACCAAGCCTTGAAATAAAATAAAATAATAATTAGAATATAAAACATACTTCATAGATGTCTCTACCAGCACGATAAACTCTACAACAAAAATAAAATTACCTGCAGTCTTTGATTTCATTGTATTTGTTCATTTTTTTTTCCTTAGTGGACACTTTTAGGGAATTATAATGTTCAATGCAACTCTTTCAAAACTGTCAGAAATATTTAGTTTTAACCCTGGAAGCACATAAAATTTTATTTCGTGGTTGCTGTTTCCCCCACAATGGTAACTTTTGTCTGCTGTTGTCATTAATAGCTTCTCCTATTTCCATACACATTTAAGCATACATTTTAAAAAATGCCTCAAGTTCTTTCTCAGTTCTTTTTTCCCCAGATCTTCCTGACTACTGAGAAGAATAAAAGACGTGATAGGCCCTGGTCATTTCTTCAGTCGCAGGCTCAACATTTTCCTCTTGCAGTGTTTTTTTTTTTTTTTCCATTTTGTTCTTTCTCCTGGATGTATTTTTAGAAACTTTTCTTATTTCCTTTGAGTCCCCTAGCTACATTATTTCATTTTGCTTTCCAGCCTCTCTTATTGTGTGCCTGCATACCTTGATGGCTAGCTTATAGCTATTCCTTTCAATCTCCACTCTTTTCCATTTCCTATACAATTCTATTTTGTGTTTCAGCACTTAGAGAACCCTCCCTCACCCACAGATTTTTTTTAATCTTCTCTGTATTTTTAACCTGGTATTGGAATTGCTGCTGAGCGTCCCGTGCTGAGCTCATCCTAAAACTCACTTCTTCCCCTTTTTACAAGGCTCTCGCAGTCAGCTACTGGCTTCATTTCAAGTGATTATTTTGCTCAATATACTAATAACTCCTCCTGTTTAGCCTTGATGTCCTGCATCAAGGATGCTGAACCAGTATTTAAACACTGTAAGAGACATGCTGGTTGGAAAACAAAATGGAACATTTTAAGCACAATGCCATGATGCCCAATGAGGAAGAGTACATGTGACAGTATCGCTTGTATAGAGGCTTTCTGGGTTATGGAGATGAGCTCCACCTCCTAGGACTACATAAACATAGTTAGAGCCTAGGATCCACCTAAAGGCTTGGGTTTTGAGCGCTTACTACTCTACTGGTAGCATCGTTTGGGAAGCTATGAACTGTTGGTTGGGGTTGGGGTCTAGAGGACAGATTCAGGCCACTTGAGGCGAGCATTTGAAGGCTGTCCTTCAGTTCCAGCACCATTCTCTGATTCCTGGATAACAATGGCTCGCACCTGCCAGCTCCTGGATCTACTCAACCATGTCTTTCTGCTTTTACTGAAATCTCAAAATTATGATGCTAAGTCACCCTTACCTTCAGATGTGCATGTCAGCCATTGTGTCGCAACGAGAAAAGTAACTAAGCCAAAGTTATGTTGCTCAGCTGATGATTCTGACTGATATTTTTATGACAGTGGACACTACTGCCCAGACCAATGTCAGGCAACTTAATTTAGATCTACTACATCCAATTCCACTAGGGACTCAAAAGCACTTAACATTTTAAGTTTAAACAACTTCCACAACAAAATTTCATTTAAGTCCTCACACTGTTTCTACAAATATAAGAACTGAAGAGATGGCTCATTTGGTAAAGTGATTGATGTATAAACATGAGGAGCTGAAGTTGGCCCTGGGAACTAGAGGGAAAAAGCTTCACTGGGCAGCAGGGCTGGACATACACACACACACACTCACACACACACACACACACACACACACACATACAAAAAAAGTGCAATTGCAGCTGTGGATCCCTAGAGATGATGTAATGCTAATAGCTTAATGATAAAAAAAAAAATCATTAAACAAAACAGAGAGAAAGCAGAAAGATCATAAGAGCCGGGCAACAGGCAGTTTGACGTGAGATACTGCATCCTAGGAATGTCAAAACGTGAGCTAAACAAGAATGACATAGATGCTAGAGTGAATGGGGAAGCCCAAGAGTCCTCAGCACTACACAAAGAACTACAGACAGCCAAGGAATGCTGGGAGCTGAAGAAATAACCTTCCCAGGGAAGAGGATACCAAATGTTTATGCAGTACCACATGATCAATCTTGAAAACATGTGTACAAGTGATATTTTCCAAACTGAGAAGGTTATATACTTTGTATTTATGTGGTGTATGTGTAACCATTAATAAACAAAAAGGCTATAAATCTGAAAGAGTGCTAAGAGGGGTGAATGGGAGGGTTTGGTGAGACAACAGGTAAAACGTAAACTATGTAATTATCTTATAATCACAGAAAAATAATTAGTGAAAGCAGACTACTCTCAGTTAGCAGAAAAATAAAATAAAGTTCTTGTAAAAGTTTGGGTTTTTTCTTTTAACCTTACATACATTTTTAAGTAAAATTCTACCAAATGCCTGTGATTGAAAGTCTTAACAATGACCAGACTTCCCAGAATCCTGGGAAATTTTGGTAACCAAAAATTTACCTTTGTAGCTAGGCCTGTTGTAACCAAGATGCTTAATGGCATCATCCCTGTTATTCATTACTATAATTTAAGCTGAATGTCCAGCTCCCTAAACCACGGTGGAAATGTTGACATATGGAGGACAAACTGTAACTGCAGGTTTCCGGTGAGCCATTGGGCATCTTACTTATGAGAGGGGCAAGCACTTTTTAGGCATCCGCACTTCATTGGCACAAGTTAGAGTTAAATCTTAGCTGCCAGGTTTCTATTTAGAGCAGCTGTGTAGATTTGAAGGCACTGATCTTTCTGTAACTGTCAGCTAGCAAGGCCAGCACTCCTGCTCTTGATCAACCAGAATCAGCAAAGGAGTCCTTGGTTACTTATGAGTATATCCAAATGATTCTGAATAACCAGTTTTTATCATATTTTTATATATTTTATTCTATTTTGCTTTATTTTTTTATCTGTTGTTGCTGCTGCTGCTGTTGTTGTTTGGCGGCGGCGGTGGTGGTTGGGTTTTGCTATTGCTTTTGTTTGAAACAGAGTCTGACCCTAAAACTGGTTCTTTGCTTTTCCAAACAACCTAGACTAGCCTCAAAAATTCTCGTTCCTCAGGTTTCTAAGTGCTGACACTATAGATGTAGACCATCACACCCTGTTACTGAATAGTTGCTTCAAACAACAGAAAATTATTAAATTCTTACATATAGAGTTTACAATATAAAGATTTAGATGTCATGGGTCCTTCCATTGGCTATTTTTTTAATTAATCACAAAATAACTGTTTTCCATAAGATTTCCTACAAACTTCTAAGCCCCACCTGTGTGTGTGTGTGTGTGTGTGCATGTGTGTGTGTGTGTGTGTGTGTGCAGATGCATGTACAACTTCCATACTTTTACAGAAATAACCAAAAGCTTCTGAGTAGGTGAAAAACAAACCACAAACAATAAACTCAAGCAGTCTGCCCTAAGAGGTAGGAAAAAAAAGTAAATTTTCCAGCTTATAAAACTGGCTGGCTGTTCAAGCATTGCCCTATCCTCAACATACCCCCCAATGAAAAGCAGAGCCTTCTACAGAGACATCTGTAAACAATTGCTTTTAAACCTGGTCATGAATGAAAAAGAAGAAAAATGTTCTGTACCAGAAAGAAAGGGTTAGAGTGAAATACCATCAACATTAAGAGGATTTTTTTTTCGTTTTTATGGATTTTACATTTTAAACACATATGTCATGACATTTTAATGTAGCAGTTCTGAAATGAAGAAAAAGCACATTGATTTTGTGCCCTAGAGAAAAATAAACAATAGCACTTTCCAAAAGGTTTTGGCCTGAGACTTCCTTGAACCATATAAAGGACATTAATCCCCACACTGAATGATGCTGTAATGACTGTAAAGTTCGGGCCACTCATTCAATCTAAATATTCCCTTTGCTCCCATGCATGAGGTCACCATGATGCCATAGCTATAAAGCCATGTGCTGGAAAAAAGTTACCAGGAACCAGATTGACATTTAAAATAACTATATCCACTCTGAAATGAAGTGCATCGATATAGAATCAATAAATATCCACATATTCTTCCAGTATATAAATAGAAAAATCAATAATTTTGAGAGAAAATTTTACTGAGATCAAAACAAAGTAGTAAGATGTGTAGTCAGGTAACATACAAAATATTTTTCTACTTGGTATTTCTTCTGTTTTTGTATGTGATTTTGTTAGTTACTCTAAAGAGAAAAGAAGAAAATATTTTTATTAGTAGTTTTTTTTTAATATTAGTATACTTTGGATGCAGGTAAAATCAATACAGTACAAACTGCAGAGAACTATTTACCACATAGCTTTTCATAGTCATACAAAGATTCTTGATTACATATGTGTTATCTGAAGTTTACGCACATGGAGAAAGTAAAATATAATTACATTCATCCACTATGGAAAATGCTCTACAGCTCCAGTGAAAGATACACACTCCAATTGTATTAAAATAATTCATTAGATTCATTATGTAATGCCCTGCAAGATGGATCAATCAGTAAAGTCATTTGTTACCAAGCCTCAATTCCCAGGACCCCCATGATGGGAATAGAAAAACCAACTGATGAAGTTGTCCTTTGACCACATCGTGTATACACTGTAGTACAAACACACACACACACACACACACACACACACACACACACACACACATACAATGCATAATAAAAGAATTTTTAAAATACAGTATGATCCAAGACTATATTTCAGACAAAATTATATTATACTAATATCATTTGACAATTTGTACTGAAGATTAGATGGCCAACTTTGCAAAATAATATATATGTATGTATACTATGTATATATATATATGTACTCACGTATCCAATAATAGATATATGTATATATACATATATATTACAAGCACATGTGTGTGAGAGAGACAGGCTGAGAATGTGCACGTGTGTGTCTGTATAAAAAAAAATTGGTTTCCTTAAGAATATCATTGACACTATCACATTGACAATTAGAATCTTTATCAACCACTAATCATTAAAAAAAAAACTTGAAAGTTTTTTATTCATTTCTACATTATTTTCGCCACAACAAGTATATAGAGAGCAGGTTATTATACTGAGTGGAGTAACCCAGACTGAGAAAGACAAATGCTGAATGTTTTCTTTATTTGACAATACTAGTTCCAAATCTTTAAATGTGAATTTATAACCCAGACTGACTCTAGATATCAGGAAAATAAAAAGGAACCAAAGTGGAGAATGGGGAAAGATAAGAGCCCTTGATATGAGTGGATAGTAAAACACAGTTACAATGTAAGGATATGCAAAGAATAAAATAAAATGGGTGAGATGAGTTGCCTAGGAAATTCAAGAAAAGCACAAGAAAGAGGAATAAGGAAAGACAAAAGAAAACACACATACATAAAAGCACTATCGATTATGAGGAGGAAGAGGAAGAAGAAGAAGAAGAAGAAGAAGAAGAAGAAGAAGAAGAAGAAGAAGAAGAAGAAGAAGAAGAAGAAGAAGAAGA
>OU015756.1:30298018-30321297 GCA_907169655.1 Acomys percivali | reverse complement strand
TCTCTCTCTCTCTCTCACACACACACACACACACACACACTCACTTTCCAGATGCCCGTAGCTGTACTCTCTCTTATCTAAAATTAAGTGAAAACCTCCCCTTTATAAAGTAAATAGATATATACAAATATTACTAAAATGAAAAAAAAAAACTCCCCTTTAGCCTACCATGGACTAGTAGTGTTGTCAATTTATACACTGACACACAAGCTCAGAGTGGTTTGGCTAAATAAACTTAAGTAATTTTTGCTCTTTTACTATGATCTTTTTTTAACTCCACAACTTCCATGAGCCTTTAGCATACTAAACTAAATTATAAATTTCAACTAAGATAATAGAGACAGCCTCATTTTTCCAAGCTTTCCTAATATAAGAATATCTATTTTAGTAGACAGCTTATCACGTAGTTAGACATTTGGGGGTTACACGATTTGTGTTTCAAAGATGAATTAATGAAGTTGATTTTTCTCTGCAATAAAGCAGTAATGTGCAGTTGAAATAGGAGTGGGTCTCCTCGCCCTGATTCACTGTGCTGGGTACTTCTGCCTCATCACTGCAAGTGTGAAAGGCTTCTAAGATGTCTTAAAGCTTGAAGAAGTATCTGCTTCTATATAAGGTAAGTCGAGTTATATGCAGACACAAAGGATTTAATCATAGAAATGAAAATATCATGTGTGAGAGTCAGAAATCAACAAGTATTTATCTGAGTGACTTTGTCTCTTTTTGGAAAAAAATTAGTGTCTTTTTGATCACTGTTACAAGGGTATTACTCCCCTCAGTTTTGGGGGGACCCAAAAGAAGAGGGAAAGGAAAGACTGTAGGAGTCATAGAGGATGAAGAACACCAGGAAACATGGCCGACTAAATCAAGGAAACAGTGCTCACATGAGTTCACAGACACGGAAGCAACAAGCACAGGACTTGCATGAATCTGATGCACCAGGTCCTCTGTGTATCTGTTATAGCTGTTGCTTGGTGTTTTTGTGGGACTCCTAAGGGTAGGAACAGGTGTGTCTCTGACACTTTTGCCTGATCTTGAGACACTTTTCCTCTTATTGCTCTGCGTTGTCTAGCCTCAATATGAGGAGTTTTGCCTTGTCTTACTGTATCTTGTATTGTCCTGTTTGACTGTTGTCTCTTAGTCTGCTCTTTTCTGAAAAGGAATAGGGAGAGTGGAAGGGTTGAGGTAGAGGAGGGGCAGGGCTAGAAGGAGCAGAGTGAGAGGAAACTGAGGTAAAAATGTTTTCTGAAAAAGGATTCATTTTCACCTTTAAAAAATGGAAAAAAGAAAAGAAAACTAATAAGATGAATAGTATAATCAGTTTCCTGTCCCTGCCCTTGGGACAATTTGAATCAGGGTTCACCTGAAAGAGGGAGTGGGGATTGAAAGTGGGGGATAGAGAGGAGAGAAATAATGAGTCAAGTCTGGACATTTCTGATCAAGACTCTCTTTAATGCAGGTTACTAGACTTTATATAGCAAGGTCAACAGGATTTATTGTAATCCTACCTTCCCTAGACCCCAGGCCAGAATACAATCCCCTGAATAGCTCCCTGTGAGAATTTCCCTATTTCTCTGGGTAGACAATCCAAAGATAGCCTAGAATACAAGACCTCCTTCAGCAAGGGCCAACACCTGGAAGGGTCACAGCGTGCAGCCTAAGCATGGGATTTCTAACATGGCTGAATTTAGCACTGCTCCCCACAGATTCCAAATGAAGTGTTCATTATGTTCCTCCAAGGAGCATGTTAGTAACATTTGGGTAAAAAAAAATTTAAAGTTCTTGGTTTTACAAAGTCATATGAATGTAACATTATAAAATTCCTGATTGTTTCCTGGTTCTTCTTGCTGTACGTAGTTTATTGTACATATGTGTAATAATATAAATGTATATGTAAAAAAAGAAAAATAATAAAAAATTAAAAATTAAAAAAAAAGAAAAATAGTCAACACAACACAGAACAATGAAGAAGTTTCTAAGGAGAGTTTCTAACGAGATAAACAAAGCAGGGAAGACAACCATTTCCTAGCTAAGATGAACACGAAGGCCTATCAGTAGAAATGACATGTAAGCTGACCCTGAAGGATGAAGGACAATAAAGACGGACATATGAAGTGAACATCTGGAAGAGACAGCTGTTGTTAAACAGGACTTCTTCTGCACCAACCTTAAAACTCTATAAACAAGGATGAATAGCTTGCAAAAGAACAAGGATTGCAGGGAATTTATTTTTTTAAAAAAAAAAACAAGCATGTCAATCAAAGCCATTGCAGTGCTGACTCTGAATCTAGATAGTGAGACAGAGTGCCACAAGAGAGCAAAGGGAAAGGCTGCCAAAGACAAAGTGCAGCTGACAGAAAGCAGCTCACAGGTGAGTAAGGTGAGTAAAGGGAGGGCGTATCAGTTACACATGCAGGAGCTAGAGTGCTGCAGGAAAACAAAACCCAAAGAAAATCAATACCGTCTTCTAAGTGTAAAGGACAGCAGCTGCAGGTGGCTCATTCCACATGGGCATGCACTGTGCCTGAAGTGGACAGAAGGAGTCTGAGCGCTTGTGGTGCTATAAGGACATATGCTCACTTGGTTTGTTAACACAGTAGAACTCTATCTTACCTTTTGAGATAGAAATTAAAAGTCTAAGATCAGGAGGCATGAATGATAAGTTTCTAGGGGGAGTAATTTCTTGGCTCATAGACTGTGGTCTTTCTCTTGTCTCTTTTGTGAGGACTCAAGAGAGGGTCACTGTTAGTAGCTAATGAGACTAATGAGGTAAACGTACCAGTTATTTAATAAGGACGTGTTAAGTGAAAGTATCCCTTACTCTTTGTGTGTGTGTGTGTGTGTGTGTGTGTGTGTGTGTGTGTGCCTATATGTCTATATGTATGTTTATTCTACTAAGTATGTGTATATGGTTATAGCCATAGTCAAGGTCAAAGGAAGGGTGTAAATAATTCAATTACTTTATTCTACCACATACAACCTTTTATTATCTTTGAATGATGTGAGTGAGATAAGACTCTGGTAAAGCATTTGGGATAGTAATAGACTAAACGGAACATAAACTATAATAATCATTCATGTATTTCAGTGGTTTATGTATCTTTGTATTTATCATTTGCTCACCCCTAATCTCTAGTCTCTGTTTCAAAAAGTATCTCATATTTGACATGAGGTAGATAGCAAACACACACACACACACACACACACACACACACACACACACACACACACACAAAGAGTAAGGTGTACTTTCACTTAACATGTCCTTCCTTAATAAACAGTGTGGTGTTTAAGGAATTTGGAATCTTACAATTCTGGTACATTAATCTCCCTTGTCTTCAGTCAGAAATACTGGCTTCTCTGAGGAGAAATCAAAGTAAAATATCTTCCATCATCTCCAATTACCATCCCTTTACTTTTTCTTAAGCATATATCACATTACAGGTATTTTATTTCTCTACCAATGAAGAGATGTGTTCATCAGGAATTCATGTGTGAGGACATTATTCAGGTCAAATTTACTAGAGTTTAAATTTATTTAAAAGATATATTTGTTTTGTGACACCTCAAAATGTTGCAAGTTTGATTGTCTAAAGAGTAGGAAATAATTTTCTCAGTTCTGTAGTCATAAATTCCAAAATGAAACCACAGCCAGAATACCTGACAAGGCCACTCTTCCCAGATTGAATCCTCACATGACCTTTCAGTGTGCACATGGAGAATTGGAAAGTTCCTCCCCGTCTCATGAGTCCTGTTTGATGAAGGCACCATACTTAGGTTCTCAGTTAACTGAGTCGCCTTATATAGACTTACATCCAACATACTTTTTTATATCAATTAAATATCGACAATAAAAGATGCATATCTGAGTCCTTCAGAAGTATTATACAGGAATGGTTATGTATTCCATTTCTTCTTAATAGCATATGTGTCCATTAGCTACTACTACACGGTTACTGTGTTACCAGCATACTCTAAACATAGTAGCTTAAAATAAGACTTTATTCTCTCAGGCATATTGGCAGGTTAATGTCAGAAGCATAGGCTGCATGTCCCCATGTCTGGAGTGCTATGGGACCTCCTTCATTATAGACTGTGATATCAGTTTTGTTCTATGTAATTGTCTTTTCAGAACCAGAAGAAGCAGATGTTTAGTTCTTCTTCTAGCAAAAAGTTCAAGAGAATATATCTCATCAGTGCCTTGTGTCAAATATATCAGCACCTTAGTAACCAGACAAAATTATTTGGTAACATTCAGAATCAAGCTGTGAAGCGAAGTAAACAATTCTTCTTACTGAGTATATCATATACAACATTTTATTACCTTTAAATGCTGAAAAGTAAGACTCTGGTATAGAATTTATGGTATAAGTTGACTGAAAAAATCATTAAATATAATGAGGATTTTTGACTCTAAAACTTTGAAACAAAGTCACAATAAATTATAGCTTATATAATCAAATATATATATCAACAAGAATTCATTTACTTTCTATTAATATCTCCTAAACCTCTGCAGATTTCATTTTCTCCTTACTCTAAGGCAGACTTAAGAAATGGATCTTTATGTCAGTTGCTCTACATTTATATCAAATTGTAGTTGTATAAGTGAATTCTGGTAATGTCTCTATAGCATTGTGCCTAGAGCAGCAGTTTTCAACTGGTAGGTTGCAAGCCCATTGAGGGTCACCTATCATGTACCCTGCATATTGGATATTTGCATTATTATTCATAACAGCAGCAAAATTACAGTTATAAAGTAGCAATTAAATCATTTAAGGTTAGGGGGTCACCACAACATGAGGAACATGAGGATCACAGCATTAGGAAGGTCAAAAACCTAACTTGCCTAAAGTTAACAATACTGTCTTGTATGATTAAAATTGTGTGAGTTGAATAGATCTAATGCTCTTTCCCTCAGATAAACTGATGATTTCTGAGGATACTGAGATATGTGACAATTATGAAGCTCCATGCCTTACACAAAGCCACTAAGTGGATGCTCATAAGAGCTTTCCTCTTCACACTGTATCTGCTCATTGATCAAAAACCATTCTGATAGACTCACAAATAGCAAACTTCTTGATGCCTTAGTTTTGATAAATTTCAATTCACAAAATTCTGTTTGGATTTGAAAGAGAAATGCCCAAATACTGTTCAATTGCACTGACAATATGATTTCCATTTTAGTCTTATGAAGAAAAATAATCATCAGTGAGTTTTCCAGATTCTGGGTTTCCCAGATCCTCATTATAAAACCAATACTTTTTGAGACAATCCCTCACATGGAGAGGCCAAACGGTGGTCTGTTTAATATAGCATATGCCATGGATTTGTAGCATACACCAGGGAGATGCCAAAAGACCTTTGCAAACTCCCACATGCGTAAATGTCACTACAGCATATAATTTTTCACATAAATCTGCTGAATGTAATGATGCATTTAAATAACTCCTTAAGAACCCTAATGAAGGTTTCTGCATACCCAGTGACAAGCTGAGAGAAACAGAGCCATGGTAATGCCAGTGCATGGCACAGTTAAGGAAGGAGGCTCACTTACAGAGTCATGTCTTTACCTCTCACACCAGCCTCAAGGACACGGGTCTCACACACAAGCCTCAACGAGTGCCAGAAGCTGTGAACTTTACGGGTTTATTGTGGGTCGTTAAAACCACAAACGTCAAGGGATTGCAAGGGTCCACTCAAATTGTAAGATCAAATTCTGGTGACCCTCAGAAGGCAATAGATAGTCCAGGAAAGGAAGCAAAGCACCCAAAAATCTGTACAGGCGTGAAAAAGACTGTCTACGTTCAGTCCAGTCTTCACGTGGTCAGGCAAGGTGTACAGCAACTGGTAAAAGCAGTGTCTCAGAAACCTGTGCAACAGGCTCTGCTGCAAGAAATATGCATCCCCAACCTCCCATTCTGCTCCAAAAGCCCATTAGCATATAACCTTCCATTTACAAGCACATGTGGGAAACCTGCCAATAGGACACTATATGCTGAAGATGATTAAATCAACATTATACAGAGAAAAACACAAAAAGGAACCATCCAAGCAAATTTAATTATGAGGGCCACATTTACTGGAAGGCAGACTTTGAAGGCTCTTATCACTTACCAGCTCCATGTAAGATGAAATTTCAGAGTAGCATGAGAAAGAAAATGAGCTTAATTGAAGTTAAGTGTATTTTCTCAGATCCACCTTCCAGATCATCTAGTGATGCCGTAGCTGGCTTCACGTGTGCGAATCCACTCAGTAGTGCTGACACAATGATGAAATCTAACAATTTCTCGGCATGTACCTTCGTCAGTAAGTGACAGGGTTGTAGGTAAAATACAGACACAACAAACTCAAAAGACAAAAGGACTCTCTGAGATGGAATTATTGACGTCAACATGTATGGCCCTTAATTTTCTCTTTTTAAAATAGAAGCATGTGGGGGTTAGAGAGATGGGTCAGAACTTAAGAACACTGGTTTCTCTTACAGAGGTCCTGAGTTCAATTCCCAGCAACCACATGGTGGCTCATAAAAATCTACAGTGAAATCTGGCGTCCCCTTCTGGCTTACAGGTGTATATGCAAATAGAACACTGTATACATATTAAATAAGTAAGTCTTTAAAATATAAATAAAATAGAAACAGATATATCCAATAGATGTACACTTTCCTTGACTATGCATGAGATATACCTACAACACATATATGCCTCGCTCCACAACTTCAAGTTTTAACATCAAACAAAATTGTAATTGTTTCTAATATGATCCATTATATAATTTTAATAATTTTATATATTTGCTATAATTAAGATATTATTTTGTTGTGTTTATTTTTTATTAATTTGTTCCTTTTTAATTTATGCATTTTACATCATGATTGTAGACCCGTCCCTCACTTCTTCCAGGTCCCACCCTGCCACCCTCCCTCCCGCTTCTCTCCTACCCCTCCCCTTAGTCCTCAGAAAGGAAGAGCCCTTCTCCACTACCATCTAACCCCACCCTATCAAGTCACATCTGGACTGCCTGCATCCTCTTCCTCATAGGCTGGCATGGCCTGCTCGCCAGGGGGAAGTGATCAATGAGTGGGCAACAGAGTCCACGTCAGAGGCAGCCCCTCCTCACCATATTATGAAGCTACCTGGAGACTGTGCTGCCTATTGACCACATCTGAGCAGAGAGTATAGGTCCTCTCCATGCATGGTCTTTGGTTGGTGTAGCAGTCCTTATAGGTCTTCCTGTGGCCTCTTGTTCTTCTTGTGGAGTTCATGTCCCTTCAGGTCCCTCTATCCACAAACTATTCCCTAAGTCTCCCTGCACTCTGCCCCAAAGTTTGGCTGTGAGTCTCAGCATCCTCTTCCTTCTCTTCAGTCACTTCTGGGGTCTATTCTAGTTGCCCTTCTGAATGAGACTGAAGCATCCTCACTAGAATCCTCTATATTATTAAGCTTCGTTAGGCCTTTGGATTGTAATATTGTTATCCTGTGTTATATGGCTAATGTCTGCTTATAATTGAGTATATACCATGCATCACTTTCTAAGTCTGGGTTTTATCACTCTGGATGATCTTTTCTAGTTCCATCCATTTGCCTGCAAATTTCAAGATGTCTTTGTTTTTAATACCTGAGTAGTATTCCATTGTGTAAATGTACCATGATTTCTTTACCAATTCTTTGGTTGAGAGACATCTAAGTTGTTTCCAGATTCTAGCTATTACAAATAAAGCTCCTATGAGGATAGTTGCGCAAATGTCCTTCTTGTATGGTGGAGCATCTTTGGGGTATATTCCCAGGAGTGGTATAGCTGGGCTTTGAGGTAACACTATTCCCAATTTTCTGAGAAATTGCCATATTGATTTCCAAAGTGGTTGTACAAGTTTGCACTCCCATTAGCAATGGAGGAGTGTTCTCCTTTCTTCATACCCTTATCAGTGTGTGCTGTCACTTGGGATTTTGGTCTTAGCCATTCTGACAGGTATAAGATAGAATCTCAGAGTTGTTTTGAATTGCATTTTCCTGATGACTAAGGTGTTGAGCATTTCCTAAGGTGTTTCTTGGCCATTTGACATTTCTCTGTTGAGAATTCTCTGTTTAGCTCTGCACTCAATTTTTTTATTAGATAACTTGGTTTGGTGGTGTTTTCTCTTGAGGATGCTTTCCTTTGTAATTCCTGTTCTCTTCCTTAAGTTCTCCTTCTCTAGGGTTTCCTCAATTTGTGCTTTCTTTATTGTTTCCATTCCCATCTTCATATCTTGAACCATTTTATTGATTTCCTTCATATGTTTGTATTTTCCTCCATTTCTTTATATGATTTCTTCAATTACTTCACCTGTTTGTATTTTCCTGTAATTCTATCAGTGATTTATTCACTTCTTCTCTAAAGCCTCAAGCTGTTTGTTTGTACCTTCTTATATTTCTTTAAGGGTTTTCTTCATTTCCTCCATTATCATTTTCATAAGTATAGATTAAATGTCATTTTCTTAAGTTTCAGTTGTGTTAGGGCCTCCACAGTTGCTTGTTGTAGGATAACTGGGTTCTGAAGATGTCTTATTGCTCTTTTTGGTGATTGTGTTTTTACGCTAGCCTTTAGTGATCTGGTTGTACATAGGGTTGTATGGTAGATCCCACTGCCTACTGGAGTTCCGGGAGTTGGGGAGTTGTTGTGGGAAGAGCCCGGAGCAGGAAGATGGATGTTCCTGTAGTTGGACTCAGTTGATTGTTGGGAATGGTCTTAGACTGGCGAGTGGTTCTCAGGGACTTACCAGGGGCTCTCCTCAGCTGTATAATCCTAGGGACCAAATGGGCTCCTCAGGAGTCTGGGGACCCTCTTCTTGAGAAGGGAAGTCAGGGAGTTGCCTGCCCCACTAGAAGCTTTCTTGCTCCAAGCTTACTGAGGTCCCACTGTCCAGCTGCTGTGCTCAGTCAGTGTGCTCAGACACCATATTCACTGAGTCAGGGATCTGGTGGTTGGTTCTGCCTGCCCAGGTATCAGAAGGTATCCATTTCACCCAAAGTGCTGAGGTTACAACTGCAAGGCGCAGTACCCTGAAAGTCTCCTCTGCATGGAGGTGAGTGTGGTCACCTGAGGTTGGATGTGTGTTTCCCCATCCCAGAAGGTTACCACTTCATGGCAGAGTCCAAGGTTGGGCCCGCAAGCTGTGATATCTGGAAAATCTGTTCACTGAGAGTGGGCCCTCGTGGTTAGAGCTGACCTGGCAGAGTTTGGGATTTGGTGGTCCACCGCAAGCCTGTCAGTTGCTCTGCTCTCTCTGCTGTCCTGCTGTTCAAATACAGTGTCTACTTAGCACTTGAGTCTCCTGAGATATTTATTTTTAACCTAAATGTAAATTCATAAAACAATTAAAAATTGATTACAAAGAAATAAGATAAAGATACAAAATTTTCCTAAGGGGGGGAAATGTTTTTCAATTGAGTAAAGTACAGCTCTAAGAGTGAAGATAAGATCTCTTTAAGGTTCTACGCTAAAAATCAAAGATAATCTGCCTGCCAGGACAACAGGAAATGCATCAACATGGACTATACGTTTTCGTTATAAATACAACTCTAAGATTATTGCCCCATAATAGTGTCCACTTTTCCCCTTGAAAAACAATTGTATCTATTCACACTGTATATTGGAGCCCTCCAGAGGAACAGAATGAATAGGCTGTATACATAAGTATAAAAGAGGGCATTTGTTCTGATACTATCAGAAGCTGTGAAATCACAAAATGACTGTCCACACAGTGGAGAACCTGGGACTCCAGGAGATGCGCTCTCCAAGGAGCTAGAGCAGGACGAGAGGACGCAATGACACCACCTGCAGCTGGAGGACTAGAGGATCCCTGGACAGCCGTTGGTGAATGTTCACAATCAAAACCTACAGATCTGATAACCACAGACAAGGCAGCAGCGCACAGTGCATCCACTCAACAAGAAAGCCTCCATGAACGCTTACCATTGCCAGCCTGCTTGACCAAGACACGCAGAGTCAGGTGGGACTTGCCCTCCTTTAAGTCCTTAACCCATACACCACATACGTAAGTGTGATTTATCAATTTTCAGTGTCTGAATCCAGTCAGGTTGGCAAACCACGTTAACTATGACAGGTAGTATGCTTAGCTCTACGGACCCTGTGTACACTTTAAGCTATGCTACTGGATAACAGGTGTCGGCTATCTGTCAACTGTGTTTAGTCATTTGCCATATAGTTTATTTCTCAACTGAAATGTGTAGAATACTTTGACGGACCACCAGGCATGTAAAGCTTTCCCAAAGAAGAAGCACACACACCAGGAAACAAAAAGGAAGCAGTTATGTGGAAATTCACATTTGGAATCTTTGAATCCAAAAGAGTAAGTAATCAATAGTGAAGACAAGGTCCAGGGGTCATAGAAACAAAAGGTTAAGGGTATTTATGTAACATAGTGTGGGATCTGTCAGAACTGTCTCTTCCTTTCAGTTTTACTATGAGCCAGAAGCTGTTCTTTTAAGAACGGGCAGTATTTGAAAAGAAAAAACAAAACAAAAACAAACAAAAAAAAACAAACAAAAACAACAGAAATACCCAGGGTTGGGCTCTCCTCCCAACAGTGGCCTTGCCGTAACTTCCCAAGCCATACTCTCTGACACTGCAATATATTTCTTTTAATTAAGCTTTCAATGTACCTTCCAGGTTTATTCTGCTTTTTTCTATTTTTGTTGAATATGTCTAAAGGAAATTTCTTACTGTTGCCTGTGTTAAGTGATGTCCTTGTGGGTAGGTTTCTTAATAAACCACCTGCCTGTCTGATACAGGATGGCTGGCACACAGTCTTCTGCAAAGGAATATATGGATGGGTTACTTGGAACCTAAAAGTAAAATGCAAAGCTAAGCCTTCAACAGTGCCTCAAGCTAGGGAAGTGTATAAATAAGATTTGTCAGTAAACATGTATAGAGTTTAAATCTCTGTTAAGAAACTGTGGGGAGCTTATTGGTAAGAGCACTTCATATATACATGTAAAAATAGTGTACATTTACATAGGCATATATAAGATAGGCAGTTTATAAAGAACACATTTGTATTTGCGTGTTTATATATACACACCTTGCTTTCTAAGAACATAAGGTCACTAGAAATCAAAATACTCTGTAATCCAAAGTCTGTTGTACTTCAGTGTTTCTCTCTGGATTTCTCTGTATTTTCTTACTTTATCTCTTTGAAATACATATTGTTGAACTGTTCAGTGGATCTTCTAAATACCAATAATAACCACAAATCTAGCACTTTGAGTTTTAAATTTAAATTCCAATTTCTGAATTTTCACCATTTAAGGAATCTGTTAAATAAGTTAAATAAGAAATTTTACATTTAAATTAAAGTAATAATACTCATTTTCATAATAAAAACAGTAAAATTGTCAGTATCCTCAAAATATTTTTAATTTCAGATTGTTATAATGACATTTAGATTAATAAAATATAGTCCTATATGAACCAAAATAAAAAACTATGCAAAATTTGGACATACATATGGTTCTTAAAAAGCTATAACAATTTTGTAATTTCTTTTTGTTTTTAATTGTGGGTTTGAGTGTGTGTGTGTGTGTGTGTGTGTGTGTGTGTGTGTGTGAGTGTGTGTGCCCACGGAGACCAGAGATTTCGGAAAACCTGGAGCTGGAGTTACATGTGATGGTGAGCCACCGATGTAGGAAGGTGCTGGTAATTGAACTCTAATCTCTAGAAAAATATTGTTCACACTTAACTGCTGAGTCATCTCTCCAGCCCTTTTCAATTCTTTAATACAACATCTCTTTAATGTCATAATAAAAATTTAAATAAAATATCATTTTTCCAAAAATATATTGAGGACTTACAACTCAAAATTTACTAGAAGTAATACAATAATAATGACACACTTTTAAAATAGCCTTTTCCAGGGGAAATATCTAGCATATTTAAGCCTTTTGTCAATAAATTTTAGTGCACTTTAAAAATAATAAAGGTGCTGTGAATATAATGACAAACTTAGCTACCAGTAGAATGGAATACAAAGCTCAGATAAGTCCATGCATATACAGTTAAATTGTTTTCAAATGAATTAAAATTACAAATGAGGAAAAGATAGTACCTTCAATAAATGGTATTAGGTAGATGTAATAAATTCATCTAGCGGCTTACCCTGGCACAATAAGTAATTAAAATGGATAATGACTTGTGAGGTACCTGAAACCATATCACCTTGTAATTATTTATTTTATATAATGCCAAAACAGAACATTGGATTATAAAGTAAGAAATTTGTAGAATAAAGAAAACAGCTGATAGAAGAAAACAACTACAGGGTGGTAGGAAATGTTTACATACTGTATACACCTTGACGTGTAGTTAGTATCCAAAGCCTAAAAAGAAAACTCTCAAGTCAGTTCCAAGACAACAAAATGCTCGCCTCAAAAGTGGCCAAAAGACTAAGACATTTCTCTAAAAAGATATGTAGGTGTCCAAGAGCTCACATATTACTGACATTAAGAAAAAAATAGCTCCTCAAAGTCCAAATGAACCATTATGTCATATAATCTGAGTAAGCCCATTACTCAGAAACAAAACAAATTAATGGTAACAAATGTTGCTACAGATGTAAAAGAAACATTTGTACTCAGAAAGAAAGGAAGAAGACAAACATTATTAGAACAAATTCAGCACCCCCTTATCAGAGATTTTATTCAAAAGCACATAAATTGAGATCAGAAGTGGACATTTATATTCTCAAGTTCACTGGGTCATTTTTAAAATAACATTCATAAGTAGATATAATGTAAGTGTCCATGCCATGGATGAACCTTAAAATCATCATTCAAAGGGAAAAAGTCTGACAGAAGGGCAAATCCCTGACTCCACTTGAGAGTGTATGCTATTCAAACTCACGCAATCATAGAATAAAATGATCTTTGCCAGAGCTTGGAGATGAGAAAATGGGGAAAGGTTGGTATGTGAATACAGAGTTTATGAAGCTATATAGTTCTGCAGATGTGCTATGCAACTATATTCATATAAGTTAACACTATGCCTTGCACTCAAAAATTATCAAACTGGAGTTCATGTGAGTGGTGTGTGTGTGTGTGTGTGTGTGTGTGTGTTGAGTACATGCACCCATGTGTGACTGATAAATTATGCCTCGATTCAGAAGAGACTTCCTTAAGGATATTAGCAATTATAAATATTACTGTAGCTAGTGGTATGCTATATACTAAAATAATATAGACAGGAATATAACATGTAGCTTTGTCTCAAACAATCTCTTTAGCTAGTTAAGAACATGAGCTGAAATTGTGCAAAGCAGTTAGAATACAACCAGGTAATACATGTCAGGGTTAAGTGAATATTTAGTTTCAGTGAAGGGGGAAAATCTAGGGAGGGTTGGCTTAATCAAGCAAGGTTAGTCAGAGAGCCATTGCAGATTAGTGGTTCCGGAAATGTGCCCCTGGATCATAACGAGCAACAGTCAAATCCCCGCTGTGTAATTAATTGTCTTCTCCCAGGTAAGTGACTCAATGTGTGGGATGTCTCCCACTCTATAAAATTAAGAAGATTCTCTGCTAATGTATACAAATATCTTAAATTATACCTAGTACACAGCAGAAATCAATGTACAGTGCTTCTCTTTTCTTTGTTCTTTCTTTCTCCAGGGACAAGACCGAAAACATCAGAGAACACATGATAAAAGCACACTAACCATTGTAAGGTAAATGCAATTTAAAGAGATTTTGAAAAAAAATGGCAGAAAAGCAGAATAATGAGAAATACCACCTGTTATTCTACCTCACAAGATAAACACACTTGAGATTTTATTATGTCTTTTCTCAGAGAGCATGACCCACACAGAGGCAGATCTGGTACTTTATCATTTAATAATACACATTTTGCTTTTCTATGATGCCAAACACCATGGGACGCATTATCTTTAATGACTGTCCAATCATCCACAACAAAGGAACAACATACATTCATTTAACAAGAATCGTGGGGTTATTTCCTATGTTCTGAGCACCAAACACTACAGACAGAACAAAAGAGACAAAATTTCAACCAATGGTTTCCAATAGTTTAAAACTACAATTTCTTCAATTTTCTTGCTACCACAAACTACATAACAACAAATGTAAGAAAGTTTTGAAAACAGCTTATGTTAATTTTCCTGATAGTCCTGGAATTGAAATGAAAATGTGTAAATGCTGGAGAGGCTTGTAAGGCATAGCAATATAAATTAATGACAAGCTTAGTTAATTTTACTTCAATGAACAATATATTAGAGTGCCATATTAATTTATTATTAATTGATGGATATTTGATTTAAAGTAACTGTGTCTGTAGATTCCATTATCATCACATTTATTAAATAGAAATATCTAGACTTATTATAGTAACTATGTCAATCATGTGGGTCAGTGACTTGATATCCAAGGTCATTGTTAGCGATATTGTTACTCAGTGTAGTTCTGGAATGTCAGACCTGGGGTGACCAGATCATAGCAGTCTGACCAGTGATCAATGAGAAACCCTGCAATGAAAAGAGTAGGTCTACAACCCGGGCAACTACTTAATGTGAAATTGAAAGCAGATTTAATAACATTTCATGATTGAAATTAAATAAATATGCCAAACAGGAACACAAGACTATGAACAACACACAAACACACACACAAAAAAACAAAAACAAAAACAAAAACAAGGTTATGTAAGAAGCAATGTGTTTGAGCTAGTAGAAGATATATAGTAGAAAAATGTGTTCAAATTATATCTGGACATAGGCAAAAACAAACACGTATTTAAGAACAAAACCAAATAGACATACGAAAGTGTACTAGAGGTGCCATCAAAGAAGGGATGTGCGAGGATCCAAGATGGCGGCGAGCAGTGTGGACCGTGTTTGGAGGTTCCAGTGAACAATTCGAGGAATTGCGCAGATTTCTGAGCCAGGAGCACCGGGGTCCTGACACCACGATGTCAGGAGTGCTCCACGTTTCGGGGGGAACAGGGTGCGGAGGACCTGCGTGCCCCTGCACATGGGAGGAGTGTGGATTTTCTCGGATCAGAGCAGCAGCGGCGACACCAGTGGCACCAGTGGCAGTGGCTGAGGTTTGCAGCTCAGAGCCTTCAGGTGGAGGCAGTTAGTGTGGTGCCTGGTGGGAGTTGCTGCAGGAGAGGGGACACTGGACAGGATTTGAGTCGCATGGTGCAGTGTGACACAAACTGGACTCGGCACACAGTTCGGCCCCAGAGTCCTGAGTACAGCTCAGGCGCAGTGCTGTGGAGACGCTGACTCAGCCCAGCAGTCAATTCTGCCCAAGGCAACAGCTTAGCGCAGCCACAGCTCCCCTGCTGTGATGCAGGCTGGGCGGAGCGCTCAGTTCCACCCTAGGCGCCAGCTCAGCACAGCCGCAGTTCACCTGCTGTGACGCAGGCTGGGAGGAGCGCTCACTTCCACCAGAGGCGCTAACTCACATCAACGAGCAGTTCTGCCCAAGACATTAACTCAGCTTACCAGGTAGTTTTGGGGCACTGACACAGGCTGAGGTCAGCACACAGATTCAGCCCAGAGGCCCTAGCTGGACTTGCCGGGCAGATTAGGCCCAGAGATTCTTCCTGAGCTGTACACACAGGCTGGGCGGCCCCAAGACTCTGGCTGGACTATCCACGCAGAATATGCCCGGAGTCCCAGGCTGAATTCAGTCTGTAGTGTGGGTCCATAGTCCCTGGCTGAGCTCAGTGCACAATTCCGCCCCAGGGATTTCGGTGGAGCTCAGCGTGCAGTTTAGGGCCAGAGTCCCTAACAGTGCTTGGCAGACAGATTGGGCCCAGAGACTCTAGTAGAGCTTTTGGCACAGTCCGGCTCTAAGACTCTGGTTGGACACAGTGTGCAGTTTAAATCCTGGCTGAGCTGGGTGGACTGTTCAGGCCTGAGTCAATAACTGACCACAGCACGAACTTTGGCCAAAGCCCCTAGCTGAGCTTGGTGGGCAGTCCCAGCCCAAATTTCGGGCTGGACCCTCGGTTCATTTTGAGCCCAGAATTCTTAGCTGAACTCGGCAGACAGTTCAGGCCCTGAGATTCTAGCTGAGCTCAGAGGGTGGTTCAGGCCCAGTGTCCCTGGCTGGACTTGGCAGGGAACCCAGAAGACTGTGGATACCTTGGCCTGACCCAACGCTCATCCAGAGAACCAGAACGATTGCAGGGCCCATAGCATAGGGGAGCTGAAGATCACTGGCTGTGAGAGCCCAAAAAGACAGGGCTAACTTCCTGCCATCCAAACCAGTGAAGCATCAGAGCTTCCAGCCTATGGAAATCGTGAGAAAACAATTGAATCTATCATCAGACGCCCTACATCCAACTCGGGAAGCTACCCAACAAAATCAAAGACGGCAAGATGTCTAAAGGACAGCGTAAGAGCATATGAAAAAACCCCAAAACATCGTGGAGTCTCTAGTTTCCAGCTATCCCATAGAAAACAACCCAGAGAACTTAAATACAAAGGAAATACAAGAAAATGACCTCAAATCCTTAATAAGGAGCATATTAATGGAGGAAACAAATAAAATTCGTAATCAAATACAGGAAGACGCAGCCAAACAGGTGAGAGACATAAAAGAACCACATAGAGTGGAACTGGAAATTTTTCTGGGAAATGCAAATAACCATATGGAAGAAATAAATAAAACGGTTCAAGCTCTGAAGACCTATAAAGAGGCAATGGAAGAAACTCAGGAATTTACAAAAAAATAAGGTGAAAAAAATAAAAAAATCAGTTCAAGATCTGAAGATGAAAATGAATTCAATGATAAACACACAGACAGAAGAAAAACGAGAACGTGAGACCTCAGAGAAGAAGGCAAGCAATATAGAGGTGAGCTTTTCTAACAGAATCCAAGAGACAGAAGAACGAATCTCAGGTCTAGAAGATACAATCACAGATCTTGAAGCAACCATTAAAGAAAATGCCAAATCTGGAAAACTCCTGACACAAAACATCCAAGAATTAAGAACACCATGAAAAGAAGAACTCTGAGAATAATAGGCATTGAAGAAAGAGAAGATATCAGACTCTAAGGCCCAGAAACTATTCTCAACAAGATCATAGTGGAAATTTCCCCAATCTTAAGAAAGAGATGCCTATATACATACAAGAGGCCTACAGAACACCAAATAGAATTGACCAGAAAAGGAAAACTGCCTGTCACATAATAATCAAAACACAAAACATACATAACAAAGAGAAAATATTAAAAGCTGCAAGGGAAAAAGGCCAAATAACATTTAATGGCAAACCTATCAGAATTAAACCGACTTCTCAGCAGAGACCCTAAAAGCCAGAAGAGCCTGGACAGAGATCCTGCAAACACTAAGAGACCACAGATGCCAGGCCAGACTACTTTACCCAGGAAAACTATCAATAACCGTTGATGGAGAAAACAAAATATTCCACGACAAAAACAAATTCAAACAGTACCTATCCACAAATCCAGCTTTACAGAAGGTACTAGAAGGAAAAATCCATCCCAAAGGGTCAAGCTACAACCAAAACCACTCAGGAAATAGGTAACTATACCATGCCAAAAACACAACTACACAAACACTCAATTGGAAACAACATCAAAATTAAGACTCTTAACAGTCACTGGTCATTAATATCTCTCAACATCAATGGTCTTAATTCTCCAATAAAAAGACACAGACTAACTGAATGGGGGCATAAACAAGATCCAACATTCTTCTGCCTTCAAGAAACACATCTCACCTATAAGAATAGGCATTACCTCAGGCTAAAAGGTTGGAAAAAAATATTCCAAGCAAATGGTCACAAGAAGCAAGCAGGCAGAGCCATTTTAATATCAAACAAAATAGACTTTCAACCAAAATTAATCAAAGGGATGCAGAAGGACACTTCATACTCATCAAAGGTAAAGTCAACCAAGATGACATCACAATTCTGAACATCTATGCTCCCAATACAAGGGCACCCACATTTGTAAAAGATCTGCTAAAAAAACTCAAACCTCACATCGATCCCCACACAATAATAGTGGGAGACTTCAACACCCCACTCTCACTGAAGGATAAGTCATTGAAACAGAAACTAAGCCGAGAAATAACATCATTAATCAATGCCATGGGTCAAATGGATCTACAGATATCTATAGAACCTTTCACCCAAACAAGAAAGAATATACCTTCTTCTCTGCACCCCACGGAACCTTCTCCTAAATTGATCACATCGTAGGTCACAAAGCAGGCCTCAACAGATACAAGAGGATTGAAATAATACATTGTATCCTATCAGATCACCATGCTCTTAGGCTGCAATTCAACAATAACAGAAACAACAAAAAGCCTACACGTACGTGGAAACTAAACAATTCTCCGCTAGATGACACATGGGTCAGGGAAGAAATAAAGAAAGAAATAAAGGAGTTTCTGAAATTCAATGAAAATGATGAAACAATATACCCAAATTTGTGGGATACATTGAAGGCAGTGTTAAGAGGAAAATTCATAGCACTAAGTGCCTTTAAAAAGAAATTGGAACATCGCACATAAGCAACTTAACAAAACAGCTGGAAGCCCTAGGAAAAAAAAAAGAAACAGAAACACTAAAAAGGAGTAGACGTCTGGAAATAATCAAACTCAGGGCTGAAATTAACAAATGAGAAACAAAGAAAACAGTCCAAAGAATCAACAAAACCAAGAGCTGGCTCTTTGAGAAAAACAACAAGATAGACAGACCGTTAGCAAAACTAACGAAAAGGCAGAGAGACAGTATTGAAATCCACAAAATCAGAAATGAAAATAGAGACATAATAACAGACACTGAAGAAATACAAAGAATCATAAGATCTTACTTTGAAGGCATATATGCCACAAAATTTGAAAATCTAAGGGAAATGGACGATTTTCTTGATCAATTTCACTTGCCAAAGTTAAGTGAAGAACAGATAAACAAGCTAAATAGTCCCATTTCCCCTACAGAAATAGAAGCAATCATGGATAGTCTCCCAAGCAAAAATAGCCCAGGGCCAGATGGTTTCACTGCAGAATTCTACCAGACCTTCAAAGGCGAGCTAATACCGATACTCTTCAAGCTACTCCAAAACATAGAATTGGATGGAACATTACCAAATTCATTCTATGAGGCCATTCTATGATACCTAAACCTCACAAAGACTCAACAAAGAAAGAGAATTTCAGACCAATTTCTCTTATGAACATCGATGCAATAATACTAAATACAATTCTTGCAAAACGAATACAAGAACACATAAAGGATATCATTCATCATGACCAAGTAGGCTTCATTCCAGGCATGCAGGGATGGTTTAATATATGGAAATCCATCAATGTAATCCACCATATAAACAAACTGAAAATAAAAAACCACATGATCATCTCTTTAGATGCAGAGAAAGCATTTGATAAAATCCAACACCCATTCATGTTTAAAGTTTTAGAGAGATCGGGGATACAAGGCACTTTCCTCAACATAATAAAGGCTATCTACAGCAAGCCAATAGCCAAAATCAAAGTAAATGGTGAGATACTCAAGGAAATTCCTCTAAAATCGGGAACAAGGCAAGGCTGCCCACTCTCTCCATATTTCTTCAATATAGTACTCGAAGTTCTAGCCAGAGCAATAAGACAACAAAAGGAGATCAAGGGTATCCAAATGGGAAAGGAGGAAGTCAAACTATCCCTATTTGCAGATGATATGATAGTGTACATAAGTGACCCTCAAAATTCCACCAGAGAACTCCTACAGGTGATAAACACTTTCAGCAATTTGGCTGGATACAAAATTAACTCAAAAAAGTCTGTAGCCTTCCTATACACAAATGACAAGCTTGCAGAGGAAGAAATTAGGAAAGCCATACCCTTCACATTAGCCACAGCAATATAAAATATTTAGGAGTTACTCTAACTAAGCAAGTGAAGGACTTGTTTGAAAAAAAACTTCAAAACGCTGAAGAAGGAGATTGAAGATGACATGAGAAGATGGAAGGATCTTCCTTGCTCATGGATAGTGAGAATTAACATAGTAAAAATGGCCATCCTACCAAAAGCAATCTAAAGATTCAATGCAATCCCTATCAAAATACCCACATAATTCTTTAAAATCATTGAAAGTTCAATTCTGAACTTCATAAGGAAAAACAAAAAACCCAGAATAGCAAAAAAGATCTTGTACAATAAAAGGTGCTGTGGAGGAATCTCCATACCTGATTTCAAATTGTACTATAAAGCAATTGTAATAAAAAACAGCATGGTACTGGCACAGCAACAGGCTGGTTGATCAGTGGAATCGAATTGAAGACCCAGATATGAATCCATACACATATGGTCACTTGATTTTTGACAAAGAAGCCAAATCCATTCAGTGGAAAAAGGATAGCATCTTCAACAAATGGTGCTGGTCTAACTGGAGGTCTATGTGTAAAAAAATGCAACTGGACCCATATTTGTTACCTTACACAAAACTCAAATCCAAGTGGATTAAAGACATCAACATAAAACCAGAGACACTAAGTCACTTAGAAGAAAAAGTGGGGAAGAGCCTGGAACATATTGGCACAGGAGACAACTTCCTGAACAGAACACCAACAGCCCAGGCCTTAATGTCAACAATTAATAAATGGGACCTCTTGAGGCTGAGAAGCTTCTGTAAGGCTAGAGACATTGTCAAGAGAACAAAGCGACAGCCTACAGACTGGGAAAAGATCTTTACCAATCCTACATCTGACAAAGGTCTAATATCCAAAATATATAAAGAACTCAAGAAATTAAACACCACCAAACCAAATAACCCAATTGAGAAATGGGGCTTGGAACTAAACAGAGAATTCTCAGCAGGAGACTTATCAAATGGCTGAGAAACACTTAAAGAAATGCTCAACCCCCTTAGTCGTCAGGGAAATGAAATCAAAACAACTCTGAGATTCCATCTTACACCCATCAGAATGGCTAAGATCAAAAACTCAAGCAACACCACATGCTGGAGAGGATGTGGGGAGAGAGGAACAGTCTTTCACTGCTGGTGGGAATGCAAACTAGTACAGCCACTTTGGAAATCTATCTGGTGCTATCTCAGAAAACTGGGAATAGGGCTTCCTCAAGACCCAGCTATTCCACTCCTTGGAATATACCCAGAAGATTACCAGCACATAACAAGAAACTTTGCTCAACCATGTTCATAGCAGCCTTATTCATAATAGCCAGATCATGGAAGCAGCCTAGATGTCCCTCAGTAGAAGAATGGATAAAGAAACTGTGGTACATATACACTATGGAATACTACTCAGCTATTAAAAACAAGGAATTCCCGAAATTTGTGGACAAATGGATTGAGCTAGAGATGATCATAATGAGTGAGTTAACCCAGAAGCAGAAAGACTCAGATGGTATATACTCACTTATATCTGCATACTAGCCCAAGGCGCATGTCCCATGAAAGCCTTCACTTACAAGGAAACTGGGACAGAGGGGAGGACATCCTATTGGGATTCTAGATGAGAGAAGCATGTGAGAATAGCAAAGTAGAAAGATCCAGTGGGTCATAGAAACCTACAAGTAGAACATTATGATAGGCAGATTTGGGTCCAGGGGTACCGCTCAAACTAAGGCAATAGCCAAGGACAATACAGGCGGTAAATTTTAAACCCCTACCCAGATGTAGCCAATGGTCAGAACAGTCTCCATACTCGAGTGGAGAGAGGGATATGACTTTCTCATGTACTCTGGTGCCTCACATTTGACTATGTCCCCTGGAGGGGGAGACCTGGTGGCACTCAGAGGAATGACTGCAGGTCACTGAGAAGAGACTTGATACCCTATGAGCATATACAGGGGGATGTAATCCCTCTCAGGAACAGTCATGGGGGAGGGGAATAAGGGGAAAATGGGAGGGAGGGGAGAATGGGAGAATACAAGGGATGGGATAACCATTTAGATGTAACAAGAATAAATTAATAAAATTAAAAAAAAACAAGTGACATTGGAGGGGAAGTCATTGACATAGCATTGTAGATCATATAGCATATCTGCATGGCATGGACTGTCTTGAGAGCGCTGTGTTACATGTAGTTCTATATATAACATGTTTCATTAAACATCTTAAATCTCAAAAAAAAAAAAAAAAGAAGGGATGTGCAAAACAGCAGCTAGAAATAGGTATTCTCTTACAGTCATATCTATGGCTAGACTGTGCCATGAACTCTTCTCCTGGTACACTGTCCCCAAGTCAGAGATAACAGGATTCCCCATACTGAAAATGACTGCCTCCATAAAAGAAGCTTGAAAATTCGAGTGACAGCAGAAGAAACACTGAAAAGTAGGAAATGGCTGTGCAGACTGATAAAAAGACTCATCCTGGGACAGAGGGGAGGACATCCAATTGGGACTGTAGATGAGAGAACCATGTGAGAATTGCAATGTAGAAGGATCCAATCCAATGGGTCCTAGAAACCTACAAGTAGAACATTATGATAGGCAGATTTGGGCCAAGGGGTCCTGCTCAAACTAAGGCACTAGCCAAGGACAATACAGGCAGTTAAATTTAAACCCCTACCCAGATCTAGCCAATGGACAGGACAGTCTCCACACTTGAGCGGAAAGTGGGATATGACTTTCTCAAGTACTCTGGTGCCTCACATTTGACCATGTCCCCTGGCGGGGGAGACCTAGTGGCACTCAGAGGAAGGACAGCAGGTCACGGAGAAGAGACTTGATACCCTATGAGCATATACAGGGGGAGGTAATCCCTCTGAGGAACAGTCATAGGGGAGGGGAATAAGGGGAAAATGGGAGGGAGGGGAGAATGGGAGGATACAAGGGATAGGATAACCATAGAGATGTAAGAAGAATAAATTAATTTTTAAAAAAAAGACTCATCCAATCCCTGGAGCAGAACTGCCATGCAGACATTCGACAAGCTTATCCTTAAACCTACCTAGACCTACCTTCCCTTTGCAGGAAATGAACTAAAACAAAAATGCTTTGCCATTTAGAAAACATTTTCTCCACTTCTAGTGTCCCAGATGCTTATGAAATGTTCAGAGTGATCGTAATTCAATTTTATTTTCTTTTGTAGTCTGATTCAGAAATAAAATAATTCATGCCATTTACTCTTCTGACTCTAAACCATCTCCATTCAGAAAAAATGTATCAATAAACTATAAAGTAGCCTAATTCACAGAGACTAATGTGCACATGCACACAGACACACACACACACACACACACACACACACACACACACAC
>OU015756.1:30267470-30287825 GCA_907169655.1 Acomys percivali | reverse complement strand
TCTATACTAGAAATTATTAAATTGAGAATATGGACTTGATTATTTTTCTGAAATGTCATTTAAAAAAAAAAATAATGGATTTGGGTAAGAGAATTTACCTGAAATGGTTATTGTTATTTTAAGGAACTATTTCCATAGAAGGAAAACATTACAGGAGAAGCAACACTGACCACAATATCTGTATGGACCTCTGTTTTATTAAATAGAACAGAATTTTCTTTTACAATGTAGAGTAAACAAAACTACAGAATAGTACAGGTTGTTACAAAAGAACAGCTGAGCAAGAAATGGACATTCTTACAGCCAACAAGCAAGGATGTTTGATGGTTGAAGCTGAAAGAATTCAAAGCTCAGGCATTTAGGAAGGAGAGAGACGTTTCACTAATAGTCAATCCACCATAACACCACTGTCTTCAAGTTTCACTAATAGTCAATCCACCATAACACCATTGTCTTCCAGTTCATCAATGTGACAGGTAAGTCAGCTAATCTTTTATGAGGCAATGACAAGCAATGTAGCTGGTCTATAGGCAGTGTGGCAGAGCTAAACAAGGAGCATCTATGAGTCTTACCTATGTAGACTAAGAGTAGGTGAATTATTCAAGGTGAGCCGTTTTATTGAAAACAAACCAAGTGTGCAGGGATTTCTTTAGCTGTCTTAATTTCCTGAATTACGGCACTCCAATAAGTTTCAACCTTGCCAAAGCCAAAACAGTTATAGAACCTAGATGTTGAGCCCATGAGAAGAGGGGTTCAAACAAGCCATAGAGTCATGTACACCCGGTTCTGATCTGAGATATGCCAATAGCTACACTGATCTTAAACAAATTTTATGTAATTCCTTTTTGGCTCAGTTTTTTCCCAATTTGTCCAAATTAATTGGTTCATAAGCTCTTATATTTGTGGAAATAAGTATATGACAACCCAAATAAAAAATGGCTTTCTAATTAGATTTTTAGAAATAAGTCAGCTACCATCACTCGCGTTTGAAGACTGGAAGACAATGGAATGAAAGTCTTTATAAGAAAAAAACACAGAAGACTAAGAATGTCCTTTGAATTCAGGTTGTTAAGAAGAGAAAGCTGTGTTGGTTACTGCAGTGTTGGGTTTATGGTAAGATCAAAATGTAATTGTATCCATCTTCTCTAAGTAGATAACACATAGCTACTCTTCGGGCAAATTTCTTAAGATAATGACATAAAAGCTTATTAAAGCCAGTGCTCCAGATATAAGTACAACCTGTTATCAGACAGGTCAAGTATCATTTAAGAAACACAGGAAGGTTCCTTTCACAGTTTTGACAGGATTTTTTATTAATTTACTTATTTATTCACTTTACATCCCAATCATAGAGCCCCTGCCTCCTCTCCTTCTGGTCCCACACTCCCTCTCTTCTCCCGCTATCTCCCTTCCACTACCCCTCAGAAAAGGAGAAGCCCCCCCCCCACCTACCTACCCCTCCCAGCTCATCAAGTCGCATCAGGACTGAGCACATCCTCTTCCACACTGGCTTTACACGGCAGCCCCACCAGGAGGAAGTGATCAAAACGAATGCAACAGAGTCCTTGTCAGAGGCAGAACCTGCTCCTCTTAATAGGGGACCCACATAAAGACTAAGGTGCAAATCAACTACATTTATATAGAGATCTAAGTCCACACTATACATGGTCCTTGGTTGGTGCTTCAGTATCTGTGAGCCCAGTTGGGCCCAGGTTAGTTGGCTCTGTTGATCTTCATGCAGAGCTCCTGTCCCCTCCAGGTCCTTCTATCCTTCCCCCCAACTCTTCCACAAGGTTCCCTGTGCTACACCCAGTGTTTGGCTGGGAGTGTCAACATCTGTGTTGTTCCTTTGCTGAGTGCAGCCTCTCAGAGCACAGCCATTTTAGGCTGCAGTCTACAAACAGAACAGAGTGTCCTTAATAGCTTCAGGAGTTGGGTCTCTTTCATGCTGTAGTCAGAGATTGGTTGGACCTTCCCTCAATCTCTGCTCTGTCTTTATTCCTAAACATCTTGTAGGCAAGGTAATTTTTCAGTCAAAGTTTTTATGGTTTGGTTGGTGTTTCCCTCTCTCCACTAGGAGTCCTGTCTGGTTAGAGGATGGACTTTTCAGTCTCCATGTCCCCTGCTACTAGGGTTCTTTCATAGGGTCATGCCCATAACTTCCCAGGGACTCACCCTGTCATTGGTCTGCAGGGATGAGCCTGCCCACAATTTCTCTTCCCTCTCCAAGCCCTCTGTTCTCACCACCACCACCACTCTTCACAACTGGTCCCCACCCTCATTTCCCTCAGCACTCGCTTTCCCATCTTGTTCCCTCTCTTCAACCATGTCCTCCGTTTTATGACTAATATGATATAAGGCAATAAGATAACTGCAGTAGATATTAGATTATATGAGGTTTATTAAATGATTAAATGAGCATGGGGAGAGAAGGAAAGGGGGAGGGGTACCCCAGAGAGAGAGAGAGACAGAGACAGAGAAAAGTAAGAGAGGGAGAGAGAGAGAGAGAGAGAGAGAGAGAGAGAGAGAGAGAGAGAAAGAGCAAGAGAGAGAGAGGATAGGTGGGTCTGTCCTTTTATATAGCCCTGGGCAGGGACACGCCCCCATGGCAGATAGGCAATGACATCACAGGTAGGCAGACTGAAGCAGAATTTCCCCTTCTCAGTGAGATTCAGGCATTCTCCCTTGGGCCATCCTTATTACTTAGCTTCTTTGCATCTGTACATTGTGATATTGTTATCCTGTATGATATGGCTATTATAGTACATACGATGTGTGACTTTCTGAGTCTGGGTTACCTCACACAGGATGGTCTGTTCTAGTTCTATCCTTTTGCCTGCAAATTTCATTATTTCCCTGTTTTTAATAGCTGAGTAGCACTCCATTGTCTGAATGTACCACAGATTCTTTTTCCAATCTTTGACTGAGGGACATCTGAGTTGTTTCCACTTTCTGGCTATTAAAAATAAAGCTCCTGTAAACACAGTTGACCAAATAGCTTTGTTGTATGGTGGAGAATCTTTTGGGTATATGCCAAGGAGTGTCTTGAAGTAGAGCTATTCCCAATTTTCTGAGAAACCTCCAGGTTGATTTCCAAAGTGGTTGTACAAGTTTGCACGGCCATCAGCTATAAAAGAGTGTTCCCCTTTCTCCAAAACTTCACCAGTATGTGCTGTCACTTAAAATTTTGATCTTAGCTATTCTGACAGGTGTAAGATGGACTCTGAGTTGTTTTTATTTAAAAATTCCTGATTACTAAAACGGTGAGCATTTCTTTGTGCTTCTCAGCCATTTAAGATTCCTGTGTTGAGAATTATCAGTGTAGCTCTGTATCACATTTGTTGATTGGATTATTTGGTTTGCTGGTGTTTAATTTCTTGAGTTCTTTATATATTTTGGATATTAGCTCTCTGTCAGATGTAGGGTTGGTGAAGATCTTTTTCCTAATTTGTAGGCTACCATTTTGTTCTAGTAACTGTATCCTTTGCCTTACAGATACTTCTCAGTTTCATGAGGTCCCATTTATTAATTATTGATATTCACTCAGAAGTTTTGTGTGTAGGATATTGAGAGCCAATCCTAAAGAGCACAATGGAATGGTGGAGAAGTGATCAGAGGAAAGATAGAAATCTGGTGTTGGAAGTGAAAATGGACAAGCTGTTACTGAAATGCCATGAACTCAGTACTGCTCTGAATTTGGTAAGAATGAGAATGTAGTGACCATTGTTCTACATAAGGTAATTTACAGGAGTTTGTGCTTAAATTTCCACCCAACATTGGATGAGAGTAATTATCTTATCGGTTCTCAGACAGAGAGCCACAGCACTTTAAGAAAAAAAAAAGGATATCATCAAAATGTACCTTTATTACACCAGTGAGTGCTACTGCCAGAGGCAGAGCTAAAGAAGATATGTAGAGGGTTCCAGTAGCATCTACTACAATCTGTCACTGGCAATCCTCAAAGTTCAATTTACCCCATCACTGCTTCTTCAAGTTGATGGCCCATAAAAATTTCTAAAAAAGCATGGAAGACTCACAAGAAAAAATAATGAGCACTTCCAACAGAAAGTGTAATGGGGCAAGCTATAGTTCTCACTGTGGTGGTTGGTGGTGAGGATATAATTGACATAGTACGGTTCCTCCTGCCTACCAGTCACTCTATTGACTGTAACTACCTTAGGCAGTGCTTGTGCTTGTCTCTGAGAATTACAAGGCGTAGGTATTACATCTTTGTGTTGGCTTCAGAAGGCCACTGGCATTCACTACTAAACACAAAAGTATTGGGAATTCATGGGAATTTACAACCCCATGCACACACCTTTCTGCCTTTTTCAAACAGCAGGGACCTCATCTCCTTCTTATAATGAGTTAAGTCTTCATCATACGGTAACTCTTTTCATTGCTTATTAATCTAACACCATAAGAACTCAAAATAATTGGATAATTTACTGAGAATACTATTGAGTCTCCTGGGGAAAAAATGCCAAATGTCACAAGCTAAAATAAAAATTAGAACAGAGACAGGATGTTTAATCCAGCGTAGGATACTGTCTTAGTGAGGGTTTCTATTTTTGCAATGAAATACCATGACAAAAGGAAAGGGTTTTCTGGGTTTGTTCTGTTTGTTCATTTGTTTGTTTTTGTTTTGGCTTACACTTTCAGATAATAGTCCATCAATGGGGGAAGTCAGAACAAAAACTCAAGCAGGTCTGGAACCTGGAGGCAGGAGCTGAGGCAGAGGGATGCTGCTTACTGGCTTACTTCTCCTGGCTTGTTCAGCTGCCTTCTTATAGAATCTAGGAGTATTAGGCCAGAGATGGCACCACCCAAAATAGGCTAATTTCTCCTCCATTGATCACTCATTGAGAAAATGCCATAGCTGAATTTCATGGAAGCATTTCCTCAGTTGAGGTTACTTTTTTTCTGTTGACTCTAAATTGGGTCAAGTTAACACAAAATCAACCAGTACAGACATAAGAAAGCAAAGTTTCCCCAAATAGGTCATTGAGAAGAGTGGTTGAGGCCACACATAATTCCACCCCCACCTCTGGACCATATATTCTGACAGTCATAATGCTCACTAGTTCAAAGCCATGTTATAGCTTGCAGGATGGTATTGAAGCCTTCCAGGGCTATATATTTCAGAGCTTTAAAAAGAGCAACCCAAAGTTCTACCACTCCACCTCTCCCAAGATTAAAGGGGAACAATGCAGTGAATCTCGTGGCAACATGCCTCTCTGGAATTTTCAATTCCTTACACCAAAGCGGCTTCACAAGAGGGTTAGCCACATCCTGATACAAAATAAAAATAAAGGGGCCAGGGATGGAGATATAGCTCAGAAGCTAAATGTCATTATGGAAAAGAAAGGGAAGGCCCTATGTGTAATCCTCAACAGAGAGAAGAAGGTAGAAAGAGGAGAGAGAGAAAAGGAGAGATTGGGGGAGGAGAAATGCATCCTCTTTACATTCAGAGCACATATAAAACAGAGAAAATAAACCTGCCCTCCAAATTCACTGCCACCCTACTGTGTCACGTTTATTCCTCTATTGGTCTTAAAGTTTTTCTATAGATAGTTTTCTTAAACTCTAACCTTGCCCTGAAAGAGCTCCAGGGAATTTGGTCATTGACATTTATGATAAGCCTTTTGCAGGATGCTTCTTTATCCTGCTAGATGGCCTAAGTGACCCTTGACCTGTTATGTCTTTTACAGGAGATGTGTTTATATTCACAGACACACTTGTGGCTCTTGAGTGACCTATATTCACCTTATTCATGCCAAAGAAGCCTCTCATTATGAAAGCCTGACCAAGGGAAAAGTTTTAGTATATCACTTGGTAGACAGAAGAGTGAAAGGGGGGAACTGGTGAAGGCTGACCAGAGAATCACAGAAGCACAGCTGCACAGCCAGCAGATGTGGAGATGAGGGAAGACAGACCTGGAGCCTGGAAGTCTTACTTGGATGCAGGGTGGGATTACTAATAATAGCTCTCATTTGTGAGTAGACAACAACCAGGCAACTAGGCTGTAAAGTCTTATAATGACCGGGAGGTTATCCCTGGGGCACATCTGTGTAGGCCCTGTGGATTGTGGAAGTCAGTAGGATAAGGCTAGTAGGCTGTGACTGTCCCAAAGTTAGGAGAGTACCTGGAAGCAACTGCCAAAGGGAAATGTCTATGTCCTTCATGCTGAGGAACTGAACCCGTGTCAAGGGTTGGTAAAGGCTGCTTCTGAGGTCATAGCAGACAGTGACGTCTACATGTGAAATGGAATCCAAATCAAGAAAAATTATATTAACTCTGCCTTGATTTTTTTTTCTCTCTCCCCTGTTTGAGTGAAACAAGGAAGGTGAAAGGTGATGTGGGACAGAAAAGAAAGTGTGCTCCTGAAAAAAAACAAACATTATGGCCAACAAAGTGAGAAATGGAGAGCTCTGCCTTGCTGACGTTCACTGGGAGGATGGGGGACCGGTCCCTGAGATGGTCCCATCAGGGGATAAGAACTTGAGATTTATTTATTTCATTCCCATTCTTTGTTAACTAAGTACACGGCATCGAGTCTCCAGCATTCCCAACCTGTCTTGTGCAACATCTAAAACCTTAGCCAGAGAGACTGTGGGAAACCTTGGCATTTAATGAAATGCTGGTGGTAAAATGTTATGTCACCCTACCTAAGTGTGTATGCAAGGAGGGCAACTCAATGCATGAGGCTAGCCATTTTTCACAACCCAGTGGTGCAGGGAGAGCCCCAAGCTCAATCAACACTAACAGTTGCCAACAAGCTGAACACATTGTAACCAACATCCATTTATATAGCTGTCAATGATGACTTCAAGCAGAAAACATGAGTTTTTCAAGGAAAATGAGACCAAACTTGCTGCAGAGCAGAGATAATTCTTACAGCTGTAGAGAGATGGCATGCCTGTAACCTGGGTTTATTTTTTAACTCCAAGTCAGTGGAGTGGGCTTGTTATCAACTCCTGTCTTAGGGTTATATGCTTTGCCTATGTCTGAAGGAAAGCCCTTAATGAAGATCTTTTAAAAGCCTGACTTCCATATGGCAAATGTAATACATTAGAATGCAAGTAACATGCAAAAGTGTACAATAAATACACAAAATCACCTCTGTGCTTTTAGACCATGATTTTGCCCAAGATTATGACCTCTCATTTAATACTCTTTAATAGCAAAGATTATTTTGAATCATTTTCCAAGGGGCAAACTTAGCATGAAACTCAAGCCAATACCATATGGAACAGAGAATTAAATGAATTAGCATATTATTAATTGCATATCATTAATTTTCAAGGACAACTACAAATTAGAATAACTCATTCATTTATAAAAATGGAGCTAATGTATGGGGAATATCTTTTTGTCTCAGACAGGTTATCCATTCATTACTGTTAAAATATTTCTTCACACTCTCAGTTCTCTGAAGGGTGCCATAAAATGGGGACAGATGTTGAACAGGAAGAGTGAGAATATGTGAGCTACAATCTAATACTATAAATCAAGGAGAAAAATAGCAATCAAAAAGCAGAAAAGATTGAGGAAATCCATTCTGCAATGGCCCAGGCATCCAGTCTGGATACATGCAGAAGAGGAAAAATAAGCTTAATAGTATCACTCAGGAGAAAGTAGGAACATTATAACAGGAGTCTATTTTCATCCTTCAATTGCCTTCATTATTCAGCAGATGTCAGTAAGGCAAGATTCTCCACAAAGTTTTATTCTTGAGTTGTTTGCAACATACAGACAATGTGCTTTGCTCTGTATTGACTCAGAAGATGACTTGAGCCTAGGGCTCTTACAATCTGGTTAAAATAGTCAAAGCAATTCAAACATAAAAATGTCAGCCAAGGAGGGTATTGAATCTCAAGAGGCGCAGGGGTGCATGTAGGGTTATTAACTGTAACACTATATTGATAGTAATTAAACTGAGGAAACTTCCATTTTGCCTCTACTGTCAGTACAAATCAAAAGCACTATCTAAACTATGTTGTTCTGTGACCTTGACATGACATATGATGTGATAAATTAATAAGGCTGCCTATCAGTAATTCAAATAAGTTTCAAGAATCAGAATTGTATGCTGTTGGCCTATAAAAGTCCTCAGTCCTTGAGAACTTTTCTTTTCACTGCCTGCCATTCAGATTGTGAGGCTATCATGTTGTCTGCGCACAGGAATGGGACAACTGTCAAAAGTAAGTCTGGCATGTTTCTTAGCTATGTTTCACTTCCACGGATGACTTTCTGAAGACTGAGTAAATCAACAATAAATTCATAACATGGTGCAACCTCAACAGAGACCACTTATGAGTATATTTCAGTGAAATTAATTTAGCTTTGTTCAAGTCAAATAAAATCAGTGGTAACTATTATTTAAATGGCATGTCATTACAATTAAATAATTAACATGATCCCTCAGCTCAACAATGTTCTCAACCAAGTTCTGTTATTTTTATGTTCTATGGTGTACACACACAGACACACACTTTCCTGAAGTTGCTATATCTTAAGGTGATGTAAGGCTGATTCTTTTTTCCAAAATCTTAACACTTTGAGCATTTCCTCAACTTTATAATTGATATATATGTTAATATATGTCATGTATTAAAATAATGTTCTAATATTTAGGATTTTCACAAAGAATATGTGGTAACATTTTTTTTTGAGCACAGAGACAATTTAGGAAGATCTTGGACAAACCAGGAAATTATGACAGAACATTATTACAGTTCCTAGAGAACAAACACACTAGAGAAACTTTAAAACAGTGAGCCTCAGAGATGGGTCAGAATCTTGGGGGAAGAATCTCTTGACAAAAACTGCAGGATGAGGCCTTGCCATGCACAAAATCATGGCAGGAAAGGAAACTAGGAATTTGGGGTATTTATCTTGGTCTTCTTTTTTTATTTAATTTTAATTTTATTAACTTATTCAGATTACAACTCAATTGTTATCCTATCACTTGTATCCTCCCATTCCTCCCACCCTCCCGCTTTCACCCATTCCCCTCCCCTAGGTTTATGACCGAGAGGGACCTCCTCCCACATTATATGGTCATAGGCTATCAAGTCTCATCTTGGTAGCCTGCTTATTCTTTCTTTGAGTGCCATTATATCTTGGTCTTCTAAACTCTTGCTAATTCCTTCCATTGACTAAAACCAACCAGAAGACAAGAAAGCCAGTGATAGTAACTTCCTGGAGCCTGGGAATAAATGTACAATAAGATGATTAGATAGAAATAGTTAGGCAAATGCTCAATGTTGTATGTTATCAGCAAATGTTTGCTTATTAAATATATTATTTCTGGTCTCATGTAATAAAATTATAAAAGTTACTTTCTATTTCAAGTATATCTTTTTTCTTGAAATAATGTTTCTATTGCAATTGTGAATGACTCAAGAACCAATTTTAACATACCATATCTACAAAATGCTGCTCAACTTGAAGGACTTATCTATAAAATTTTAATATGCTTTATAGTTTTTTTATTATCTATTAAAATCAAGCTCAACTACAACCTTGTCCCTAGAATCCCATTGTTGAAAAGCACTGAAGAGACTTTTTACATTATCTTTGACACCATAGAACACGTTGACCAAGAGTCTCTTTTAGTTAGTTCTATAAACCAACCTATAAAAATATTCTCTAGACTTTGAATGCTTTCAGGTTAATACAGGTGAAATCTGTAGCTTCATTCCTCCTTGTCAGCAATTTGTGTAACATTGAAAACAGACTCCTATGTGTAGTTTCAGAAAAAAATCTATTTTATAACACATTTCACTGTGTAAAATGTACTTCTGCCAGCGACAGAAACATATCCAATTACAGCTTTGACTAAACAGCTAATCTAAGAAGGTTTGGAGATGGTCAAAGACCCCCCACCTGAGGGATACAGACTAATAAGAGGGAAGGAAGATATATGAAGTGACTATAAACCAAGGAGGGTTTGCAGATTCTGCATCTTAGAGGCAGAATTGAGGTGAAATGAGTAGGTTCACGGTGTTCTTTGGTAGGGATGGAGTACAAATCAGGTTAGTGGTTTGAGGGAGGAGAAGAATTATTTAATTAAGAGACTTAATGAGCCACCAGCCAGAAAAGAAACAGAAGTGAATTACAAGGAAAAACATTCATACCTCCTTTGCTGTTTTTTAAAATCAGTTAATACTAAAATTTTGATCTGAATATTCATTACTATCTATTTTTATATATCAGAGTACACTTTGTGGGTTTATGTAGGTATGTTAATTTCTCCAATTATGTAATATGCAGTCCAATAAACTGTATATTGAACATATTTCTGTATTGAGACTATTCACCCAGCCTAAACATGAAAAAAATGTTTGTAATTCCTCAAAATTATTAAGGTTATCTGGCATACTTCTATCCAAGTGGGAAAAAGTCACACTTGTTCTATATTTCAAGCAAGTTCTTTCTTTTATTTATTTTTTTAAATTTTATTTTATTAATTTATTCTTATTACATCTCAATGGTTATCCCATCCCTTGTATCCTCCCATTCTTCCCTCCATTTTCCCCTTACTCCCCTCCCCTATGACTGTGACTGAGGGGGACTTCCTCCTCCTTTATATGTTCATAGGGTATCAAGTCTCTTCTTGGTAACCTGCTATCCTTCCTCTGAGTACCACCAGGTCTCCCCCTCCAGGGGACATGGTCAAATATGAGGCACCAGAATATGTGTGAAAGTCATACCCCACTCTCCACTCAACTGTGGAGAATGTCCTATCCATAAGTTCTTTCTTTTAATTATTCTCTTGGATTCATACTGTTTTTATGACATCATTGTGTTCTGTTTATAATGGTGAGTCCTGTTTTCCAAATTAAATTGCCACCTGCTAGACTTAGTATTCCTAACTGCATGAAGTTTACTAGGCTAAGACATTTGTTAAAACTCAATACATTTTGTCTGGATTTTGTTTAGTTCATTTGCCTACCTATCAATTTTCACAACTGAAGAATCATGCCTTTTTACCTTTTATTCTCTGTAACTTTGTAACTTAGCGCAGAATATGTTCCAAATTCACAGTGCCTATTCACTCTGCCATATAATTTCTGAAAGACAGCTATTCAAATAAAAACTGTGTTTAATCACCTTACATGCACCTATGTGAATGGTAAATATAAATTGGAATTCTCCTGTAAACAAATAAATAAGTTGAACAAATGAAAAAATATTGCAAATTATTTTGGTCAGCATTCTCTGAGCTAAAACCAAATGGGATTTAAAATACCCATATAGTCATGATGGACTTTGGAACATAGGGTATATTTACCATAATTTTCATTTGCATAAAATAAAGCTCCTTATATGTGATACCATGTCACAGTTGTTCTCTACATGCATAAAATCTCTACCATCATAGCAGTTGTGCCCTAACTTAAAGTATAGATTTCTCTAAGGAACGGAACAAAGACAAACTGAAAAACAAAATCTTAGGGTCATGAAAGATACTGAAATACTCAAGATGATTTTATTTTCCTTCATTTCCTTTCTTCTATGCTTCTATTTCTTCTCTAGAATGGGTAGACAATGGGCCAAAGTTCTGCCATTCACGTGAAAAGCAAAAGTTTTAAACCTATTTCAGTTCTATGATAAAAGAGATTTTATAACCTTATAATACTTTCAGCACTTTTGCTGTGGCCTCTCTATTATATGTTAGCCTCTGTCTTCCCACATAACTCATGTTCTGTCCTAGCCCTTCTCAATTTTAAAGCTCTAAGCACGCACATAGACACCGAAGAGATAAGCTTTTATGCAGTAGAATTCCTTAATTCTATTTTAATTTTATTAATTTTTTTGTTTTTAAGAATTTTGTGCGTGTATATGAAATATAATTATATCTACACTCAGTTATCCCCCTCTGATTCCCCCTACACCTTCCCATAATACTCTCTCCCAACTGGTCTTATGTTTTATTTTTAATAACCCACTAAATCCTTACTTAAGTGTCTAATTGGGTAGGTGTGGGACAATTGACTGGAGCACAGAAAGCCTTCCAGAAGCCATATCGTCCATGAAAAAATGATTCTCCCTTCTCCAGCAGCAGCTCCTCAGAATGGGATGGGGGTCTGGAAGCCATCTATCCCACCTATGCTGGGATCTGTGTTAATTTGATCTTGAGGTCTTATTCAAGTAATTGCTGATTGTGGTACCAAGTCAAGGGCGAGAGACTGTGGATTTAACACACACACACACACACACACACACACACACACACACACTAAAACAGCGGGTCCTTTGTGCTAAGAGAGTAGCAACAGTGGTGGCTTTTATTCAGTGTCCAAAGAGCCTTTTTCTAGGCAGCAAAACAGGAATGTCACTCGCAGGTGAAAGCCCTCAAGAGGTGATTACACACAGGAGGGAAAGTCCCAAGGAGGAAAAGTCCCGAGGAGAGGAGGTGTGCCTTCTCAGAGCAGTAAACATGACTAGCTAACCAACATAAACACAGACACAGAAGCTGCTAAAAACAGGACATGAAACAGCAAGACAGGCAGGCAGCCCAGTCGGGCCTGGTTCCCACAGCTGATGTTGTGAAACTGTGGCTGCACGTTTTGCATTCTTTTGGCCTCCTCTGCCACATTGCTCCCTGAGCCTTTGTGGTGGCGTTGGGAGCTTGATACAGATATTCTATTTAGGGCTGAGCACAGAGTTTCTTAATTACAGGGAGTTGCTTCCTTTCATGACTAACCATTGCCTTGTGGTTGGCAATCTTAATTCTCAACCTAACTAGATTAGAACCACCTAGGAAATTACTCACATAGTCACACACACATGGATGCATGTGTGTTTCCATGGAGAAGTTTAACTGAGTGGGAAAGACATCCTGAATATGGGTAATGTAATCCCATGAACTGCAGTCCTGTGCTGAGTATAAAAGTGGAAGCAAGCTGAATACAATCATTAGCTCTTCTTCTTGATTCAGGCACAATACAACCAGAATCCTCATGCCCTTGCTGCCTGCCTTCCCAGTGAGGGATTTTATTCCCTCTTAAACTGTGAGGCAAAATAAAAATCCTTTCTACTTGCAATGCCCTCATCTGATACCTATTACACATCTATGAGAAGAGTAACTAGTACAGCCCATAGCATCAGCTTTCAAATAGTTACAGGCGGTTGTTACCAAGTTATCTCAGAAGATAAACAAATGCATTCTCATTAGGTAGTGTTATAAACAGTGTTCCTTAAATGAGGGAGCTTGCATGATGATAATGGCCTAAATCCATGTTTTTACAAACATTCTTCCTTTATGCCCTAACTATCCCACACTCTGCTCTTTGTCTGATCTCAAATCTGAAGGTGTTGCTACATAAAATAATTGGGATATTTTGAGGGCTTTTGCCTTGTCTTCTTATATCTTGTTTTTTCCTGTCTGTCTGTCTGTCTGTCTGTCTGTCTGTCTGTCTCTTAGAGGCCTGTTCTTTTCTGAAGAAGAAGAGAGGGGATCTGGGAGAGGGGAGGTCGCAGGGGTTGTGGGAAAGGACTGAAAAGAGTGGAAGGATGTTGGGATATATAAAAAACTAAGTAATGTTCTTAAAAAGTGAACTTCCTTAATAAATAGATTGACCTGAACATTTCTTAAGTTTCTTATTAGTTATTTACCAACCCATACTTATAAACCTTTCTAATTCTGTACTTTCACTCTTAACATCCGTTACATGTAGCAAACATTCTATACCATTAACTGTCCTTTATAGTGAAATTTATTTCTTTTGCCAGTCTTAATTTTTTTTTTGTTTTTAGTTTTTGTTTTGTTTTGTTTTTGAGACAGGGTTTCTCTGTGTAGCCTTGGTTGTCCTGGACATGCTTTGTAGACCAGGCTGGCCTGCAAATCTTAAATTTAATCTTGGTATATTTTGCAGTCCCTTAGCCCTTGTTTATCAGAATATGGTGTGAACAAAGTCAAAATTGTTGGTTTTGGTTTTGGTTTTGGTTTCAAGACAAGGTTTCACTGTGTAGCCTTGGCTATCTTGGACTCATTTTGTAGACCAGATTTGTCTCAAACTCACAGCATTTCACCTGCCTCTACCTCCCAAGTGCAGGGGTTAAAAGTAGGTGTCACCATGCCTAGCTCAAAGTCAATATTTTTTACTATCTTATTGTCTTCTCTTTTCAAGACTGCAGCCCAATCTTTCTTATATGCTTTCATATCACATGGTTACTTTTATCCATTCCTCTTACTCTATTTCTTCCTAATAACTCATCAAGAGTGTGTCTTAGTATGAATTTTCTTAAGGTCCAGGGTTGTGACACACTTTAGAAAGTACATAGAATAGATGCTCTAGTTGAGAAAACTTCTATGAAAGAGTTATCCATGTACTTACACCCATCAGAATGACTAAGATCAAAAATTCAAGTGACATCACATGCTGGCAAGGATGTGGAGAGAGAGGAACACTCCTTCATTGCTGGTGGGAATGCAAACTAGTACAGCCACTTTGGAAATCTATCTGGTGCTATCTCAGAAAACTGGGAATAAAGCTTCCCCAAGACCCAGCTATTCCACTCCTTGGAATATACCCAGAAGATGCTCCAGTGCATAACAAGAAAATTTGCTCAACCATGCTCATAGCAGCCTTTTTCATAATAGCCAGATCATGGAAACAGCCTAAATGTCCCTCCGTAGAAGAATGGATAAAGAAACTGTGGTACATATACACTATGGAATACTACTCAGCTATTAAAAACAAGGAATTCCCGAAATTTGTGGACAAATGGATTGAGCTAGAAATGATCATAATGAGTGAGTTAACCCAGAAGCAGAAAGACTCAAATGGTATATACTCACTTATATCTGCATACTAGCCCAAGGGGCATGTGCCACGAAAGCCTTCCCTTACCAGGAACCTGGGACAGAGGGGAGGACATCCTATTGAGACTCTAGATGAGAGAAGCATGTGAGAATAGCAAAGTAGAAGGATCCAGAGGGTCCTAGAAACCTACAAGTAGAATGTTATGATAGGCAGATTTGGGCCCAGGGGTCCCGCTCAAACTAAGGCACCAGCCAAGGACAATATAGGCGGTAAACTTTAAACCCCTACCCAGAACTAGCCAATGGACAGAACAGTCTCCACAGTTGAGTGGAGAGTGGGGTATAACTTTCACATGTATTCTGGTGCCTCATATTTGACCCTGTCCCTGGAGGGGGAGACCTGGTGGCACTCAGAGGAAGGGCATCAGGTTACCAAGAAGAGACTTGATACCCTATGAGCATATACAGGGGGAGGAAATCTTCCAAAGGAACAGTTATAGGGGAGGGGAATAAGGGGAAAATGGGAGGGAGGGAAGAATAGGAGGACACAAGGGATGGGATAACCATTGAGATGTAACAAGAATAAATTAATAAGGGAATCCAAGATGGCGGCGAGCAGTGTAGACCGTGTTTGGAAGCTCCAGTGAACATTTCGGGGAATTGCCCAGATTTCTGAGCCAGGAACACCAGGATCCTGACACCACGGCAGCAGGAGTGCTCCACGGTTCGGAAGGACTAGGGTGCAGAGGACCTGCGTGCCCCTACACATGGGAGGAGTGCGGATTTTCTCGGATCAGAGCGGCGGCGGCACAGGCGGCGTCAGCGATACCAGCAGTAGTGACTGAGATTTGCAGCTCAGCGCCTTCCAGTGGAGGTGGTTAGTGTGGTGGCTGGTGGGAGTTGCTGCGGGAGAGGGGACACTGGACAGGATTTGGGTCACGTGGTGCTTTGTGACCCAAACTGGACTCGGCGGACAGTTCAGCCCCGGAGTCCCAGGTACAGCTCGGAGCGCAGTGCTGTGGAGACGCTGACTAGCGCAGCAGGCAATTCTGCCCAAGGCAACAGTTTGCGTAGCCACGGCTCCCCTGCTGTGACGCAGGCTGGGTGGAGTGTTCAGGTCCACCAAGGGCGCCATCTCAGCGCAGCCACAGTTCACCTGCTGTGACACAGGCTGAGCTGAGTGCTCAGTTCCACCCTCGGCGCCATCTCAGCGCAGCCGCAGCTCACCTGCTTTGACGTGAGCTGGGCTGAGCACTCAGGTCCACTGAAGGCACCATCTCAGCACAGCTGCAGGTCACCTGCTGTGGCACAGGCTGGGCAGAGCACTCAGATCCACCCTGGGCACAATCTCAGCGCAGCCACAGCTCACCTGCTGTGACATAGGCTGGGCGGAGCGCTCAGGTCCACCAAGGGCGCCATCTCAGCGCAGCTGCAGTTCACCTGCTGTGACGCCGGCTGAGCAGAGAGCTCAGTCCCACCAGAGGCGCTAGCGCACATCAATGAGCAGTTCTGCTCAACACACTAGCTCTCCTCAGAGGGCAGTTTTAGGGGCGCTGACACAGGCTGAGGTCAGCACGCAGATTCAGCCCAGAGGCCCTAGCTGGACTTGCTGGGCAGATTAGGCCCAGAGATTCTTCCTGAGCTGTGCACATAGGCTCGGCGGCACCAAGACTCTGGCTGGACTATGCACGCAGTATAAGCCCGGAGTCCCGGGCTAAATTCAGCGTGTAGTGTGGGTCCATAGTCCCGGCTGAGCTCGGTGCACAATTCTACCCCAGAGACTCGGGTGGATCTCGACGTGCAGTTTAGGGCCAGAGTCCCTAACCGTGCTTGGCAGACAGATTGGGCCCAGAGTCTCTAGTAGAGCTTTTGGCACTGTCCCAGCTCTAAGACTCTGATTGGACACAGTGTGCAGTTTGAATCCAGAATTCCTGGCTGAGCTGCGCGGATGTTTCGGGCATGAGTCAATAACTGACCACAGCAAGCAGTTTGGCCAAACACCCCTAGCTGAGCTTGGTGCGCAGTCCTAGCCCGAAAATTCTGGCTGGACCCTGTGTGCATTTTGAGCCCAGAATTCCTAGCTAAGCTCGGCAGACGGTTCAGGCCCTGAGATTCTTGCTGAACTCGGACAGTGGTTTGGGACAAGTGTCCCTGGCTGGACCTGGCACGGAACCCAGAAGACTGTGGATACCTTGGCCTGACCCAACGCTCATCCAGAGACCCAGAACGATTGCTTGGCCCACAGCCCAGGAGAGCTGAGGATCACTGGCTGTGAGAGCCCAAAACGCCAGGGCTAATCTCCTGCCATCCACAACAGTGAAACATCAGAGCTTCCAACCTAGGGAAATCATGAGAAAACAAGTGAATCTATCATCAGACTCCCTCCATCCAACTCGGGAAGCTACCCAACGAAAACAAAGCCGGCAAGATATCTAAAGGACAGCGTAAAAGCATACACAAAAAAAACCCAAAAACAACATGGCGTCTCCAGTTTCCAGTTATCCCAAAGAAAAGAACCCAGAGAGCTCAAATACAACGGAAATACAAGAAAATGACCTCAAATCCTTAATAAGGAGCATATTAATGGAGGAAACAAATAAAATTCGTAATCAGGAAGATGCAGCCAAACAGGTGAGAGACATAAAAGAAGCACATAGAGTGGAACCGGAAAAATTTCAGGAAAATGCAAATAACCAGATGGAAGAAATAAATAAAACGATTCAAGCTCTGAAGATCTATAAAGAAGCAATGGAAGAAACTCAGGAATTTACAAAAAATCAGGTGAAAGAAATGAAAAAATCAGTTCAAGATCTGAAGACAAAAATGGATTCAATGATAAACACACAGACAGAAGAAAAACGAGAACGTGAGACCTCAGAGAAGAAGGCAAGCAACACAGAGGTGAGCTTTTCTAACAGAATCCAAGAGACAGAAGAACGAATCTCAGGTCTAGAAGATACAATCACAGATCTTGAAGCAACCATTTAAGAAAATGCCAAATCTGGAAAACTCCTGACACAAAACATCCAAGAAATTAAGGACACCATGAAAAGAAGAAATCTGAGGATAATAGGCATTGAAGAAAGAGAAGATATCAGACTCCAAGGCCCAGAAACTATTCTCAACAAGATCATAGAAGAAAATTTTCCCAATCTAAAGAAAGAGATACCTATAAACATACAAGAGGCCTACAGAACACCAAATAGAATTGACCAGAAAAGAAAAACTGCCCGTCACATAATAATCAAAACACAAAACATACAGAACAAAGAAAAAATATTAAAATCTGCAAGGGAAAAGGGCCAAATAACATTCAATGGCAAACCTATCAGAATTACACCAGACTTCTCAGCAGAGACCATAAAAGCCAGGGAAGCCTGGACAGAGATCCTGCAAACCCTGAGAGACCACAGATGCCAGGCCAGACTACTTTACCCAGCAAAACTATCAATAACCATTGATGGAGAAAACAAAATATTCCATGACAAAAACAAATTCAAACAGTACCTATCCACAAACCCAGCTTTACAGAAGGTAATAGAAGTAAAACTACATCCCAAAGGGTCAAGCTACAACCAAAACTACTCAGGAAATAGGTAACTATACCATGGCAAAAACACAGCTACACAAACACTCGATTGGAAACAACATCAAAATTAAGACTCTTAACAGTCACTGGTCGTTAATATCTCTCATCATCAATGGTCTTAATTCTCCAATAAAAAGACATAGACTAACTGAATGGGTGCATAAACAAGATCCAACATTCTTCTGCATTCAAGAAACATATCTCACCTATAACGATAGGCCTTACCTCATGGTAAAAGGTTGGAAAAAATATTCCAAGCAAATGGTCACAAGAAGCAAGCAGGCGTAGCCATTTTAATATCAAACAAAATAGACTTTCAACCAAAATTAATCAAACGGGATGCAGAAGGACACTTCATACTCATCAAAGGTAAAGTCACCCAAGATGACATCACAATTCTGAACATCTATGCTCCCAATACAAGGGCACCCACATTTGTAAAAGATCTGCTAAAAAAACATCGATCCCCAAACAATAATAGTGGGAGACTTCAACACCCCACTCTCACTGTGGGATAAGTCATTGAAACAGAAACTAAGACGAGAAATAACATCATTAACCAATGCCATGGGTCAAATGGATCTAATAGATATCTATAGAACCTTTCACCCAAACAAGAAAGAATATACCTTCTTCTCTGCACCCCATGGAACCTTCTCCAAAATTGATCACATCATAGGTCACAAAGTAGACCTCAACAGATACAAGAGGATTGAAATAATACCTTGTATCCTATCAGATTACCATACTCTTAGGCTGCAATTCAACAACAACAGAAACAACAAAAAGCCTACACTTACGTGGAAACTAAACAACTCTCTGCTAAATGACACATGGGTCAGGGAAGAAATAAAGAAAGGAATCAAGGAGTTTCTGAAATTCAATGAAAATGAGGGAACAACATACCCAAATTTGTGGAATACATTGAAAGCAGTGTTAAGAGGAAAATTCATAGCACTAAGTGCCTTTAAAAAGAAATTGGAAACATCACACATAAGCAACTTAACAAAACAGCTGGAAGCCCTAGAAAAAAAAAGAAGCAGAAACACCCAAAAGGAGTAGACCTCTGGAAATAATCAAACTCAGGGCTGAAATTAACAAATTAGAAACTAAGAAAACAGTCCAAAGAATCAACAAAACCAAGAGCTGGTTCTTTGTGAAAAACAACAAGATAGACAGATCGTTAGCAAAACTAACTAAAAGACAGAGAGACAGTATTGAAATCAACAAAATCAGAAATGAAAAGGGAGACATAACAGCAGACACTGAAGAAATACAAAGAATCATAAGATCCTACTTTGAAGGCATATATGCCACAAAATTTGAAAATCTAAGGGAAATAAACGATTTTCTTGATCAATTTCACTTGCCAAAGTTGAGTGAAGAACAGATAAACAAGCTAAATAGTCCCATTTCCCCTACAGAAATAGAAGCAATCATTGATAGTCTCCCAAGCAAAAAAAGCCCAGGGCCAGATGGTTTCAGTGCAGAATTCTACCAGACCTTCAAAGGCGAGCTAATACCGATACTCTTCAAGCTACTCCAAAACATAGAATTGGATGGAACATTACCAAATTCATTCTATGAGGCCATAGTCACGTTGATACCTAAACCTCACAAAGACTCAACAAAGAAAGAGAATTTCAGACCAATTTCTCTTATGAACATCGATGCAAAAATACTAAATAAAATTCTTGTAAAACGGATACAAGAACACATAAAGGATATCATTCATCATGACAAAGTAGGCTTCATTCCAGGCATGCAGGGATGGTTTAATATACGGAAATCCATCAATGTAATCCACCATATAAACAAACTGAAAATAAAAAAACCACATGATCATCTCTTTAGATGCAGAGAAAGCATTTGATAAAATCCAACACCCATTCATGTTTAAAGTTTTAGAGAGATCGGGGATACAAGGCACTTTCCTCAACATAATAAAGGCTATCTACAGCAAGCCAATAGCCAAAATTAAAGTAAATGG
>OU015756.1:30222734-30264860 GCA_907169655.1 Acomys percivali | reverse complement strand
AGATAGATAGATAGATAGATAGATAGATAGATAGATAGATAGATAGATATAGATAAAGATATAGATAGATATAGATATAGATGATATAGATATAGATATAGATATAGATATAGATATAGATATAGATATAGATATAGATATAGATATAGATATAAGAACAGAAGATAATTTAGTAGTTTAGCCGGGGACTCTCCCCTGCAACTCCTCTCTCTGTTCTGTTTCCCTTTCCCAGGAAGATTTATGTATTTATGTGCCACACTTAGATGCCTCCTTAATATTTAGACTTTCTGAGTCTATGTATTGTAGCACAATTATCACTTACTTAACAGCTAATATCCACTTATAAGTGAGTATATACCATGCTTGTCTTTTTAGGTCTGGGTTATCTCACTCAGGATGAATTTTTTCTAGTTCCATCCATTTGCCTGCAAATTTCATGATGTCATCTTTTTTACCAGCTGAGTAATACTCCATTGTGTAATTGTACCACTTTTTCTTTATCCATTCTTTAATTCAGTGATATCTATATTGTTTCTAATTTTGGGCTATTATGAATAGATCTAATATTACCATACTTGAGAAGGTGTATTTGTGGTAAAATAGAGCATCCTTTGGATATATGCCCAAGACAACCACTATGGAAATCAAAATGGTGGTTCCTCTGAAAACAGAATCGAGAAATGATCCACCTATACCACTCTAGTCTTTATTTTCAATTCTTTGGATAGGATATATATATATATATATCATATATATATGATATATATATATATATATATATATATATAGAGAGAGAGAGAGAGAGAGAGAGAGAAGAAATAGATGGAAAGAAAAAGAAAATGATAAAGGGAGAGAGATAGGGAAGGGGAGGAAGGGGAAAGAGAGAGAAAGACTGTCGATTCACCCTACCTTCTAAAGTACATGTCACTGTTATGTTTATTTTCTCTATGACTTCCACAAAAGCACTTAAGGTTTTTAATGTTGAATCTCGTAGGATATCGACTTGATGTCAGAGTAATGATATTACTAAAATAACCTCTGCTGAAGGTCAAATCCTTAGCTAAAATAAAAGTGTTTTTTGTGACCAGCTTGATCTTCTATTACAGGTAAGGGTAGCTTGTATTTTTCTTAGCAAAGGCTGCTGATTGTTTCTCAGAAAGTTGATTTCATGAAGGCGCTTGCAAATTGATTTTCACAAAGTTGTTCTCAATGCCACTTTTGCAGCAAGTCTTATCTGAGTTAATCTATTGCCTTCTATATTGCTATGACCATAACTCAGATAAAGCATAACACATTTTCATTTTGTCTTTCCATTATTTTTGCAGTAAGTCAATATAATCTGAGGCAAAGCCTGCCTTGCTCAGCATTTATTGATCTGTCCGTTTGCTCATTGTTTACATCAAAACACCACTTGTCAGTTTGGCCCTATTACAATTATCTTCTCATATAGAAAATGACAGCTTCAAAGCACAGCTATGAGTCAATTCCAGAGCACATTACTCGTAAAAACGCTGGTACAACATGTGAACCCCACTTCCTCTGGTGAGGCATGGATGATGGATGGTCTTCATATTCTATCAAAAGCTGAGAAACGCATACATCTATCCTAACTAGACGCCACTTTCTCTAGTACAGGAAAAGTGTGTTTTTTATTTGTATCACCGTGCATTCATACACAGTAGATGTTCAATAAATGGTAATCTTTATTAATATTGGTTCAAGTACTTGTGCACATGTTCTGGTAGTTAACAGGAATCAATTAATTACAATGAGATTTAAAAAATGAGAAAATAATATAGCTTGGAGGACTGTTTTTGACTCACATAGAAATAAAATTTATTTGGCCTTTGATACTTCTCACTATGCAGACAAAACATTTACTCAATGTTAATCTTAGCTTCTCAGGTTCATTCTCTGATTATTGTAAAGTTTGTGGATCCCTATTAGCTTTTTAAAATTTTTTAATGTTTCCTTTTACATCCTGATTCTAGCCTCCTCCCTCATCTCCTCCAGGTCGTATACTCCCTCCGTCACCCCCCTCAACTCTCCTCTAGTCCTCAGAAAGTGGAGCCGTCCTCCCCTATCATCTGACTTCAGCCTATCAAGACTCATCTGCAGTGCCTGTATTGTCTTCCTCTGTGGCCTGGCAAGGCTGCCTCACCAGGGGAAGTAATCAAGAAGTTGGCAGCAGAGTCCATGTGAGAAGTATTCCCTACTCCCCATATTATGGGACCCACAAGAAGACTGTGTTGCCTATCAACTACATCTGAGCAGGGGTCTAGGCTCTCACCACGTATGGTCCTTGGTTGTTCCATCAGTCTCTGTAGCACACCACCACCACTACCACTCAGATTTGTTGGCTCCATTGGTCTCCTTATAGAGCTCCTGTCCCTTCCAAGTCCTTCTATCCATCAATTCTTCCATAACACTCCCTATGCTCCACCCCAAAGTTTGGCTGAGAGTCTCAGCATCTGCTTTGATTCTTTACTGGGTGGAGTCTTTCAGATGATTTCTATGGTAGGCTCCTGTCCTGTTCCTTCTCTTGAACTGATTCTAGTTCAATTTGCCCTTCTGAATACAAAATGAAACAACTCTGAGATTCCACATTATACCCTTCAGAATGACTAAGATGAAAAATTCAAGTGAGAGCACATGGTGATCAGAATGTGGAAAGAGGAAACACTCCTTTGCTGGTGGGAATGCAAACTTGTACAACCACTTTAGAAATCAATCTGGCACTTTCTCAGAAAACTGGAAATAATGATACAAGACCCAGCTATACCATTCCTGGGCATATACCTGAAAGATACTCCAACACCCAACAAGGAAATGTGCTCAACTATACTCATAGGAGCTTTATTCACATACCAGAATCTGGAAACAGCCTAGATGTCCCTCAACTGAAGAATGGGTAAAGAGACTGTGGTACACTTACACAATGGAATACTGCTCAGCTATTTAAAACAAGGAAATCTTGAAAGCTGAAAGCAAATGGATGGAACTAGAAAAGATTATCCAGAGTGAGGTAACCCAGACCCAGGAAGACATGCATTATATACTCAGTTATAAGGAGATATTAGCCACATAATACAGGATAACCACACTACAATACACAAACAAAAGAAACTAAATAACAAGGAGGACCCTAGAGAGAATGCTGATTCTCATTCAGAAGGGCAAAGAGCCTTATTAACTCTTAAGAGACATGACCATAAAACAGTCTACTCACCCCTTCACTAACTTCTATTTCTTGAAGCTTTTAATTCAGTCCTCACTTCTCATACCTCGACAATTTAATCTCTAACTCATAATAGCACCTTACTGACAAAAGAGTACATTAACTGCATTTCTAATACTCGATAACATTGCCCCGACATCCATTTTAACACAAATGTCCTTCACTTTCACCATTCCAGATGAAAGTAGCATTAAACCATTCCTGCGCTCAGCTCAAAATCTGTTTTCTTCATGGATCTCTTCTATATGAGGACCACCTACATGCACCTTTCATCTCCTATAACATTTTCTTTATTATTTCACATATTTTGGCAGGGGAAATAGACTTGCTTTTTATGTCACTGTCATTCACTAAGCCACTTTCATTATGCAGTACTGGGGCACATACACCGCAGCTTCTGAGGCTTATAGGTTTCTGTGATCTTTGATAAATTCCTGTGATTCCTTCAGCCTTGCTTTAGAAATTCTAAAAAAAAAAATCAAACTTTAAAATTCTCAAAATCTATTTAGCTGTATAATTATCCTGGTACTACATGATGAAAAAGTGAACAGTGGATGAGTGGGTAGCAGAAAGGAAGTATGGATTCACTATTTTAAAGTACTTCATATAGGATACTTTGCATTTATTGTTTATGTTCCTGAGAGCCATAGCCACTCTCCTGCTCCAGTTTAAAAATAACCCACTAATTTCTAGAAAGTCCCAGTAAAGCATCTCTAGTAAACAATGTTGCTCTTACTTATACATCTACAAGTTGGAACTATGGTTTTCTACGCAAAAGTTTTAAAGTGACATAATCATTAGAAAATTTTTCTTGTGAACATTTTACTAGACAAATTATTGCGAAGGCAATTCTATCAACTGTGTTCAAAGGCATTAGAAAAGTGGGAGTGGCTCAAAGCACACATGCACATCTATACACATTATTGAAAATAACTGAAAAGGACACAAATGATAGCCTAAGTTTATCCAAATTTCTAAATAGAATTTTCTGCTCTTTTAAAGTTTGTGTAGGAAAATAAAATGGAATGTATATTAAGAAAATAGGTCAGGCTCTAAGCATGATTAAACTGTTCTTGGATATGAAGTTTGTTTGTATTATGTGAAGACAGAGATGGATTTATCCAATTACCTCTCTGTGACTCAATTCATTTAACTCATATACTCTGCCCATAGAAGCAGAATATCAGACTATGCTGAACCACACAAAAGTTGCATTTAGAGCAGTGACCCAATAGGACCTTCTAGGATGGTCCTTGTAGTAACAGGTGGATGAAATATTCCTGCTTCCTATAGCAGGTTGAGATTAGCTGGCTTGAATAATTCTGTGGTCTTTTCAAGTAAGGACTTGGTAGAATATAGCTTCCCCAACTGATAGAGGGCCTGACTGAATAGAGATGTTTTGGTTGGTGGGGAAGTTCACCTAATGAGAACAGAGAATGCATACATGTCAAGGCCACACTTGAAACTGTAACTTTTATAATACCCCTGGTTATTATAAGACCAAAATCAGTTTATATGAAAGAAAAGGAAAGTCACACATTTATAATGTAAAGATGTCAATTAGTCCTCTGTGCACTATTTAATATGTGTACTTAGCCATCTATATATACATGCAGTGGGGGTTAATAATATATTAAATAAACTACATAACCAGTACTGAAATACACAATGAAATCAGTTTTTAAAGATAATGGGCAATGTAGTCCCTACAGTTATCTATATTAAGTAATATATAATGAATGACTTGAAAACAAATAAATAGGAAGAAGAAGAACATGAACAAAGGCACAATGAAGTAAAGAAGGAGAAGGAAAAGAAAGAAAAGGAGATAGGGGTGGGAGGTGAGAAATATCTCTTGTGATTTGAGAGAGTTCAAAAACGTCACAATGAGTTAGTGGTAGTGTGAAGATATAATATGTTTAAAATGACTTGATTTACTGGTTTACTGTTCCTGAATCTCAAAGATAAAATGCCATGTATCTGAAAACACTGAGAAACTTGCTTTTTTTCCATGCTGTATTACAATGCTAAAAAGGCAGCAATTGTTGCTGAACAATCACTCTTTAAATACAAAAATAAGGCCGAGTAAACAGAAATACCAGTTTGTCTTATGAAATATTCGCTCAGAGGTGTATTGAGGTGAGAGAACACTGTCAGGAAATGGGGAGTTTCCTTTACTTTAGGTTTTCTCTGGCAATATAAAAGAACAGGCGAGGAACTACAGCAACACACAGGGGTGGGTGTGCGTCATGTTCCTGGTTTAGGGCTTTTCACCTTTTGACATTTCCTCAGCAGTCTAAAATTCTTTGTTTTACACTGAACGCAACATGAAAGAGTTTGTCACCTTGTAGTTTGAAAAACACTTTAAACGCATATGGTCAATTTTTCCTAGTTTTAAAGTACCTTGAGCTAAACATAAATCATTTTAATCAGTGAATAAATATTTATATCTAAAACAGCCCACATCAGTAATGAATATGAATCCTTCCTGTCGCTCCCTTAACACATAATCTCGTAAATGTCCCTCTGTTCCTCCATGAGACTCTAACTCACAAAATAAATAGAGATTTTACCAGTTTTTTTTTTCAATAAAGGAATGGATAAAGTATATATTACAAATAATTGAAATGAGTAAGAGCTTTGGAAACTACAATTAGCGTTATAAAAACAAAGTTACAAAGAATCCACCAGTACGGCTCAAATATTGCTGCTATGTTTTCAGACCAATGGAACAAGCCTTTATTCCAGCTTCCCACTTGTGTGTACTTCAGTGACTGCACACCTGGCTTTCCCCTAGGAATTACATTTTGTCATTCAATAAGCCCTTAGGGGAAACATTTCCGACAGATGGTGTCTACATACCTGTCAACATTACACTGGGCCAGGAACAAATCCTAAGAATCACCCAGCACGTAGAAAACCTCCCCAAATTCTTGTAGCAAATAAATCATTTCCAACTCATTCATTTTTATCATGTGGGCAATACTGTTTATTCACTAGGAAATACGTTACAGGCATGCTTTCACCCATGCTTAGAACGTCCTCTTTACTTGTCCCTACAGCCAAGAAGGCGCTTAAGCTGGTAAATTCTAGAAACGTGTTTGGATGGGAGGAACAGAGGAGACTGTGGCGATTAGAGGCATAGAACAAGGCTGGTCGTGAATAAATGAACAGCACCGGGAAAGCTGTTCTTAATGAACCAATAACTTTTTATGATGCTCAAAGATAAGACCATGTCAGCACCTGCCGTTTTTGAGTTTCTTAAAAGAATTTTATAAATTCAAGTCAAATGACCATAAATCTGGATGAACTGGATAAAATCAAAGAGATCTGGGGGAAGGGGGATTAGGAGACAAAATGTCATATTTTTAGGATGAACGTTTACCTAAGTGATTGTATCTGATTCATTCATTCTGAATTAGAATTTTATACTGGGTGGAAATTTCATTCCTAAAATGTGATTAAACAACAACAACAAAAACAAAAACAAAAAAGACATTGTCTTTGTTTGGAATCACGGGTTCTTCCAACACTGCCTGTGCCTCCTTCCCTTCCTGTGACTGCAGTTTCCTGGACTCGTTCTCTCCTAACCCTTTCCTCGGGTTGTGCAAAGCTCGACATCCCCGTCACTCCTGCACCATCAGCTTCCTCTCTTCCGTGTGGGTCATTGCTCCCAGTGCCTTGTTGTGCGTTACTTCCGCCCGTGTCTCTAAAAGATAATGATGCTCCTTTTGCTCATCCCCCTCATGGAGAATCTTGATACCTCCTACTCACCTTTTGTTATAGTTTGGATCCAGGAGATCTCTCAAAGGGCCGGATGCTGCCACCGTCGCGATACCGGGAGGTAATAGAACCTCGAAGAGGTGATGTCCAGTAGGAGGAAGTTACGTCATTGATGATGATCCACTGAAGACCCTGTGGTTATCTTGGGCTCTTACCATCTTTCTCTTTGTTTCCCAGTGCGATGAGACAAACAGGAGTCCTCTGCTATATGCGATGACCGTTTGCCTCCACAGACCCAAAGCAGCAGGACTCAAAAACTTCAGAAACCATGAGCCAAGATCCTTCCTCCTTTTAAGTTGATGCTTTAGGCATCTTATCAGCCCAACAGGAAGCAAATCTCCATTTAAACTATAGATCATCTCATAAGAGATCTTCTTTGGAAATCCAGACTAATTTTGTTTTAACTTTTGCATAGTCTTTTTTTTTTAATGTCATATTTTAAACATTAGTCTTTAAATTAATTTCCTAGGTCTTCTGTAACAAAGCATCATAACTGTGATTGAAAATAACACAATTTACTTCTCTTTCCAATATGGAGTCTAGAAGTATAAAATCAGTATGGCAATATGGGCATCCTCTCTTAAGGCTGCAGGGGAGGAATCTCCAGGTAGTTGTTGGCAATCTTTGATGTTTCTTTACTTATAGGTCAACCTCTCAAGCCTATGACTATGTCTTTGGTACACCATACAATGTCTCTTCTCATCTTTTCAATATTTCTGCTTCTTTTCTAAATATTACCTTTCTTATAAGAATACTAGTAATTGAATTAGGAACTCCATCTATCCAATAAGACCTCAGAGAGGTTTGACTGCAGTAGTCCTATAATTAGGGTTGGTGTAATATAAAATTTTTCATTATTTAGCTTATCTGTATATTTACAAAGTGGAACTTGAAATAAAACAGATAGTTAGATTTTCCTCTTAAATTTTGTTCTGCAGTTTTGTTTTGCTTTTTACATTTGGTTGGATTATTTAGACTATTTATGTCTCCTATAATTTGCAATGTAGGTAAAGGTGATTCTATCAGTACAGTCCACCATTTTGCTATCTGCTGGCTCTTGGTACTACTTCTCCTACCACTTCTCTTTTCCCACAGTATTTTCCCAGGATTCCATTATATTTATTGAGGACTTTAAAAATACTTAATTTTATCTCCATTGCTTCATCTCTACTTATACTATCTTGGTTTGTCTTTTCAGTTGTCGCTATCGGCCTCATAATTTATGCTGCTCATTGATAAGATGCCAGAGTCTGTATTCAAATATCTCTAACCATGGTATATTCCTTTTGGCCCACTCTCCAGAGTTTAATATTACTAGGTTACAATATTTATATTTTCCTGCTTTACTTATAATTTCACCATTAAGGGTTATTCCTCTTTAATGTCTCTTACAAATCATTATTGTCCAATAGTATATTCTAAGAATAACAATTGTCTCCACTTATAGATGAGTGTTTAGCACCTGCTGTGTGCACCTCTAAAGGATATGTCTAGATAAAATACAATAATGTACTAAAAAAAATACACTTTCTATCCTTTCAAAAGAATTACACATAAGATTGTTTATGCTTCTACAGACACTTTCTAAAAATAATATATGCAGGTCACTAAATAACCTAGCAAGGCATATGTAGAATTTCAGACCTTCTGCATATGTGTTAATTGAATGAGCATGAATGAGGATGGATGTGAATGCAAAGCAGGGTTCAGAAATAAACTTTATTTTTATGATTTTCACAAAATAGAACCAGGTAAGCAATGGATACTGTAAACATTGAAAACCTTTTACTATAGATAAAAAAATATGATGCTCTGATTTACAATAAAGGGTGAATAGGGGTAAATCGTGTATGTGATTCATAAATGACATTAGGAAGCAAGTGTTCAGCTTTATCCTCCTTTTCTTCCGTCAGCAGTTACTCATTATAACCCTAAGTAGTAAAGCTATATTTCTTTTGAAATATACCATAAGTCAGATTTTACAACAAGTCAGAGTGACCTTCCTTTCAGTTAGTTTGAGGTAATGGGGATTTAAACTATGTTTTATAGTATAGGTACTGTAAATAGCAATTGCCTTGGACCAACAGCCATCTTCAAGTACAGATTTAGATGCTGGAAGGATCTAGAGAGAAAATTACTTTTATTGTGCTATCTTTGGACAGCTTGTATTTTAACATAAGTATAGATTACATTTTTATTTTAAATAATACTTGCTAATAAGACTGTTCTGTACTATAATTATACTTCATAATTATATTTTGCAGGCTCCATTATGGATTATAAACTTCCATAAGTATATCCACCCAGCTTTTATTAGCCTTGTACCAAAAAAGATATTTGCTATGCACAGTTGACCACTGTTTATGGCATGTTAATGAATATAAAGTGTTCAGATGTAAAATAATAATTGGTAATAAATAAGATATTCTCTTTTGACAGTGTTAAAAAGCTAAAAAATTAAAAGTTCATTGATTCTCAATAAAAAAGTTAATAAATACACTCATACTTAGAGCCAGCACACAATTGCTTCAGAGAGTCCTTGGAAGAATACAGTAAGCAGTTCTATCCAAATGCCATTAGTCCCTTACGTTGTCCGAAGAATGTTGAAAATGACATACAGTGGTGTAGTAAAGTAGACACACTTGTTATTTTGTCATGGTTCTAACATCATTCTAACAGTGAAACAAGAACATTGTTTTGTAGAATCTGCTAGCTCCCTTTGATTCACATTCTGAATTACAGGAAACTAAATGCTATATGTTAATTGTGTTTTTCTTGTGGGAAAAGCCAGAAAATACCATCTTCCCAGTCCTACCTCAGCCCCTGGTGAATGCTGAGCCTTCCATGCCCTGAGGCTGTACAGCACTGGCTTCCATGCTGGTGGACCAGACCAATTGGTGCTCAGGTAGATGTCTCACAAATGAGTTCCACTCTGGAAGCATGGCACTCTAAATAGAAAAGCCTGTTTACTCTTACCCATTTCTCTCTATTTCATTTTAGAGGGCGTTCTAAAATACCAAGCTTTTCCCATGGCTAAGAAGCAGATTGTTCTGACCCTATATGTTCCTTACTAGCCTTCAATTGCAGCTGTTTTCAGTATTTCAGAATTTCTATAATTGGAAGAGTATTCTGTGTCAGCCAATTATTGATATGTCATTTAATGCATTTTCTATCTAAGTTCTGGTGAGAACTTTCTGGATGAATAGAAAAAGATGATCCAAAAATGTGTATGGAAGTCAAAAATGTAAGTGTCACTTTTATTTCCTCAGATGATGGAGTGAGATAAGGGTATGAATACATGGCTTGGGTTAAGCCCAGAGTGTTTCTAACTATCCCTATTCGTAGGTCTGGAAACTTCCAGCCTCCACACTAATTAATCTTTTACAAGCCCAAACCTTGATGGCTTCACCTTCCAGTCTCCATTTGCTAACCTAGGCCTAGAATGTTTTCAGCCTCCAAGAGTTACTGCTGAATAGGCTCACCCTTTCTAGCTCTTTCTGAACTCTGGCTGGCTGGATCAACTCAGATGTTCTGGCTCAAAACTCCTCTCCGAGGTGACTGAGGCAAACTGGTTTCTCTCAGCTTCTCACTGAATTGTTTTGCTTGAAAAAACTGCCTCTGAACTCCATGAACTGCACTTCACTGACTACATAAATGGAACTGAATAGAAGTGCACAAACTCAATTGAACTCAACTGCGTTCAACTGAACTTCACTGAACTGAACTCCCCCTCTATCTCCCTGCACTGCTTGTAAGTAGCTGAGCTTTCCTGTCTTTTCTCATACGGGTAGGTGTATCCCTTCTCTGACTCATTATGTCAAATCTTTCTCTGATTCCTCACTTTGTCTGTCCCTCAATTAGACACTTTCAAACATGCCTGGTTCCTTCTATAAACTAATGTTACTTTCATTGTTTGCAATTAAACGTGTGTACTAAGGACATATCTGTATTCCAGCCAGATCATCCTGCAATCCAGGGTGTGTCTGCATTTCAGTCAGATCATATAAACCTTTCTCCTCTTTAACCTTTGGGGTGGAAGGAATCTCTTTACTCCAGGTTGGATATTATCTTAGCCATTTTATTATATAGCAGCTTTGCCACTTAAGTCTTTTTAATTATCACATCAATTGGTCCTGGAATAAAGAACGAAAGCCTTTCATGTCATCTCCAAGGCAACAAATCATCAGGCTTCTACTTCTCCTTAATCCAGTTCTCCATGTCCTTTTCCTTGTTTCTGCTGGCGTCTCTGTCTGTTCTTATCTCTGTATGGAAAGCTTGTCCTTTTTCTGTCACTTAAAAAATATCTTCACAGAATTTTTATTGATGCTGATTACAGGACAGCTAACAATTCAAGGAAATAATGCAAACCGAAGGATCCATGATAATGCCAGCACCAACCACAATAACATGCTTGAATACATTTCATGCCATCCTTGTGATGAAAATACTCTACACATATTCATTAGTTTATTTTGACAGTTACACTAAAGAAATACATAATAGGAATAGCTCAGTCACTAAAACAATTGACTTCCAGGCATAAGGACCACAGTGGAGGTCATCAATACTCTCCTTAAAGAGTGATGTGTCCTGGTAGTGGTAAGATGGAGGCATAGACAGATGGGTCCTTGGAGCTTTATGTTCAACTAGCCTTGCCTATGTACCTCAGTTTCAGGCCAATGAAGGCCCCTTCTCAAACAAAGGATGGATGGTGTCTAGGAAACGACACTGGTCACCCCTGTGTATACACATACCGTCACAGAAGAACTTGAACACACAAGCACACATACATATACATACAGGCACAAATAAGAACAATAATGGTCTCATTTAGTAATTAAGAAGCCAATGAATTCAGCTTAGTCTTTTTTATAGGAGTTAGCTGAGTTACTGAGCTTCTTACATAGGGTTGAAGGTTTTGTGCATAGATTGGTGCCTCCCTCCCTTCACTGGAAGTCTTGTCTGGCTAAGAAGTGGTCACTTCAAACCCCCCTCCCCAGCTGCTCAGATTCTCAGCTAGAGTCACCCCCATATCGTCCAATGAGCCTACCCTACAACATGTCTCTAGCTTGTCCCACAGACGCCCCCACCTGTTTCCCTTCTGTCTCGCAGCCCTCTCACCTCACACCACAAATCCCCCTTCATATGATCTCCATCCTTTTTCCCCTACCTACCCTCTCTCCACCCTAGGTCGCTCACTTTATCCACTTCCAATGTCTATTCTATTTCCTCATCTGAGTGGGATTTACACATTCTCCCTTGGGTCTTCCTTGTTACGTAGCTTCTTTGGGATTGTAGTATGGGATTGTAGTATGGTTATCCTGAATTATAAGGCTAATATCCACTTTTAAGTGAGTACATATCAAGTGTGTCTTTCTGGATCTGGGTTACCTCACTCAGGATAATATTTTCTACTTCCATACATTTGCCTGAAATTTTCATGATTTCCTTGTTTTTAAAAGCTGAATAGTATTCTGTTGTGTAAATATACCACATTTTCTTTATCCATTCTTCAGCTGAGGGACATCTGGGGTGTTTGCAATTTCTGGATATTACAAAAAAAAATATGTTATGAACATGGTTGAGTAAGTGGCCTTGTTGTGTTATGGAGCATCTTTTGAGTATATGTCTAGGAGTGATGATATAGCTCGGTTTTGAGATAGAACTATTGCCAATTTTCTGAGAAAGTTTCATGTTGATTTCCAAAGTGATTTTTTTTGTACAAGTTTGCATTTCCATTAGCAATGGAGGAGTGTTCCCCTTCCTCCACATCCTGACCAGCATGTGCTGTCAGTTGAGTTTTTATCTTAGCCATTCTGAATGGGTGTAAGATATGTAAGAATAAAGATGGAGCAAAGATTGGGGCAATAGACAAACAATGACTGTCCCAACTTGAGACCCACCCCATAGAAGAGAGCCAAGTCCTAACATCATTAATGATACTCTGCTATACTTGCAGATGGGAGCTTAGCACAACTGTCCTTTGAGAGGTTCCACCCAGCAGCTGATTGAAACAGATGCAGACCCACAGCTAAATATTAGGCAGAGCTTGGGGAGCCTTGTGGAAGGGGTTAATGGTTGGGGCTGGGCTGACGGGGGTAGGAGGTGGGAGTTTAGGAGAGAGGAAAAGGAAGACCCAGAGGGGCCAAGAATTCCACAAGAAGACCAATATAGTCAACCAACCTAGGCCCATGGGTTCTTAAGACTGAAGCACCAACCTAAGAACATGCATGGACTGGACCTAGGCCCCTGCTACATATGTAACTGATAGGAAGTTGGTCTTCCTATGTGTCACCTAGCAAGTGGAGCAGGAGTTGTCTCTGACATGAACTCTGTTGTCTGCTTTTGAATCACTTTTGCTAACTAGGCTGCCTTGTCTGGCCTCAGTGGAAGAGGATGAGTTTAGTCCTGATGCAACTTGATGTGCCTTGGTGCAGGGAGGGGGCTTCTATTTTCTGATAAGGATGGGAGTGGCATTGGATCATGGGACCAAGATGAGAGAAGGAAGGGAGCTGTAAAGTGAATAAATGAATAAATTTGATTTTTAAATGGAAAAAAAGGGAAGGAGGACTAAGAAGATATTGTATTCCTTAAAGTAGAAATTGTGAGACAAACTTGAAATCCAACTGAGAAGCATTTTTTGACCCTAATTGAGATACACAGGAGCAAGCTTCTTTCAAATTATTATGAACTCAGGAAGGCAAGCAAGCAGGATTTTATACTTGTTTTGTGCAAATTGGTTTTAAGCAGATGGGAATGCTTCAGATGCTACTTTTTCCATCTCAGTGTGAATGCCCATAGGTTGAAGCCATGCTCACACGTCTTATTTTAAGACCATGGCAATTATACATTAGTACAATTTTATCTCCTGAAATGGAAAGATACTTTTACCTCTGTGCCTGTCATTTCAGGTCCATTTGAAGACTTTTCTAAGAATGTCCCACTGTGCCCTGCACTTCATGAGGGCCCTCCCTCACACCTCAGCTCTATCACACCTTATTCACTGCTCTGTACCCCGTCTTAGTTGTGGTTGTTTTGTTGTTGCTGTTGCTGCTGTGTTTTGCTTTCTTTTTATCTGTTTGCCTTTGTGCTTTATTTTCTTTCCACTAACTTATGAAGGCAGGGACTATTCAGTCTTTTCACACTACATGCTTTGCACTTTGGCCCAGAAAAGGTCGGAACGGGTTGGCTAAATTGTGTATAGAGTGATTCAACATTTATTCATTCAGCAAATATTTTCTAATATGTAATAAGATAGAAAAAAAGAAGCTGGAAAAACGCATAGACCTTGTCAATGCTCTTGATAGTCTAATGGAGGAAAATAGAGGTCGCAGGCTGTTTCAGAAGATTCATGCTGGACTAAATGTGTGAGATGCTATGAAAAGTCCTCAGGAGAAAAACTCGCTGCATTGAGGAGTTATAAGACAGTGCCCAGCAGAAAATATGATGGACTTCATAAGTGAACAGTGTGAAGAAAAGGAAGCTGTATGCAACCATGAAAAGGCTCAGAGCCCAGAGCAGTGTGGCCACTGGACCTAAAAATGGATAGCGGACTAGAAACAATTTCATTCTGAGAGCAGTGGACCACCAAGGAATAGCTCTCAGAAAATAAATAAATAAAATAATTTTAAAGCCAAGCTGCCTTGCAGAATAGCTCTTCAGCTACACAGGCCAAGTTACAGGAAAGGCTGACAGCTGACGAGAATTTGATCATTACCCATCACCCAAGTGAGGGAGCTGGATGTCCCAATATGAAGGCGTGGAATGAACAGATGTATTTCATGTGATCAATGCGTGAGTGACATGCAAGCTTTCCAACACATTTACATCAGTCATCACGCATGTAGCTTCACATACAGAATTTGCATGGTGTGTAGACCTATGTACTCAACCATTCTTCATGCCCCCTTTACAATTCTGTTTTATTTTACTTTTTAAATCATAATTTAAAATACCTACATTAGAAAACACATTTTGCCCCTTTGGAACTCCTATAAACACCTCAGAGATCATTATCCAAAGATAATTTCAAAATACCTTTTTTTTTTCTTCCTCAATTTGCACATCAAGCTCTTGTAAGAATTTGGGAATTAGAGCTGTTACAACACTCATAAAATCTTCCCTATGGGTATGTGTTTTATCTAATACATTCTAGTGATCCAATGTATTAGTTACACAGCCAAGATCTGACTCTTTCATACTTGCCTACTCTGTTTTAGGTGGCTTTGTCTTCCTCTTCATGAAGTTGGAATGAATCCTGATACCACGCTCCTGTCTACCTGAAAAACATACAGCAAAATAAAAGGAAATCATTTGATACTAAGCTCCAATTACCGTTGTTCACTATTATCTTTTCATTTGCTGTCAACGTTAAATATGTATTTCAAAAAAGGTTTCTACCTGCCTCTTTTTCATTTTCATGCTCCACTCTTTTATAATACAATAGTCAGGTGTAGCATAAACCACATAGCCACAGAGAAAAATTGACCAGAGTTCAGACCCGTGTGCATGAACATTAAATCCAGTGTGAAGCACTTCAGTAAAGCCAAGACCTGTCATTTATGAGTTCAGAGTATAAACCAATATTAGGGAAAGCATGAATCCACTAGTCCCATGAAGAGCTCCGCCAGGCCCTATAACACTGACACATTTGAGTGCTGAAAGATACAGAATGCTTCATTATTAATAATGAAATGGTTAGAAGGAGGAATGGTCCAGTGGGATCTGAATTTTTTTTTCTCATCCATCTGTGTTTTGTACACTTACAGGAGTTCTTGAGGACAAAGCATGAAAACCAAATTTGATGTAGAAATGGCTCGTATGTTTTCCCCAAACACCGTTACTACTGATTCCTCTTATAAGCACTTGATTTCCATATACAATATGTTTTGAGATGCACTTTTTACAAAATAATGAATTTCACATCATCTTTTTATATGACACTTTTTCAGAAATCAATGTGCTATTAATTATTTTTTTAGCTATATTCTAGTGTCAACCATGCTTACTGCATGAGGGCTACTAAATCCAGACTGTTATAATTGCAGAAGACCAGTCGTTCTTCAGATAAGGACAGTTCACAGCAAATAGTGTTGTACACTACTTTGCTACTCACCTGAAAGGAATTTGAGCCTTTGCAGAGTTGAGCAACATTTTAAGGCACAGAGTAAATTACTATACAAATAATGTGGCATCCTGGCATGCCTGTACTATTGCATCATGTTGAAATATATTGCCTCACGTTTTAGAAAAATATTCAAATGCAGCAGAGCCTATTAAAAAGTCATACTTAAATATAGATTAGGAAACAACAGTACAAAATTAGTCTCAGTCTTTAGAAATTTTTGGTCTATTCACAATATATAGGAAATTTAACCAACCTAGATGTCTATCAATAGATAAAGAAAGAAAATATGTTACACATACACAATGGAATTATATCCAGTCATAAAGAAAAATGAAATCATCATATTTACAGAAAAAATGATGGAACCAGAAATCATTATGTGAAACAAACTAAGCCAAACCCCAAAAGACAAATATCGCATATTTAAATGTGAGGGGTGTGTGGGTGTGTGTGTGTGTGTGTGTGTGTGTGTGTGTGTGTGTGTGTGAATAAGAGAATCTAAGGAAATACATGTGATAAGAAGTATAAAGAGTGACTTTAGGGGAGAAATAGAGTCAGGAGTGGGGGTAGAAATCAGGGAGAAAGAGAGTCATAGAGAAAGATGAATTAGAACAAAGTATAATGACACAACTATATGAAAAATACCATGAAACACATTATACATTAATTTAACAAAAATAAAGAATTCATACTTGTTTTTAAAATTGACATTTTCTTAAATGTTTTCTCTTACTGTGAAATTTCTTTGCTTTATTTGGATATATTTAGAAAAATCTCATTACACAGACTATAAATTTTGAGAGAAAAGCTTTTGTGGTTTTCATGATGTTGGATCTGAAATAGTTAACTAAACACTACAAATCTTGAAAGCCACAAGACTACTGCAACCTGATAAAAAACCAAGAGACAAAGGTCAATGGTTTAATCTGGAAATACCGTGGAAACTATACTTTGGTGGAGGCTGAAAGACTAGCAGGGGACAATCAGTTCTCTACATGAAATTCTTAAATAGGAATTCACTCATTCCCTCCCATAAGTATTTGAAGGATTCGTCTGTTTGCTATAACACAGGAGAACAAAGGAGCAGGAAACAGAGGGGACCAGCTCTTTACCAGAACATACAGGGAAGAGCTGGTAATTCAAAGAAATTCTACAAACCAAAATAAGACACATTCAGAGGGAGGCATCCTTCCTCATTAACATAATTATAAACACCTTTCTTCAGGGAACAGTAAACATATGTAAAAGTAAAAACCAAGTTGTAATTAGGCCTTTAATTTAAATTGCTTAACAAATCCGTTCAGGCCAGTTTACTTAACAACCACTAACAGGAATGAGAGAATCTTAACAATTAAAGAAAATTTAGAGCATCAATAGTCATAGACATAAAACTTACAGGTTTTTTTCGAAGATTTGCTATTTTCCAGATGCTGTGCTAAATACTTAATGTTCGTAGTATTATTTTATCTTCACAATGCATTACGAAACAAGCTTTATAGATGAAAGAATAACTTGTGGTAGTGAAGGAATTTGCCCACAGAAAGGCGGAAAAGCCAGTTTCTGAAGCATTCCCAAGGCTTGGTGTTATCCTGTTCTTAAGCACTAAATAAAAGACACAGTGTAAGCAAATTGTCCTCATGATGGCTTCCTCAAGCCCCTCAATTCTCAAGAATAAATTAGATAAACTACCAAGAAGGAATTGAAATTATTCAAATCTACGTTGGAATATCAAAATACAACACTTAAAAATTTTGTGCCTAACTTTAAAAAAAAAAAATGAAGTACTTCTAATGAATGATGACAATACAGTCCTCAAAAAAATTTCTAAGAATTTTCTTTAATTCTAATTAAAATCACAATTCTGTATGTAGTACCTTTTTGCAGCAAAACCAGGCAGAAAAAAACCTTTCTATTATTTTTCATGCCGTAATTCTTCCTGAAAGAGCTTCACATTTTGGTAACATTGACCACAGCCTCAGTTTGTGTATTTTTATTGGTGGTAAAGTTTCATATGCTTTTAAGCAAGTTTGATAATTTATACAACTTTTCTAGGTACTACCCTTCCATAATGTGGCAATTCTCTTTACCTGTAACTTTATTTCAAAGATTTATCTGCCTATATGCATAAATACATACACTCATATTTTCATGCCTCACATACATGCAAGTGAGCACACGGCAATAGACTTCTTTATTTCAAGGCCATTATGGCTGAGCAGCTATTTGACGGCTTGGCAGTTATATTCATGCAGTGTCAGCAACAGCCCAGACAGTGATGATATAAGGGCACTAATGATATTATATTCACTGAGCTGCCATAATAAGTTTCCAGAGAAAGATAACTTAATTGGCAGCCTATTATCAGTAGGTATATGGGTGCTCTGGCGTGCGGAATGCGCTCATTGAAGCCAAGGTAATTGAGGCATCAGGTGATTTGAGTACGAGTGATTAGAATCATCTGTGTGCAATGTGCAGCGAGGAAGAACATGTGTAGGAAAGAACTCTTTTTATGAGACATTTAACTGTTGAGACCCCTGTATAACCTTGCATGCTACCCTTTCTGTTTCCAAATCCACTATTATAAGAAGGAACAGTTCAGACTGCTCCTGAGATCTATTTGGAAGACAATTGGCATGGTTTTTGTTTTGTGTGTTTTTTTTTAAGTAAGTTTATTTTTAAGGTGAATAAATATTTATTTTTATGATTGTACATTTGTACTTAATTGTCTTCTGTACCTAAAAGAAATCACAATGTATCTAGTTTCTCTCAAAACAGAGCATAATGATAGCTTTCAAAGGACTGTTTCGATTGTGTTCATTCTTAAAGAAATAGATCAATATAAAAGCCTTTATAGAAATATGTGGAAAATTCACAAAATATAATGAATAGAAATATAGACATCTGGCAGCAATAAAAATAATCCTGATTATAAATGCTAAGAATATGTATTTTAAACTTGTTCTATCTCTCATTATATCCTAGATAACTAAGACGTTTGGTGTGAGGAGATCAAAGTATACAGGAAAATATAAACAAACTTCTAGGGCTTGCTGAGTAAACTGTTATAAAACAAAATGCCTATTTTAATAAGAAAATTATTTTTAGGCCTGAGAGATGTTTTAAGTTGACAGAGACTAGATATGATAGATGCTGATTTACATTCAGAATTTTAGACTCACGAAGATAGAAAAGATGTTTTCTTCAAGGGTGCCAAATACAAGTAGGCCAAACACTATGAATGTAAAATTTATATAATCCCTGATTTGTTTCATTGTTCTTCTTGCTGAATGTATTTATTGTATATATGTGTAATAATATAATGTATATGTAAAACAAATAAATTCATTTTTAAAAAGAAAGAAAAATGCTAGAGATCAAGTTGTATTTCATGTCCTTTAGTCTCCCAGAAGCATCCATAATGTTTGGTGAATGAATGAATTGAATGAGTGAATGAACAAATGATGAATGCTAACAAATGGGAGTTTAGTAATGTGATTATAGAGTTACAGGAATTTCCTTTGCACCATTTTCCAGTAGCAAATTAAACATATTTACCAGAAAATAGCAGTGAGTTAAAAACAATGTATCAAATTATTTTAAATATAAAATATATTGGCATACAACTAGAGACAGTGGCAACTCTAGTTAAAGCCACAAAATCAGACAAAAAGACATGAATTTGAGTGAAAAACGGACTTGGAGGGGAGGACAGAGTTGGCATTAGAGGCAGGGAGATCTGACAGGGTGATGAATAAGATTAAGCAGAATGCACAAGACACTTGTGTGAAACTATCAATATGCAAATGTAATAAAAAATTGTCATTTTAAAAAGTGAAGGGAAAATTGTAAGATACGTCTAAACCAATATGGATTGATGAATTTTATCAAATGAGAATCTCTATGATGGCAACTGTACTGTCTTTGGGTGCTTCTGTATCAGACTGCTCCCAGCTCTTAGGAGACCAAGACAAATAAGCAGTCATTATGCCACAATGCTAATGAAGCCTCAAGAGGGGCATCACCGGTGTGAGAGAGCATCCAAGCCAGTGCTGTCATGAGGCATGGACCTCGGAGACCCTGCCTCTTGCTATGTTATTCTAACAAAGCTTCATGAGCTTTCCCAGGCACATCTTACTAGTAATTCATATTATATCTCCATAGTATTTGTGCTCTTTTTACTCACCTATACTTTTACAGAAAAGACTTGTTTGCATAGTGTGCATACATTCACACTTTGATGCTTCACATATATTTAAATAATCACATGCAACTAGAGACTTTTTTATTTCAAGATCCTTGTGGTTGAACCAGCTATTGGATAGCTAGAATTAACCTATGTAGGCTTACCCATAGCCTTTTAATACAATTTGCTCTTTTAAAAGTTGTTCTTGCAGTAAGGGGAAAATGGGAGGGAGGGAAGAATGGGAGGATACAAGGGATGGGATAACCATTGAGATGTAACAAGAATAAATTAATAAAAAAAGAAAAAATAATTACATATATTTAATAATATATGTTTTTCCTATCTCAAAAAAAATTGTTCTTGCAACTCTCAGTGCTCCATACAGAGTTCAGCTTCAAGTCCCAGTGTCTGTCCAGATCCCCCACTAGAGTCTCTCAGAGGACATCTATGTTGGGCTTATATCCACTTATAAGTGAGTATATACCATGTGTGTCTTTCTGGGTCTGGGTTACCTCATTCAGGATGTTCATTCCTAGTTCCATCCATTTGCCTGCAAATTTCAAGATTTCTTTGATTTTAATAGCTGAATAGTATTCCATTGTATAAATATAGCAAAGTTTCTTTATCCATCCTTCAGTTGAGGGACAGCTAGGTTGTTTCTAGATTCTGGCTACTACAAATAAAGCTGCTGTGAACAGAGTTGTCCATCATATGCCCAGGAGTGGTATAGCTGGGTCTTGAAGTAGAGCTATTCCAAATTACCTGGGAAACCTCCAAATTGATTTCCAAAGTTGTTGTACAAGTTTTCACTCCCACCAGCTATGAAGGAGTGTTCTCCTTTCTCCACATCCTCACCAACATGTGCTGTCACTTAAATATTTTATCGTAGCCATTCTGATAGGTATAAAATGGCATCTCAGAGTCATTTTGCATTTCCCTAATGACTAGAGACATTGAGCATTTCATTAAGTGTTTCTTGGCCATTCAATATTCCTCTGTTGAGAATTCTCTGTTTAGCTCCTGTATTCAGGAAGAGTGGGAGATGGAAAGTCCAGGAGGGAGCAAAAGATCTGCAGAGAGACCATCAAGGCCTGCAGATCTGCACACAGAGGGGCCTGCACAAACTGATGCGTGAACCAAGGACAGTGCCTGCAGAGGACCAAGATCCCTGTTAAGATGTAGCTGATGGACTGCCAATTCTTAATGGGCGGGAGGACTGCTGCTGAACTTCTGACATGCACTCTGGTGCCCACAATTTGGTCACTGCCCCTTAGCAAGGTGGCCTAGCTGGCACACAGAGGAAGGAGATGCAGACTATCCTGAGGATACCTAATAGGCTGTTGCCAGACAGTTGGGGTAGAAAGGTGCCCCCTAGAGGAGGGGAATAGGCAGAAGAGGGAGGGGTGGAAATGGGAAGATAAGAGAGAGGGAGGGGATAAGAATCCTGATGTAATATGAATAAATTATAAATAATTTAAAAATTATTCCTGTAATTTTTTAATTATTTAACAAAGAAAGTCCTTCTCAAAATTTAGAATTATCTATTGATTTCTAAAAGAATTAAATTTGGGGATAGTCTTCCTTTCAGTCAATCTCCATTCTCGTGTTATCCCAACCACTTTACACATAACAACAAAGGGCTTCCGTACTGCCTAAGTCTGACTGGATGCTGGCGTTGTGGATAAGTGCTGAGGAAGGGGCATTTGGATAAGGAGACTAAGAGGTCACATCTGCTGAGCAAATCTCAGAGCAGGAGAACTCCTAATGTGGCCTAATAGTGTGCATCACAATAACCTACCTAATAGGTTAATTGGTACTGCCAATTATGAAGGAAAACACCATCGTTACCTAAAATGACTTCTTTCAACTATTAGATCTGTTTAAAAAGGAGAGAGGGAAAAAAAGAGGGTGAAAGGTCCAAGAAGCCACTGATTTCATAGGAAGATCTGCTCTCCCGCTCGGTTTTATCTCACTGAAAAAAAGAACTATTAACATTCAACAATTTGCTTATTAAATTATAATAAGTAGGCATGGTTCTAGAATTTATCCTGCTACATTCTTCTAGTCACCTGGGAGGGAAAAAAATCTATGTACAATAAATATGTATCTCCAGCCTTCAAACTTTGCCATGGTTTCTTTTGTCATATTTGTCAGACCCAGGGTCTTCATTTGAATTTCTAGTGTAATCAAAAATAGTGTGGTTCAAAGCAGAAATTTCTGGGACTTGGAGGTTAGACAAATAGTAGTGAATGAGAAAAAAAAAAAAGAAGGGAATAGGTAATTGCTGTGTTTTGGATGCTTAAAACCCAGGTGTCTTACCTCTAGTATCGGTTTCAGTAGTAAGAATGGTTTTTCCATGCCTTGGTAATATTGTGAAATTATTTATTCTATCATGGTAAGAAGTGAGGAAAGTCTTCCCCAAATAACTGACTCTGAAGCTGAGCTAAGAAAAGTACCAAAAAACAAACTGAGAAAACCAGTTTCTGTGTCTTCTCTTTGGAAGGCCAAATCTCCCACTCCCAGATTTCTTTGGTTTCTTATACTTCTCTGCGCATGACTGAAGCCACCTAAGCTTTTCTCTATCCATTTTACCATGTCCACTGATGTGGTCCTTGTCCCACATGGCCAGCCACGAAAACACACATGCAAATAATATACAAACTGAACAAGGTATGTTCACAAATACATACTAAACCAAAGACTTACCTTCTCAAGGAAGATTCCAACTCATTCATTCCTTCTACAGTACTGTCAACTTTTAATAGAGTACTTTTAAAAGGTCTTCAAAAGCCTCAGAGACCTATAGAATATGGCATTTAAAGATGTTTTTATTATTCTAAACATTCTTTGACAACAAGACAAGTTAACTCTTGGCAATATCCCAGCCTACCTCAAAGAAGATGATGATCCTAAAAGAACCTCCTTATGGAGATGACTTCAAGTGTGGCAGACCGGCCACTGGGCAAAACGTCCTCATTTGTGCCACAGACAGAATTCTCCCTAAGAATGGGCAAGCTTAGATGCAGGCAGAGTCAGCAGCCAAACTTTGCCAGACAGGGTAAACAAGTCTTCATTAATTCCTGTCTCACAGGTGAGTCTATCGGATAATTGGGCTAGAAGGCTGAAGATGATGTTCTAACATTATAGAGAGTGTTGGGTGACTGTTCAGGCAGTAAACTGTCTCTGTCATTTTTTCATTTTGGAAGCTGCTAACCTGCACTTCCAGTTCACTCAGGTAATTAAGTTTTGTTCTTTCTCAAGTCTCTAATCAGGTTGGAGACCAGATAGTTTAGTCTTACGATTAAGCTGAGTTGGCTAGGGGTTAAGATGTTTTTAGATCTAGATAGATGTTTTAAGTTAATAGAGATAAGATATGATAGATACTGATTTTCATTCAGAGTTTTAGATTCAACAAGATAGGACAGATGTTTACGTCAAGTTTGCCAAATACAGATAGCCAAATCACTATGAATGTAACATTTATATGATTCCTGATTGTTTCGTGGTGCCTCCTGCTGTATGAAGTTTTTTATGAGTAATAATATAAATGTATCTGTTAAAAAAAGAAATATAAAAATAAAAAATAAAACTTTCAGATTACAATTTTATCCCAGTTAAAGGTTATCTTGCTCATCATTGTATCTCTAGCACTTAGAACAATGCTTTTTAGAAAAATCTTTTTCACTTTTTTGAATTACAAAACATAATTCTCCCACTTCCCTTTTCCCTCCAAGCCCTCCCACACTTAGCTTGTATAGATTAAAATTACTTCTGGAATTTCACTAATTGTTCTTGAATGCCAATACCAATTTTTATATGGCTCTTTAATACCTGATATACTAAATCATTGCCCACCATATCTTCTATAACCATTATTATCAAGACACTAGAGTTAGTATTTCACAATGATAAGTCCTCATTTACTAAATATATAGCACAGTACATTAAAACTATAATATTCTGGTAAGATGGCAGAAGTTGGGTCCAAGTCAGTGCTGTTCATGTGGCTCAGTAACATTTGCCAATCACTCATTGCAGAAACAGTTCTAGGAAAATTGGCAACTGATGAAAATGTTTCAGATAATTGGGCCATTGACAGCAGTGCCGTTTCCTACTGGAACGTGGGCCAGCCCCCAGACTCAAGAGCTGTCAGCTCCCTAAGAAGTCATGGCACTAGCACAGCTCATAAAGCAAGAGAGATTACAAGAGAAGCTTTTGCCACGTTCAATTATATAATATGGATGGATGAAAGCAACTTGAGAGATTTGAATAGAAATAGTAATCAAGCTAAAAAACAGTGAAGCTAAAATTGAGCTACTTGGGAGCTATGATCCACAGAAACAACTCATTATTGGAGATCCTTATTATGACAATGACCCTGACTTCTGGCTAGTGTACCAACAATGCCTTAGGTGCTGCAAGGCCTTCCTGGAGAAGACTCACTAGCCAGTCCTGCCCACAACCATTGAGAAACTCACCCACCATTGCCATGTACAATGGTTGTGGCAGTCTTTAACCCTGTGTCCCACATGTCTCTTCAGCTGACTTACTGCATATCTTTAAAATAATTGTAGGTAAAAATTAAGTATATGTTCAGAAGGATAAAAATATTTGAGCTAGAGACTTGTACATGTGGATAAGCATCCTTAGACTAGTTGAACCTCTCACCTTGCCCTAATTAACAGAGACCATTATAGAAAAGTACAACCAAACAAATGCAAATGATCTGCCCTGAAAACATACATACAAGTAACAGTATGCAGACTGAAGCTGTTTATTTAGTAATATGTATATATATGCAAATACATATATGCATGCATTAAAATTAATGAAAAGGGAAGCATGGGTTTGAAGGAGAATGGGAGAGTTTGGAGGGAAGAAGGGGGAGAAATGAACTTGAATTAGCATCATAAAAATAAAAATTAATTCAGAGTTCTCGAATCCTGTTCCAACTGATACATCTACAATTCGATTCCCATACTTAAGGCTCAGGTATCTTGTGGAAGATGGGGCAGAAGACTGTAAAAGCCAGAAGAACAGTGAGTTTGCTGTCAGATTGTGTCTACTAGGAATGTCAGAATATACAACCATAATGTCTCACCAAAATGACACCACGAACAAGAGTTGAGCAAGGATAATAAGACATGCTAATGGAAAACAATATTTTAATCATGAAGAATCTTAGTAACTCTCTTTTAGATTAGATTTTAGATGATACCTCATCTAATTTTTATAGCAACTCTATGCAGTAAATGGTCTACAAACAATTAAAGTATGACTCAGGAAAGATAAATATCTTGTACAGGCAACAGGTCTTTTATACTAAAGTCATTCCCTGTGCAATGGAAAGAGGGCTCTTTAATATCTGAGACAAGATAACACCACACTATCATCTACTCTATATCCATATTAAACACAGCTCAATCAAGGCACTGCCGTTGATATTAGATTGCAATGAGTGACCATATATTCAACATGTAACATTTTGCTTTATAACTACAATACTCCAGTAATAATATCAATACTAATAGCAATTTAAGAAATTCCATAGGTATGGGATGAAGTCACTATCTCTTATAAGCTAGGCCCCAGAAAGTGGGAAGTACTCTAGGGACAGAAAGCTATAGGGAAAGGGGGGTTTGTGATTGGTATAATTTGTCCCTTGAGTAAGCACCTGAGAAACGAAGTCTACTCATAGGTGAAAAAGATAAATCAGACAAGTGGAAAATACCATACCAAGATAAATGGACACACACACACACACACACTCACACACACACTTGCATTTGCACATGCGATAGGGGACAGAGAGATGGAGAATTGAAGAAAGTTAAAAGGAAGTGGACAGTAGTAAATGACACAACGTCATTGTAGAAGATCCAGGATGAGAAGCACAGGTTGTCGTAATTTATAAGAAGCTGTTTGGAAGTGTTCAAGGCAAATAGAAACAGCAACAAAGCCGGACAGAACAGGCACCTGGGATGCGGTAAGTGAATTGTTAGGGATAAAAAGAAAGTGTATTTTATGCAAACAAATTTCCTCAGTAAAGCAGCACTTGTATCTCTATATGAATCTACAATAAGTCCGGTGTTGACTCTACCGTCATGGGGTCTGCATATCTCAGATATCCATCTCTACAATAATGCTAGCATCAACTACACTATTATCTTTTCTGGGTAGATAAAGCAGCCCCTTAATCAGCTGTTATGACTTATACACTTGTCTCTCTAATCTATTCATGGTCACAGGGTAGCAGGAACATTCAAGTTAAAAGACTGCTTCTCTAATCAAAGCCCAGCAACTTTTCTTTCACGTAGTCGCAGTTTTTACAGGACTTTTGTGATGTGTCCCTTCCACAAAAGCTCAGTTTACACACTCATTTACAACTACAGTGCCTCCCTTTTATACTCCATAAGTGAGTCAATACAGGCTTGCAAGGAGCCTTTGTTCATGTTGTTTCTCCTGCCCAAAATACTAATTATTTCAGATAATCTTTGATAATTTTCTCCTTGTAATTTTCTTCATTTTATTGATATTCATTGATATAAAATATCAATTGTTAGTGAAATACTCTCCTAGCAAATAATATGCACTTACAAAATCCTCCCCTGCCCTTGGCCTGGTTCTATATCCCTCACATGGTCTCTTTGTGAATTTGACTTGTTGGAGGTTGCTCTGAAGCATTTTGTGCTAATTACTGCTTGCTGTCTGTGCCCCGTCTGAACCTTGCAGGGAAAAGGGATAGGTGTACCTAAGGTTCCAGGGCTTGGGGAGACAGAGAGAGCTTGGGAGGAGACTGGAGGAGAGGAGAGGAAGAAAAAGGCTGCACCATGGATTAAGCAGAGGAGAAGCACATGTCCAGCACGGATGGAGATTTGACCCAAATGATGATAATTAGCAAGTATTTGTGATTATGGTTGAGAGGTAGCTTGATAGAAATTATTAGAAGCAGATGGCATGGGATTAGGGCAGGGATTCCATACTTGCCCCCACTATGAGAAGTAGTTTAGGGCATTAATATCTGCCCTTCCCTAGGTTAACTAAAGCTATTTTATAATATAACAAGTGTCTGTGTCTTCATTGATTGCTAGCAGATTAGAAAAATACTGCCGTAATAATAATTATAGGCCTAATAATTAATATTATTAGACCATACTGGTAAATTAACCACAACATTGACTGACCACCATGCAGCACTCTATGTACTTTACAACTTTTTGTGTTTCATATATCACCATATACTATAGCAGTGTCCTCACCACAACAGGACATTTTATCAGGTGTACTGAATACTGGATCTTTGGGGCATATATTACACCAATTTCAAAATAAGGATAGAGTAAATGCCTGTTAAATGGAAAAGGTAGATTTTTAAATGAAAAGGTTAGATAGGGAAAGCAATGGTTGATTAAGTGCATACGTTAGATGAACAATATATGTATGCTAATGAAAGTCAGACAAAAGTAGGATGCTGAAGACACAGAAAATTAATAATATATAAACTCCTCACAGTGGCAACAAAATGTGAATGTTGATAAAATAGAGTTACAAAAGCACATACTGCCTCATAACCACATATACTATCAAAAAATCAAAAGTAGAAAAGAAGGAATGATGGCAATGATGAGGAAAAATTGGAGCCACTGTTGACTGTTGTTGGGGATGTAAAGTGGTGTATATTATAAACTAGTGTATGTGGAAGTTCATCAAAACTTCCAAAGCATAGTTAACAAATGGTCCACAAAGTATGTCATTAGTAAAACTCAAAGACTTAAGAGGAGGACTTTTCAAAGATATAGGTATCTACTTGTTCACAGCAGCAATGGCCATACTGAAATGAACAAGCAACCCAGATGTTTAGTGAGGGACGAAAGAAAGAAAAACTGATATGTTCACACATGGAAATTTATTCTGCTTTATTGTGAATGGAAATCTGGCATCTCTAAAGCACAGATGAGCCTTGAAGACATTATGTTGTTAAATAAGCCAGTTACAAAATGATACATAGTCTATGACTCTGCTTGCTGGGTAGTTGGTCAGAATCATAGAGACAGAAGGCAGAGGATGGAATTCAGGTCATGGATGATCATGATAGTTCAAAATAAATTAAAATGAATAAACATCACTGAACTCTTAGCCCATAAAATGTATCTTATAAGAATTGTGCTATAATGAACACAAGGAAAGTCTTATAGTCTATGCCTATGTGTAATGAGTTTCAATGTTTCCTATTAGTGATTTCTCAGATGTAGACTTTGGTGCAAAAAGTAAGTTAACAACGAATTTTCAGTATATCAAAATAAGTTCAGTGATAGGTTCAAGAAAATAAACTTTGTTGTATAGGTTATTATTATGAATTATCTTTAAAAATCTAGTAATTATCGCCTGGTAGTCCTATAACTCCTTTAAGTATGCAATATAATTTCTACAAAAATATTTTTATTTAAGTTTTTGGAAAGACCTACTTCAAACCATTTCATGATTTGAATCAAGAATGAAGCCTTGTAGAAATGATCAACACCTTTTGAAAAATATTTTTCAGGTTAATGGAAGATTAAAGAGGAGTTATTGTCATCCCACCTGGATCTAAGCATAGCCCAAATTAACTGAAAAGATAAAATAAAAATGATCTCCTTCTTTTACTATCTGGGAAATAAAATCAAAGAAAAGCTCAAACATCACATCAAACAAAGTGTTCTCAACCAATTTTGCAGGCCTAGTATGCCTCATTAGCTCTGAAAACCTGTTAGGAAGAGGCTTGTACAAGGCTTCAACACTTGGCAGCAGATTTGGCTCTTCTTTTCCTTCTATTTCCATTTTCCAACCATATTTCAAAAACTGCAAAGTCCTCCTGTGAATGTCTTCCCCACCCTCGCTAACATCACTCCCACTGATCCATAGGAAGGTCTCATTACCTGTCTAGGCGGCAATGACAGCAGGCCCCTTGCCAACTCTTGCTTTTCTTTACTTGGGTTTAAGTAGTTGCAGACACAGTGCACAGTAGTTGACTACAGACCTCGTGAGACTATGAGATGTCCTACAGAAGTTCTGAAAATATCCCCACCTTCAGCGTACCCCACAAGCATCATAAGAATCACGTATTACTGTTAAATGATGGAAATTCTAAGCGCCACAGAAATTCTTTAAGTTCCATTTTTTAAAATGTATGAAGTGCAAGAGTCATTTAGTCATTTCTATGTAAAATCATAATGTTTTACCAGAAAGTGCATATCATTATGCATGTCTTGTTATACACACATGCAAACACATGTATCAATTCGCATATTGAGACAACTGTACTCCAGAACTGCTTTTCATTAGCATTATCATACAGCAACACCTCTCGCTTGATTAATAAGGAATCTGAATGTCTTTAATATATATCACATAGTACTTCTCATTAGAACTTGTTCCTTTATTCTGTGGTTTTTTTCTGGAACTATCTTCCTTCACAAAATGGTTTCATTCCCAGACTGAAATGAAGGCAGTGACAACAGATTCAGCCAGTGCATCTAAGTGTAGCATTGTCCAAAGAAAACACATGACCATGGTTCTCCACATCTCTCAATTGGAAATACACAACCAACGCTGTGGTGGCTTGGATGAGAAATACCACCCTTAAACTTGTGTATTTGAACACGTGGTCCCTGGTTGGTGGCCCAGTCCAGCTATGGAACATTTAGGAGGTGAATGGAGCCATGCTGGAGAAAGTGTGTCACGGGGGTAGTCACTTCCGGTTTACTCTCTGCTTCCTGAGTGTGTGGATACAAATGTGCTCACACAGCTTCCTGCTTCAGCTGCCAGCCTGCAATTGTGAGCAAAGTGAGTCTTGCGCAGGAGAGGATTCTTCTATTTGGAGGACAGAGGCAGCCACACAGGGAGCAGTCATAAGCCCAAGAGTGCAAAGGATTGTTTTCAACAAGAAAGCAAAGAGAAGCTTGCATAGTTCTGATGCCGAACCTTCCAAGAAAACAGCCTGCAGACTCACTAATGTCAGACATACAGACCACTGAACTAAGAAAGAACTCGCTAATCCATCTGTTTGTTTATGCCATCCAGATTCGGGTGATTTGCTACAGTAATCTTAGGAAACTAATACAACACCCCCCCCCAAAAAAAATCTCTTTAAATATCTTGTTGGGTCACTTGTTCATTTGTTTCTAAACTAATCACATGGACAGAAACAGATCAACATCATTGAGTCTGATGAGTCATTTCTGGCGGAGGAATTGTGGGACTGTGGGGGTCAATCACAAAGAACAAAACTGTCGCATTAGATCTCTTCGTCCTTTTTTACTTCCTTTGTTCAATCGCAAAATTCTCTAGACTTTGCCTTGTAAACATCTTTTTTGTCTGCTTACATACTTTTGAACTTTTGATTCTTTAAAGTATTCACAGGGTTCAAACATTGTGACACTTGTTTTAAAAAGAGAGAGAGAGAGATAGAAAGAAAATGTCAAGAAGCATCCTTAATATTTGATACACACTGGTTTTTATGTACTGCACAAATTAATATGTTGAGATGCTAGCCCTTGTGGTTATTATCCAGTGAGGATTTTGAGCGGTTACTAACGTACGATGGCTTCCTTGTCCTGACTGGTGGCAGGGGCTTTACAGAAAGATCACCTGAAGTTGACTCTACAAGAACCTTGCATTCTGTAGCTCAGTGGAGGCATTTGGCAGAGATCAATGTTCCTACAACCCAGACCTCAAAGTTCTAGCTACCAGACTGGAGAGGAATGAATTTCTCCTGCCCATCAGCCGCCCACACTCTGCTGCTTTGCTACAGTAGCTCAAATGGCCTAAGACACTACACATGCCCCACTCACTGTTCCCCACAGCCTCACAGGCAGGTAGATTGTTTTTATTACTATCTCAGACACTGTCCCAATGCTTCTATATGCAAATACGTGACATGGGGCTTTATGCCTTGCTTTTTAAGAAACCACACAGTATTCTGAAATCTTTTCTGTAAGTACCACCGATAGCCTTGCACATTTTACATGCCTTTGCCACGCTTTCACATTCAGCTACACAATTTCTCTCCTGTCAGACACCAACTATTTCCTAATGCTCATGGTGCCATTCAGTGCTGACCCTGAATCGACTGGCTAAACAGCAGCAGCCATGATCATTCTAAACCTTAATCTGCTCCTGTCACTTTACTGGAGAGACTCTGATGGCCACATCCACACAGGACTAGCTACACAGTCTCTGAAAACTGTAGGACACATTGATCAGAAATGCTTAAGAATTTCAAGATGGTAATACAAAAACAAGCATGGCCTACTTTCAAACGAGGAGCGAGTGTAACTACAAACAGGTTCTCTCACGAGCTTCTATGTTATTTATACACTGCTCTTAATCTAGACCTAAAATCCTTTGCTATTTTGTTTTCTTTTTATCGAAAGTAATTTTCATACAGTGCATCCGAATCATGGTTCTCCTCCTGCATCTTCTCCCAGGCCCTCCCCACTTCCCAGTATTCTAGCCCCTTGCCTTTTCTCTCTCTTTTTAGAAAGCAAAGAGGCAAATAAAAAAGGTAGATTTTTTTAAAGAAAAGAAAATCATGAGAAACACACACACACACCATTAAAAAAAACCACAAATAGAAAACTGTAACATATAAGCAAAAGGCCAGTAAGATTTTTTTAAATGCCAAAACCAAGCAATATGAGATGATGATGTCCTCTTTCAAGATCATGTGTCCTTTTATCTTCATTCTATCCTTTCTTGTCACCTAGTATTATACAGTCTCAATCGCCTTTCTAAATGCTATACTATTCCCACACACAGGCAGCTGTCTGTGTATGACAAAGAGCACACAGTTTTAATTTTTTTCTGAATTTAGATCACTTTACTTAACATCATACTTTCCAACTCCCTCCATTTTCTGAAAATTTCATGATTTAATGTTTCTTTGCAGTTGAATATTTCAATTTTTATACGTATCACATTTTTATTATCTATTCTATAGGTGAACATCTAGATGGGTTCCATTTTCTTGCTGTCATAAACAAAGCAGGAATGAACATGGCTGGAAAATGCCTTCATGGTAGGATATGGAAGTTCTAAAGAAATATGCCCAGGGGTGGAAGATCTGTGTCAGACTGTAGGTCTATATATAATTTTATAAAGAACTGCAAGACTGATTTTCATATCGATTGTATTAATTTGTTTTTGTATTTTGGATGATTGTTTCAATATTTTTAAAGATAATTATAAAACAAGAAAAGAACAAATGGTTCCATCTGCAGTTTTTACTTGAGAAAATAGAAATACAAACAGGCTTAGTAAATTACCACAGATGGCCGAGAAATCTGCATTATATGTTTAGTATTTTATACAAGTTGTCAGTGTGACTCGCTGTGAACCCAAGATAAATATTTAAAAAGAGGGGTCATTCTTTTCATAGAGAGAAAGGGGAACATGTGGCAATCTTGGAGTAAGAGGTAACACAGAGAAACTGGGACACTTAGAAAACTGAAAATTTTATGAACTATTTGCATAGTAATGCTCCAAGGAATGGCTTTCTAATACTTTATCATTACTGCATATTTTGAGATATTTAGGCTTCTTTGCATAGAAATAAACTGAAAATCAGTATTATACAAGTATTTTGAGATGAAATAAAATTCATATCCAAGTTTATAGATTCCAAGATTCTTGTTTTTTGTTATAACATAAAACTCAGAACAGTCACCAGCAATATGTTCTTTGTAGTCACTGGAATCTGTAGATGCAGAAAATAAAACCACCCAAAGTTACTTAACAGTTATTTATATCCTAATATGAGTAAGTAAAAAAACAACATAAAACTTAAGAATATTGAATTTAATAAATTGAGCTTTAAACATTTATCTATTTTCTCTATATGTAAATTAGTAGAAATGCATATTTATTCAGATAAATGCACTTATCTGACATACTCTAAATTGTGCAACGTTCGGCATATGAATGCTTATAAACCAATTTTAGAAACCCCTAGTGAATAATTATAAAGAAAACAGTGCGAATTCTAATGTGTCTTAGCTGAAGCTAAAATTGAGGAAAGGATCAAGCAGCTGTGCTTGCCCTGGGAGACGCTAACACTAAGACCCAGAGCATGTGAGTTGGGCAACAAGTACAGAAGGCATGCAAGTGTTCCCCGGCGTGCTACCGCCATGTTCAGAGCCCTGTGACTATCCACCCGTAGCCATTTACTAGATGTGCCTACCAGACATGGGGTGGAGCCCTGCAATGAAAGAGGAAAGAATAGAGACATTAGTCATCACAGGTCTTGCCCTTTTCTGTCCTCCGTGTTTCAGTTGCTCACCCAAAACCTAACTGACTCTGTTCAAGTTTCATTCTGCAATGTAGAGAACTCTTGATGAGCATAATTCTATGCCCCATGATTCAAATTTACTCAATGGAACCATGCATGCGCTCATGGGTAAGGCTACCAACCACAACAGCGTCTGAGGGCAAGCGGAAGGACAAGAAGCATGGGAAACATCTATGAGCTGAGTCTAAGAAAGAGTATGGGGGCTGGAGAGATGGGTCAGTGGTTAAGAGCACTGCCTGCTCTTCGAAAGGACCGGGTTCAATTCCCAGCAACCACGTGGCAGCTAATAACTATCTGTAACTCCAAGATCTGACACCCTCACAACAACACACATGAATTACAATTTTTTAAAAAAAGAAAGAGTCTGTTTTGAAATGATTGCATGGATATATTTGCATAAACCACTCTGTTTGGTTTTCTGATTTTAATTATATATACATATATGTACTTATATATGCGTATATAGTGAGTAAAATTTTTCACACAATATACTCTAATCATGTTCTTTTCTCTCCCAACTCCTCACAGATCTTCTCCACCTGCACCCCCAACTCCTATTTCTCCCCCCTTGGAAAATAAACAAACTAGAAAAATAGCAGCATACACAAAAAGAAATTAAAAAAAAAAACAATAATAACAAAAAGGAAGCACAAGAAACGTACACAACAAAGCCTATAAGAATACAAAATAAAAAACCATAATACACAAGCAAAAGATCAGTAAGACAAAAACAAACAAGTAAACACAAAGCCCAAACAAAGTGCTGAGAGATAGAAAGTTGACAAAAATACTATTGAGTTCAGTACCAGGCATGGGTTCCATCTCACCGAGTGGGCCTTGAATCCAATCAGAGAGTGGTTGGTTATTCCTACGACATTTGTGACACCATCGCACAACTGTCTGTAACTCCAAGATCTAATACCCCTACACCAACACATGTACATAAATTAAAATTAAATAAAATATTTTTTTAAAAAAATGAAACAGATGCAGAGAACCATCACCAAACAATAGGCCTAGCTGCGGGAGTTTTATAGAAGAGTGGGAGGAAGGATTGAGAAGTCTGAAGGACCTACAAAGTAAACTGGTCTGGGCCCCCCGGGGCTCATGGAGACTGAATCACTGGCCAAAGATGTTGCATAGGTCAGACTTAGAACCCCTACACATAAGTAACAGATGTGTAGCATGGTCATCATGTGGGTCCTCTAACAATAGGAGTAACTCTATTGCCTGCCTTTGGATCCCTTCTACCTAGCTGGGCTGCCTTGTCTGGACTCAGTAGAAGAGGATGGTCTCCTACTGTTGTGTGCTGTTGTGATTTGAGGGTCCAGAGTGGTTGGTACCCCCTTAGGGTCCCCCTTCTCTGAGAAGAAGGAGAGGAGGGAATGGGGGGACATGAGGGCATGACTAGGAGGAAAGGGGGTAGGGATCTGGGACCAGGCTATAAAGTGATTTAAAAAGAACGAAGTTGGAGAGACCTCATACTAGTAACTTAATTTCACATCTGAAAGATCAAGAATAAAAAGAAGGTATTTATCCAAAAGCAGCAGATGACAAGAAATAATCAAACTCAGGGCTAAAAACAATAAACAGAAACAAACTAAATAAACAACAAGAAACAATACAAAGAATCAATAAAAAACCAAGAGTTGCTTCTTTGAGAAAAGTCAGTAAGATTGACAAACCCTTAGCCAAAATAACAAAAGGAAAAAAATTCAAATTAACAAATTTAGAAATGAAAAGCTATTTTGATGGTGGTTGTATAGAATCTGTAAATTTCTTTTGGTAAGATGACCATTTTTACTCTGTCGATTCTCCTGACATGGGAGAGCTTTCCATCTTCTTATGTTTTCTTTAATTTCCTTCTTCGGAGGCTTGAAGTTCTTTTCATATAAACCATTCACTTGCTTGGTTAGAGTTACATCAAATACTTTATATTATTTGTGGCTATCGTGAAGGGCATAGCTGCCCTAATGTCTTTCTTAGCCCATTTGTCATTTGTATACATGAGGGCTGCTTACTTTTTTTTGAGTTGATTTTGTATCCAGCCACTTTGCTGAAGGTGCTTGTCAGCTGTTGGAGTTCTCTGGTGGAATTCTGGGGGTCATGCTTTGACTTCCTCCTTTCTGATGGGGATCTCCTTTTGTTTTCTTATTTCTCTAGCAAGAACTTCAAGTAATATATTGAAGAGATATAGAGAGAATGGGCAGCCTTGTCTAGCCCTTGATTTTACTGGAATTTCTTTGAGTTTCTCTCTGTTTAATTTGATGTTGGCAATGGGTTTGCTGTATATAGCCTTTACTATGTTTAGTTATGTGCCTTGTATCCCTGATCGCTCCAAGGCTTTTAACATGAATGGGTGTTGGATTTTGTCAAATGCTTCTTCGGCAACAAAGGAGGTGATCATGTGGTCTTTTTACTTTCTGTTTGTTTATATGATGGATTACATTGATGCATTTCCATATATTGAACCATCCTTGCATGACTAGGATTAAGCCTACTTGGTCATGCTGTCTCTCAACCAAAGAATGGGTAATGAAACTGTCATACATTTACACAATGGAATACTACTCAGCTATTCTAAAAAAGGAAATCTTGAAATTTTAGGCAAATGGGTAGAATTAGCAATGATCATCCTGAATGAGGTAAACCAGACCCAGAAACACACACACTTATAAGTGGATATTAGCCCAACATAGATGTCCTCGGAGAGACTCCATCCAATGGGGGATGGAAACAGAAGCTGGAACTAGCTGCTGGACCCCAGGGTCCCCCATTGTATGGGAGAATGGTGGGATTGAAGGACCCAGAGGGTTCAGGAGCCCCACAAGGAGACCATCAAGGCCACCAGATCTGGCCCATGGGGGCCTCCACAAACTGTTGCATCAAGCAAGGACAATGTATGCAGTTATCCTATACCTCCTGTTCAGACCTAGCCAATGGACAGCTCATTCTCCACTGTTATGGGGAGAGTGGGGACTGTCTCTAACATGAACTCTGCTGCCTCCAATTTGATCACTTCCCCTTGGTGGGGAGGCCCTGCTGTCACACAGAGTAAGGGGAAGCAGGCTATCTGGATGAGACCTGATAGGCTGTGGGAAGTGATAGGGGAGGAGGTCCCCTTCTGCCAGAGGTCAAGTGAAGGGGAACAGGGCAGAAGAGAGATGGAAGGTGTAATGGGAAGATTCAATTGAAGGGATAACAATTGGGATGTAATCTGAATACATTATAATATATTTTTTAAAAGAAATGAAAGGGGAGACATAACAACAGACATGGACACCAGAGAATCATAAGGACACACTTTATAAACAAGTATTCCACCAAATTGGAAAATCCAAATGAAACAGATAATTTTCCCAAGGTACATCACTTACCAAAGCTAAATCAAGATCAGATAAACAATTTAAACTAACCTATAACCCCTGGTGAAAGAGAAGCAATACATAGCCATAGTTTATATCCACAATGGAAAAAGCATCATTATTTCAGATGAGATGTGCTGACACATAGCACGGCGGTGTTAATTTTCCCAAAGCATTGCTCTATTTATGCCATTCTCTGATTTAAAAACAACAAGCAGACAAACAAAAACCCAACCAAACAAAAAAACTTTAAAAGCGTTCTATTCTCTACAAAATTATGTTTTACTTCATGAATCCCACATTGCTATTTATATACAGTCCAATACATCATTGTCTCCTAAATTTTGCATGCTCATGTAACATTTACTTATCATGTTGTTGTGGTACAAATGCTGGTGGCTGCCAAAAATTTACATGTTGAATTATGAGCCCCAAAGTGATGCTGTAAGGAAACGGGGATAATTAGTGCACAAGGAATAGGAATAATGTCTTTGTAAAGAAGAGCTCAGTCACCTCCCTGGCTAGTGCCTTCCATGACGCAAGTACATAACAAGGAGATGTCATCCATATGGTACACAGCAAGGTCTTGCTGGACATGAAGTCAGCCTTAGTCTTAGATTTTACAGCCTCCACAAATTGGTTTCTGTTGCTTATAAACTCTAGCTTATAGGGTTCTGTTGTAGCAGTGTAAACAGGTTCAAACCCTTGTCTTTATTTGTATCTCTCTTTGCTAACATCTTCTCATGAGCAATTCTGTTCATGTATGAAGTTCCACAAAGTCTCTGTGATCATTCAAGCACACAGAAATCCTCATTCCATTAGATTTCCCATGATGTTTGTGTGCATGTGCACACTCACGAGTGTGTGTGTGTGTGTTACTATTTTTACAGCATTTTGTTATGCTGCTTTGTCGTATGGTTACTTGTATACCCACCTTAGCAAAAGCATCTTGTCTTCATCTGGATATGCTGTAGCTCCCCATTTTATCCAGGTTATCTGTTCAATAAGTACCTAGTAACCTAATACAAGGCATAAAACAAAATTAGCTGTTCACGTGTTTGAAAATGCCTATGTTCTGTGAGGATAATCACCATGAAATTATCGATAGCTCAATATGAGGCAAATAAGGAATGCTCCAGAGGAACAAATTTATGTATAATCTGTTGAACATCTAGCAAATAATGACATTCTAAATGTGATGCTTCTACAAGGCAATGAGATGCTCTGAAATTCAGGACTCTGCTTTGGTATTGACTAAGATCACTAATGGATTAAAAAAAAGTAGCAAATAAAGGCCAAAATAGTTCTTCGTTGGATACCAATTAACTGCTAATCTGTTTGCTCTAATAGGCCACTATTAGGGGAAATGATAAAATTAGCTATGCACATAAGAAACATTTATTGCCTCCATATTACATTTGCCCTGGGACCAGTGCAACTCAGCAAACGTGTACAATGAAATTGGACCCAAAACAGTATAAAGTAACATAAGCTTTTATCCCTACTGGCTTGAAACAAGGTTTCTTATAACTCAAACCCTAAGCATTCAAAGAAAGTGAGAAAATCTGTTTCTTCAAATGCTTTTAGAACTGGAAACTTCTGAATTGCTTTCTGTATCTTGAGTCTATCTAAATCCCTGCTGATGTGGCCTTCCACTTCCAGCAGGATTCCACTGCTCCAGGGCATCAGGCAGTCTTGTTAATAATGGCAAATCCTTTCGGTCACTGGTTGGTGCTGTTGGAGCTTTGATTGACAAGGTAATAAAAGTGTTAATGAGTCTGAGCAGGACAGTCAGGGATCAATAGCTGCCAATAACAAAAACAATTCTGATACTTACATTTACAGATTCCCCACCACCACCCCCGAAACTAGTTAACTGTTTCACATCAAATCAGAAGCATTCCATTTCATAACTGATTTTTTTTTCAGACATTGGCAAAAACTATTTATAGGCGTTGTACAGAAGCATGACCATGACCACAATGAGTGTTGTTCCCTCAGTCATGCCTGCTGGCTGACTGCAGTTTGCCCTTCACAGTCCTGATGGTCTGAAGATGGTGACTTTCTGGGAAACATCACACTGAGAACAGACCTTTATAGCTTGGCTCTCCAGGGCAACTTGATCATTTTTTTTTCTCAGCCTCAGATTTCACATCTATCAGAAGACACTGCTTCCCTTGCAAGGTATTGGGTAGGTTAAATGGTTTGAAATATGCAGAAAGCAAAGAGTGTCTTGACATATGAGGCGTTCCAGGTTAGTACATGTGAATGCCTTACACATGGGCTACAGCTTAAACAATGGTTGTTCATCTGTGTTCTGCTGCTCTGCTTCATTTGGCGCATCAAATTGTTGTGGCTGCTGCCTGGATTTGTAAGGTATGGATAAATATTCACAATTTATTTGTGATATGTTGCTTCCTGGTGTTGTATGTCTGTGACGCCAGCTCACTACTCACTACATAATCCTAGTTGGCCTGAAAAACATACTGTAAATAGACCAAGCGGGCCTCAAACTCAGGGATTTTCATTTGGTGGTGGTTTTATCTTGAGTTCTTTTCAAAATCCTTTTTTATTTCTAATTAATCCTTTAAAAGTTTTTTTTTTAATTTGAATCAGTTAGGATTTGCTTCATAACAAAGTATCTCTAAAATTAGTGGCTTACATCGAGCCATTATTGTCACTCATGTTCTTAGGACATACTTCGGGATGTACTTTGGGTCTGGGCCAGCACAATTTCAGGGCCGGTATAGGATGATCTTTCCAGGTCTAGAGGTTAACGTGTCATGGGAGGTCACAGAGATAATGTGACCACTTGTATCTCATTCACTGTCAGGCTAGTCCTAGTCTTTATAAACATCCTAGTCACTAGACACTAAGGAACAGCCAGATCCAATCATTTTCTATCATATCCACTAGCATTTTATTGAGCTATGTAAGACTTTATCATGATCCAAGGAATTAATGAAGAAATCTACAGAGGGAATCACTGGGGAGGTAAATCACTGAGGCCATTTCTTCAACAGAAGAGCACTGTCAAGTTTTGTTTAAGTAGAGATTATCAAGAGACACGTGGAGGGCTGGCGGAAGGGCTCATCTGGTAAAATGCTCTTGGGAACAAACCTGGCAACATTAGCTCCGCCCAACCCACATAGTGGAAGGCAAGAAACACTCTTACAAGTTGTCCTCCAAACTCATAACCACATGCCACAATATATTCATGCAAGCAAATACATGTATGCACACACACACACACACACACACACACACACACAAGCACGCACGCACACACGCACACACACACACACACAAATACATAAGTGAAATATGATTTAAACTGTAAAGGAAAAATAGATTTTTTTTCCTATAGACCAACAATTCTTCTCAAAGATAATGCAGTCAGGGTTAAATCAAAAGCTGTAAACGTGTTCTGTTTTATATTTCCACTGAGTGTCTGATTAGCTTTAAATTATAGAGCATGCTGAGAAAGAGGTTTGAAACAAATAGACTGATTATACCACATGTGACCTTTTGGTTGGAAGCTCTGATCTGTGGGGAAAATGTTATTTTTATCACTCCAGTTGGGAAAGCATGGCATTTCTTCTGCTATCGTTGTTTTTCACTGAAATAAATTGTTCTTCAGTTAATTATACTTTTCAGTTTCAGAAAGAAACCAATGCATCTTAGTCTTTGATTTGTTCATATTTCTGTGCCTTGTGCCTTCTATTTATTTGTCAATTTTAGTCTTCATGATATGATCTCAGAACAAAAGAATTCCCTTTAAAAATGACAAAAGGGGCAGAAAAATTGTCTTAGCTCAAGCTGTCATAACAGAATATCTTAGAGCAAAGGATGTGGGGGAGTGGGGTGGTGAGCTTAAAATCAGAAATTTATTTTCTCACAGTTCTGGAGCCAAGAATCCCAAGATCAAGCTCCTACCTGGTTTGATTTGTGGGGAGGATTGTTTTCCTCGCCTCTGGCTAGCCAATTTCTCACTCTGTGCCTACAATGGATAGAGATGGGACTCCATCATATCTCTTCTTAAAAGCACCTAAAATATATTGTATTGTCACACAATACACTCAGAATTACAACCTCCCTTACCAGAGTCATATGCGGAGGGTATAGCCTTCAGTGTGACTGTTTTTGAAGACATGGTCTATAAAGTTAGGGCTGCAATATACAAATTTTTTAATGGACTGACATAATTCAGTCCACAGCTAGAATTCTGGAAAGGGAAGAACACTTATATACCTTTATATGTGTGTGTATATATATATATATATTCAGTTCAGTTAAAGCTGACTTTCTCTCTATAGTGTGTGGCAATTATAAAGCTTCTTCAATTCTCCATGTATCATTGGCTAAATATAATACAACTGAAAGATGCAAACAAAATAAAACTCAGATATTCTGATGCATATGTAACTGAACGTAATGTTTACTGGACATGACTTGAAACAGTAGCTAGAAAATACTGTCAAAAAACTATGTGAAGAATACCTCAGTATTTATTTCTTATAATTAATAAAAACATAGACACCTTTATTGAACTATTTCCTATGAAACTTTCTCCTTATTTTATTGACAAAACTACGGTTTCAACAAAAGTAATGTGACTAAGAGGTAAGCATAAAATTAGACTCCTAAAACCTCTTACTTCAGAATAGTCATTGTCCAAAAATCTGAAAAAGTAAAGGTTTTATTTTATAGTCATTTCTGAGAAATATAGAATAAACTTAGCTAAAAATATGTGAAGATGTTTTCTTTACAAAAATGTTGTCAAATCTTCCTGAAGAAATATATGCAAAATTATCTAGTGAATATATTTAAGAATTGTTGAAGATTCTGTCCTCACTAATCTTCCTATTTCCTATGACCACAGAGAAGTCTGAGGAATGTCTGGTTTACTACTACTGCTCTTGGAAGCTCTAACTTGTGGATTCCTGCTAAATTTCAAAAAGACATTGGAAAACATAGGAATAATCTATCCAATGTAATAGCAACACAAAATGCTATTATATTCACTGACTTCTATATTAAACACATTACAAAGAAATATTATAGTTAGCTGCTTGGCAGTATATGTTAGACAGTATGTTATTACAG
>OU015756.1:30208438-30222724 GCA_907169655.1 Acomys percivali | reverse complement strand
TGATTTTGTTTCTCCATAAATAAAAATACTTGAATGTTCAAATGATCAAATAAATTTATGTATGTAAGGGAATAATAAGATAGATGATAGATAAATAGATGATAGATAGATGATAAATAGATAGATAGGTAGATAGGTAGATAGGTAGATAGATAGATAGATAGATAGATAGATAGATAGATAGATAGATAATGTTTTGTTATTTTGTTTTGTTTTTTGAGATGTGCAGGCAGTCTCACTTTTGTAGCACACTAGTCTAGAATTCACAATGTAGCCCAGGCTGTGCTGGAATTGGCAGTAATCTTCCTGTTGTAGTTTTCTAAATGATGTTGTACTTGTAGATGTGAGCCACCAAAATACATTTTGTGTATACTCATATAGACCATGGGCATAGTACTGTGGGTACTTTCCCGCCCCCTTTTTCTTTTTAGTAAAATCAGAAATAATAAAAAGGGTTATGGCTTAAAGGTGAAGCACTTTTCAAGCACAGAGAAGACCCCACATTCAATAGATTCTGTTTCCCAGTGCCACAGAAAATTTACCAGGGATTTCATCGACCTATTGATCTATTAGGCAATAATAAGTAAATAAATAAATAAATACCTGAAAAAAGGCAACATTTTTTTTTCTTCTTCTGCTCTCAGAAATATACTTTTAACCGTCTGTCTGTTAAAATATAGGACAGAGACCTTCTAGTCTTTTCCTAAATTTTGTTCATACTTTTAAATATGAATGCCTATCTGGATTTCCTCTCTCACATAATCGTTTGTCACAGCCAAAGATCTCAAGTACCAGAATAAGAATCAGCATCTTCACAATGCAATACAGGAAGTAAATGAAGCTTTGCTTTTGGAAAACCCTGTGCTTGACTATCTGACAAAGCCACATCCACATCTCCCATCAGTTTGGATAGCAAAACAATGAATACAAGAGATCTTAACCCTGCACATGTGCTCAGAACAAGCTGTAAAGAAAAGGTACCCAGGAAAGGAAGTCTATATAACTGAATTCCAAGGGAAACAAGAATATATTCTTTTTATGAGATATTCTTATGCCTTGTAGACTGGCTGTGATGCTGGCTGGCACTGCATTTCAACTCTCTGAATGCATTTTTTTTCCTGGAATAAAAATAAAAAAGATGGATCACTCTCCGAACTAACAAAATTCAAATGGCTAGCACATTGAGTTCTGATACCTTTGCTCTGGTTTCTGAAAAATTTGCAATGCAAATATCTGTTCAAGATTCTTTTGGCTACACTAACGTTTATGTGTGTTGTGCCAAATAAAAGAGCTATTTGTGTGTTTAAAGGAGAATATTCCTTGCTCTGTATGTGCACACCTGGGCTCGGGTCCCTTGAGAAGATGCCTCAACAGCGCCAGTATAACAAGACAATAACAGCAGCATAATAGAGATTTATAGTGATTGTCCAGAAGTCAACAGGGGATGGCTCACACAGTAAGCGGAACCATAACAAGTGTCAGTTTTTTCAAGCAGAAAACAAAAGCAGCATCGTTTGATGCAAGCTAATGTTTGAACCACAAAGCCACACTGCATCTGCAGGCTAATCATGGTATGTCCTTCCTTCCAACATAAAAAAAAAAAAAAAAAAAAAAAACCTGAGGAAGAAAAGTCACAAAAATTTAAACAGCAAACCCTACAATTCAAGTTACCTGGAAAACATTTGCTTTGTAGTGATAATACCAACATTTTTATTGCTAAAGACACTTCTTAATAACTCAAACCAGGTCAGAAATGTGTTTTTCACAGTAATCAGGAAAGCATATCTCCACATTTAGAAGTCTGGTTTTGAACTTTATTGGATTAGCAAAAGAGACAGCAAATTCAATAAGACATACAGGTATGTTCATAGGATGGCTTGGATGGCAGCTGCCCCTTTAGGTAAGTATAGTCACATTCCCCACATTCCTTTAACTCTTTCTTCTCCTATTCTGTTACTGATAAGTGAAGTTATTACTTGTCTGGTCTCTCCTAAAATCTTAGTATGTTTCTTCATTACAAGTTGAGTCTGTCTCTGTTAACTCTGGCTTTATCATCCATGACTTCACTCCTAGGAAAATCGGAGAAACATATAAAGTTACTTTAAAAATTTATGACACAAAAGAACTGAAGCTTAGAAATTTTTAAATGACTCAATATAAGTTAAGAAACTCACCAGTGGCAGTGGTGAACACCTTTAGTAGGCAGGAGCAAGCTAATCTCTTTAGTTCAAAGACAGTCTAGTCTACAGAGTGAGTTCCAGGACAGCCTGGACTACACAAAGAAACCCTGTCTTGAAAAACCAAAAACAAACAAGCAACAACAACAAAAGAAGTTGAAAAATGCCTTAGACTTCCAATGGTGGGGCTGAGACACCAACTCAGGCACAAAATCTTCAATCTATAATCTATCCTGCCTGCAAGATGTGCTGGGGCAACAGTGGCTCGGCGCTTGTGGGTGTGGTCAATGGGTGTGGTCAATGAGTGTGGTCAATGGGTGTGGTCAATGGGTGTGGCCAATGACTGTTCAACAGTGATTCCACTCACCAGAGGGAGCCAATCCCCAAAGTGTCTAGATCTACAGAGACCGGGGGTAGAACTAAACACTACTGGCCAAAGAAAAACGTCAATGAAATGGTTCCTAATGATATTCTTTTATGCTCATAGATCAGTGCATAGTCTAAATGTCAGTAGAGAGGCTTCTTCCAGAAGGTGATGGGAAAAGATGCAGAGACTCAGTGCCAAACATCAGTCAGAGTTCAGGGAACCTTGCTGAAGAGGAGAAAGGATTGCAGAACCCAGAATGGTTGGGGTGTCAGAACATGACCCAAGGAATCAACTAAGCAGGATACAGAGACTGAAGAGGTAATCATGGAGCCTGCATTGGTCTGTGCTGGGACCTCTGCATATTTGTTGTAGTTCTTTAGCTTGGTGTTCTTATGGGACTCTTTTGCCTGCTCTTGGGACCCGATTCCTACTACTGAGTTGCCTCCTCCAGCCTTGATATGAAGTATATGCCTGGTCTTATTGTAACTTGTTATGTCAAGTTTGGTTGATATCCCTGGGGAGCCTGCTGCTTTGTGAGTGGAGACTGAGGGTCTGGGGGAGATGGGGGAGGGTCTGGGGGAGATGGGAGGTGGGGGAGATGGGGGAGGGTCTGGGGGAGATGAGCGAGGGTCTGGGGGAGATAGGGGAGGGTCTGGGGGAGATGGGAGGTGGGAGAATAGGAGTAGTGGAGGGAGGAGAGGCTATGGTTGGGAAATTATGTATGAGAGAAGAATAATTTTACTTTAAAGAAAGAAAGAAAATGCCTTGGAAGGGATAAATCAGCTTCCTTCTACCTAAGATTCGGAGTCTTTCTTTACAATACAGTGGTATAAAATAATACAGCAGAGAGAAGGCAGCCGACACCACATCAGCTTTACCTACATTAATCCCTGTTTTCTCATCGCTACAGTAACCGAGAGTGACAGCAACAAAGCCCTGTCTAATTGTTGGTTTCTAGATGAATCTGAAGCTAAGGGAACAGACTTTCCCTCTCCTTAGTCCTTCTGATCTCAAGAGAGCATGTGTAGGGGAAAATGGATTCACATCTATTTTCGAGTTACCTGATAGCCTTTGAAAGTGGGAAGTTATTTCTACAGGTATTTTCCAAGACAATCAGTATATTATCTATTTCCAGAATAATTTTGAATCTTCATCATACAATACAATACAATATGTTGATGGTCTCAAGAACTGTCCAAACATGTCTAAATGCCTTAGTTATTTCTGATTAATTATATTCTAAACGCGCCTCTCTGAAAACAAGGATGATGGTTATTGCCTGTTGACTTTCTACTAGGGTTTCTGCTAAGCATTTCTCATGCATTATCTTATTTAATTACTGATGCTACTTCACAAACACAGGAGTCCCTAACTCTCCCTTTCTGATCCTTCTCAAATATCTTTGCCAAAAGAAACTTTAATCACTGAGTTTCAGCAACAAGGAAATACAATTCAATCCTGGTACAAGTAAGCCTTTTTTACAGCACAGAGCATCTAAGCATGAAATGGCAGTGACTGCCTGTGGATTCTAAGAGCTCCTGTCAGTCCATCCTGTCACTGTTATATGTCTCACAGTCTCTAGCCAGTTTTATTTCTATCAATATGCATTATTTTTTTCTTGCTTCCTGCACTCAAAAAAATAATTGTAGATACTGACTTAAAGTAGATGTTTCTATCATGTCCAACTTGTTTCTACATGAATGTATTCATGTATTCAATAATTTATGATAAGATTACTGGAGGTCATGAGAAAGCAGCTGTAAAAATTAATGACTTAATTGATATAATGTTTCTTTTTTAAATCACTGAAAATATGAAAGAGTAGCCTTACTTTCGTTACCAATTTTTTCTATGAAGAGTCACATGGCAGGACATTTTTGACTTTGCATCAAAAGTTGTCCCTTCTTTGTAACTTCTCAGTTATGCCACAGTAGCATTAAAGCAATAGGCAACACATAAATGAGTGGATATAGCTGTGCACCAAAATGAATTTATAATAATTTAAATTCGATATTCCATATTACTATTTTTTATTTTTCCAACCATATAAGGGTATTAGAAATTCAATGGCCATAAAACATGGGACTATAAAGGCTACAGTTATTTCATAAGCTATGGTTTTCCAGCCCTGAAATATAAAATAGTGATCAAAACACTTACTTATAGATTTGTCAAATTATTAATATTAACCTATATACAATGATTTATGTATTGCCATATAGACCCACCCAGTGAACACCTACTATATTATTAGTGGTTTTCTATTATATAATAAGCTTTTCCTTTGTTTAAGGTGTGTTCTTTTATAATTTTTAAAGTCACAAGTATTAGTTAATGATCTATAATTCTAATAAAATTACAAAATTAAATCCAAGATGTTTCACTAAATTTTATTATACTAAAGAATGTACTACTAAGTAACACTCATAGTTCCAAATTAGGTAAATTATTACGATGATTTTTACATTAGATCTATTTAGTTTGTTTCTCAAAACTGTTCAGTACTTATAGTGCCCTCAGAAAGAAGAACCTTAGACTCTCACAGTTACTTAAAATCATCAAGGAAAGTCACAATCAATAGTTATTATAATTTGTATTTTAAAGGTGAGTTATAATCAACAGCGTGGTACTATATGTGTCCATAATATGTACTGTACACAGCTATTCAGAATATCAGCAGATGCCTGTGTGTACCAGAGAAAGCTAAGTGGAGTGTTAATCAAATGCTTCTTGGGGTAAGCACAATCAGCAATAATGGTAGAAGTTCTTTATTAAAATTTTTCTATCAGCATCAGTCTTATAATAATTAAAATAGGGAAAATGATAAATGGCATAATTGTATTTTATCAGCTTTATGCAAGTTGTCCATAGAGATCACAGTGGGAATGCGATGGTAGATATGTGATATGTATAAATGTGTGTTGAGAAGTTGGTGGAGGGAGCAGGAGAAAGGAGAAGGGAAGAGAAGGAGTGAGAATTTTGTTACTTTTTAATAGTTATGTTATGTAAATATGCTTTGAAATTTTTGTTGTTGTTGTTTTTCATTCATTTACTTTAAACCCTGATCCCAGCCCTCCTCCTTCCTCTCATCCTAGTGTCACCTTCACATTTCCCTCTCCCCTCTGAGAAGGGAAGCACTCCTCCCATGGGTACCAACCCACCGCGCCTCACAACAGCCACAAATAATAGAAAATATCTTGGTGTAACTCTAATCAAGGAAGTCAAAGACCTGTATGACAAGAACTTCAAGTCTCTGAAGAAAGAAATTAAAGATGTCAAAAGTTTGAAAGCTCTCCCATGCTCACAGGCTGAGAGTAACAATGGTCATCTTACCAAAAGCAATCTACAGATTCAATGCAATTCCCATCAAAATTCCAACCCAACTCTTCACGAATCTTGAAAGTACAATTCTCAACTCCATAGGTTTCTGTTTTAATCCCAGGTATGTGATATGAGGCTGCTTCAGATTTGTCTCATGCTCTAGGAGGGGCATGATTTTGCCAGATGAGCATAGTTTACAGTTGGAATTCTGGCAATACCAGAGGCCTGAGAGGGGCCAGAGATGCTCTGAAAAGGTGTCTGCTGTTCTCCATGCCGCTGTGGTTTGTTGCAGTTTATCAAGTGGTCTTGCAAAAAGAGATGAGTAGAAGAAATTGGATATCCTGTCTGAGAAGACCAATTTCTCCCCAAGGAACTCGACGTCTCTAATCAGCAAGAGGAAGTAATCTAAAGGAGTCTACGCCCCCTTTCTTCTCTGTCCTTCCTTCTCTCCTACCTAGTGTTGAGGGTTGGAAGGGATTGGGGTGGAGAAGAGTGGTAGGTAAAATAACCCAATAGAGTATCCAAAAGGCCTTGTTACAGAGGAGAGGATTCTGGAGGCTGGTAAGTCTAACATGGTGGCGGCATACGGGATCGTTCAGCAATGTAGAGATCCTGGGTGAAAGTGATGCTGTAAGTTAATTATGTAGGCTGTTGCAGACATAAGCTCTTCTTCCTGAGATAAACTCTATCTTCGTTCTACTAAGACCTGCAAGTGACTGAATGAGGAATGGAATCTAGTCCTCAAATCCACTGATTTAAATGATAACATCATCAGAAAAGAGAATATTAAAAACATTTCAGAATGTTACTAAAAAGAATTGAGCAACTATCCGGGTACCACAGCTTTGTCAAGTTGACACATCAAGACCTCAATATAATTTAAAATAATAAAATATAGGCAACTTGCTTGCTAAAACTATTGCATCAAATCAGATTTTGTGTCAAATCTGATCAGGCCTTTCTGGAAGCTGAATTCAAAAGAAACAACAGGTTTATAAACATATATGCAAAATATTTTTAATAGTGAAGGACCTTCAAGCCATAACAGCACACCAGGAATGAGAAAGCACAACTGTTGCATGTTGTTTTTTAAGTAGAGCTCATGAGACATAGTTTAATCATCTCCAGTCTACTGGAGAACACTCAAGGAATCTAAATATCCAGTGACAAATGGTGCGTCGGAAACTTGGTACCTCAAAAAGGCTGAGTGCTCCCTCAGACAAGAAAGGTATTTAGCAGATAGGGTCAAAAAATGTACAACAGGCTTGTTTAATAAGCAGAGGCTGTCGGACGCAGTCCGGCTCTCCCCACCCTGAACCCCTGGTACCAATGATTTAATCACTGCCCCTTGGTTGGGAAGCCTTGCAGGAACACAGAGGAAGGAGATGCAGACCTAATAGGCTGAGGTCAGATGGTGGAAGAGGATCCCCCTCCCCCATCAGAGGTCTAGGGGAGGGGGATAAGGTAGAAGAGGGAGGGAGGGTGAGAATGGGAAGACAGGGCAAGGGGATAACAATTGGGATGTAATGCAAATGCATTATAATAAATATTTTTTAAAGCAGAGTCTGTCATAGTGCACCTTGTCAGATTGGGATTGGGTGGATACTTGCTGGAAATGTCCTAAGGGACATTAATAACTTTCCAAAATATTTACAAAGAACTGCTTCAACTTTTGCATCCATCTTTCCTTTTCAAGAAGGTTTTGATAGGGGACATGATCCACAATGATGATCCATGTAAATTTGACACCAGGAATCATGTCTTTGTAAGACAGAAGCTATTTGTAAGATTTGTTCAATTTGCCACCAAAAGAGAAGGCAAGATAGTTATCCTTCATTTCCAATGTACATTGTCAATTCAGTAAGTGCAAAATAAAATTCTAGAATATTTCTTTTCAAAATCTGTCCCTGACTCTTCTAACTAACATTTTTTTTTCTCCTATACACTGCCTCAAGTTATTTTAATGACTTTTTTCTGAAAAGCATAATGTACATTTGGTTACTTGTACCTGAATCTCAATAACAATGGGAAAACAGCATATTTTTCCTATGTTTTGGGTTCCCAACCAATGTACTTTTTTCCATCTACAAGTTTTCTTTAAAGCTATTTATATATACATAAGGAAACAAACAACACAAATCTATGTAGATGGAGACAGTGGAATGTGGTATAGCCACTAACAGCCCCCACCAATGCTGGAGTGTAAAGCATAGAGAGTGAATACTTAATATGGACCTAAACACACGGTAAAGCAAATTGAACTTGGATAGATTAAAAAAAAATCTTCTAAGAATTTTTAAAAATCATTTCTTATGTCTCTATGGAGTAATTAATGGGTCACATTTGCATTCAAGTGATTTGTGGAGAAAATTAAATGTATGGGGATGATAACTTCAAAACTGTTAGGAAGGGTCAGAAGAGATGGATAACCCTTGCTTTCTGCTGACAAAACGGTTCCAATTTTGTAGTTGTGGATACCATCACATATAACTTCTCTGCTATAAAAACCCACAATTTTCCCTTCTTTGCAGTGAATATTCTAGGAAGAACAGTAAGTTTTAATAGACACAAACATGGCCCACAAATGTCCATTTGTCTCTTGCCTGTCCCATCATGGACATAATAATAATCATCAGTTATTATCATGATGCAACATTTAACATACATGTCTCTTTGTCCCTCATAAGGCTGTAACTTCTCTCAAAGAACTAGCCAACCTCTTCCACCTTGGACTTACATAAACAAAGCAAGATGCACAGCAGGTGTCCAAGATTCTCATTTTAAATTAACAAGAAAATCCATAGACTCATATATATGACTGTATAAAATCTTAGATGGCAAGATCATCTTGCTTATCTTTTCGCCAACTGTATCCATGCAAAATACTTTCAAGCTATTTAAGCTTTGTTGCATTGCTAACATTAAGAAAAGGACCCCCCTACCCCCACAGCCTAAGAGAAGAAACATCTAGAAGGAAAAGGTAGGTGTACTATTGAGCTGCAGAAGAGTCACTTCCTGGTGGTGCTTGGAACCCAGACTCTTGTAAGCAATATAAGCTCCTAGTTACAGCTCTATGCCCTTGAGCACATGCTAATATCCCTCATGATGCTAAAGCTGCGCAACAGACAACTTTCTAAGTCTCAGGTGTAGATGTCACCCAATACCAGACTAATCATAAACACTTTACTACTCCACCTCTCCATGCAGTGTGATTAACGTTGATGGAGACAGCAAATGTTCAACCCTGGAGCCATGTCCACTCTCCCCTCCTATGAGAATTATTGGAACAAAGGGAAAAATAACCCAGAAGCCTTTTAAGCATCCTTATTTTTCTCTGTCACATCATTAGAGGTTCAATGAATCTCCAATTAAGTCTCTCTGGTTGCTGTCACCAATTTGATTGATAGATGCCCTTGGCTCACCCTCCGCAGGACATGCCAGTACAACAGGCCCCCACCTGCCACCATCAATTATTGCTCTCTCGTCATCAGTGCCCTCGCTTGTCAATTTATTTGCCACAAATCCAGTGAAGTCCTCTAATCAGGGAGAGAAAAAAGAAAAAGCCATTCTTCCATACTTTCAATGGTAAGATTAAAAAAAAACATCTTAAGAAACCACATACCATTTCATCTGAGAACAGTTTACTTGGGATTTTTTAAAAATTTATTATGACTTCCTTTCTCCTGTCATTCACCAAACTGGCATACAACTGGGTATCACAAGGGCTAATTTTTATGTGCATGAATAGAATAAATTGAAAGAAAGAGGAAAACTTGGAAAGCATATGCACACAGACACACATGCATGTGAGCACACACTCACCTGAGACTTCCAGAAATCAAGAATTTTGCCAGGATGAAAAAAAGGAAGAAATCTCCTAATTCAGTGGGAAATTAATACTAAAAAGCACCTATTAGAAACATTTTAGAAAGCTAAGGCATTCTTTGGTGCTTGCTGTTGGCAAAACTAGTAAGCATGGTAAGTTTAATTTGGCTTCTACATAATCTGTTTAATGTTTAAACAGGGGCTGTGGGGCCTACTAACCGATTACCCGTGCAGGACACTGCAGTTTTCAATCTATTGACAGAAAAATACAGTTTCTTCCAGAGTGCCAATATCCACTCCCATCACTGACCATGAACCACTCTGCACAAACGCCCGGAAGGCTCAGGTGCACCCAACAGGATCTACAGGAACAGATTGATTGTATTCAGAAGCCTGTTAGATAATGACCTTTGCCCTTATAACCAATGTGATGACAAAAAAAAGAGGCCAACTCTTATGCATCTCGTGTCTAGGAAGGTGGTTTACTTTTCTCAGAATGGCTCAGAAAGTTTTTGTGGTTTCTATTTGGTGGCTTTCTTTTATTTCCCTTTTCTTTTTCCATCTGGACATAAAATGTGAGGGAAAGGAAAAAGAGAGAATATCCCATGGGGTAAGGAAAAGACTCATCTTTTGCACATAGAGATGCTGGGAGCCATGTCTTAGGAATGAATGATGGTCTCCTGAGTCTATTCTGCCAGTTAGGGAGTCTGGTCTTTACTACATCTAAATCCTCATTCTGAAATGATGAATTTTTGTCCAAGAAGACATGTGCTGTGCCAAAGAAGAAGCAGGATGGATACATCTGTCCTCTCCTGATGCCATCAAATCACAGAAAACACATAAGCATCTGCAAGGTCAACGTATTTGTGTCTTAGTGCCAACTGCCCACATGAGTAAGTAGATAGTAAGCTGGTACTCATAGAACAATAGCCTACCATCAGATCAATGCTGGACTTTGCACTATTAATGCATCAGTACCTACAGGATCCTCTTCCCTAAGGAGTGACAATGACTAATTGAATGAATGGGTCATCATCTTTTTCACTTTTGTTTTCAATTCACATTTTTCCTATTAATGACAAAACTGGTGACCTTTAAACATTTTTAAACACCTTTAGTTTAATAGCTCCCTTTAAAGTATCCTACTTTTAATAATAGGGGCACGACAAAATCACCTATAAATGAAACTAAATTGTAAAGTTCCCTAAATACTTATTGCTGAATTTTTCACGGTAGCCAATATTCCAACCCTTCTTGTTAAGTGATGAAATTAGGTCAGGAACAGATGACCACGAGGTCCTTAGCGATTACAGGCATGACCCATACAGCTCATATTTCACCCCTATTATAGAAGTCTCTGGCCAACAGAGGTAAATGGATCAGTGTTTCAATCGAAGCCGGATCTGGAAAATTTAGCTGCACAGTCACCAATAATAGAATTGCTCAGTTCACGACATCTCCGAAGCCAAGAAATGGAATAAGTTTTCCTTATCAAAACACATTTAGTTCCTACTCATATACTCCAAGGAAATGAGTTTCTAGTTCATATTTACATAATTTTAAGATTTCTCGGGGCACTCCTTGACATTGGACTTGTTCTTTATTTTGAATAGTAATAGTGATATAAGTCTTTGTTGCTAATTATATCATGTTACCTGTTTTTATTATATATTAAATATTAAAATGTTTTTGGGTTTTTTTTTGAGACAGGGTTTCTCTGTGTATCCTTGGCTGTCCTGGACTCACTCTGTATATCAGGCTTGCCTTGAACTCACAGAGATCCACTTGCCTCTGTCACCCTGAGTGCTGGGATTACAGGAACTCACCAGTGCACTTGGCAATATTAAAACTTTCTAACTTACAAGCTTTTATCTCTAAGTCTTCTGCTTGTGACATCAAACCAAGTAGTAGTAGTAGTAGTAGTAGTAGTAGTAATAATAATAATAATAATAATAATAATAATAATAATGTGGTTTTTAAAACGCTCATAGCTATCAGTTATTGGCATCATTGTGCAGCTGTTTCCTTCAAAAAGAAACATTTGTTATGGAAGGCATGGAAGCCTCAAAGGACTCAGAAACAAAATGAAACTGCCAAGGGTCAGAAAGTGCCTAAGATTCACTTGGTCATTTTTCAAGATTATACAAGCAGTAAAGGTTATTGAGGACAGGAGAGGTACAGGCCATAGATCTGCTCCCAAGGTGAAGCTTTCAAGGTTGAGTGGGGGTTGGGAGAGGGGAGGTTTGGTGAAGCTGATGCCTTTAAGTCACCCATGGTCCCATAAGTGACCCTTTTCCTATGGTCCTGCAAGTAACCTGAAGAAACTCACTTTCCCAGAGTTATATCTGTGGGGAATCACTTGTGTGGTCTGTTACCAAATTACTAGTGAAGTAAATAAAAATTAGTTCATATCACCCAGAAAAGGTGATCCACCTGACATAATTACAATGATTCCATCATTTCTCTCCCCTTAACAAGTTTATAATCACCAAGATGCTCTTAGGATCTATAATTCCTCTATATTTAATATAAAGTATCTTCTATATGGTCCACAGCAGAAGGGGAGTCGCTATTGTAAAATTCACTACAAATTAATAAGTAACTATGTAAATGACTGTCAGGATCTTACTAAACCACTGTTAATTCTGCTTGACACTTTTCTAATATACCCAGCAACTGAAGCATTCTGTCTTTGTATTCCACACAAGCAGCATCTTAACATTCAATGACTGGTCAGCTGCCTTATCATTATTGAAAATATTATCTATTCTTGCAAATATACTCTATTTTTAATTACAAAGAGAAACCCTCAAGTCTTGTGTAGACATGCAGTCTTGAACATTTATTTAAACTACCCTTTTCTAATAACAAATAACATATGAATAATGCAGACATCTTCTTAAACACATATTCTAATCAGTAGATAGTGATAGTATGAGAACGTTTGCATTGCTAACAAGCTGCCCTGTTATAATGATCCTGCTGGTCCATGGAGATTCTTTCAGATGTAACCTGCTGGAACATAACAATACAATTTTTCACTGTTTTGCAAGTCACTCAGCACCCCCTTCCTGATGGGATTGTTTGCTGACTTTCCAGATGAACCTAATCTAACACTAAATGTTCATACCTTATATTTCCTTTTTAATTCTAGCAAAAAAATAGTAAATATATTTTAATGGAGCATGAAATCAAATTGTAAACATCCTTAAATATTTATTGCTGAATATTGCAAAGTAGCCAGTATCCCAGTCTAGTTATTAAATCATAAAATTAGGTCAAGGAGGATGATCTTGGAGTTGTTTGGGCTTAGTAATTAGGAGCTAGTAAGATACACTAAAATTTCTCATGTGCAAGTAGAATAGTACTTGCTATACCTAAACCAACCCATAAAAATTTTCAAATAGATTATAACTAAGTATCTCCTGGAAAACTAAATTTATCTTTTGTTCTCTATAAAATGTCTCTCAAATATCATCATACACAATAATCTCCTCGAGACTTTGTTAAATAGGGATTTACAAGGCTCAACCCCCAGTATGGATTCCAGAAGGACAAAATCATATCTGAGAACCTTAATTCTAACAAACTCTTCTGTTAGTAACAAACAAACAAACAATCCATTAGTAAACAGATTGAGAAACAGTACTACACAGACACAAAGCACTCTTAGCCTGCCTGGGAGTGGTGACACCATGTGCCTTTAATCCTGGAACTCCATAGGCAGATGCAGTTGCATTCCTTCCAATCTGGTCTTCATAGAGAGTTCCAGGCCAGCCAGAGTCACACAGTGAGAAGATGTCAAGAAAGGGTGGGTGGAGGAAGGAAGGAATGCAGGAAGGAAGGATTAATTTTACATATATATGTGGTAAAGTGAGAGTTTAGTGTATCACTCTATGTGTGCGTATCTATGTGGGTACCTGTGTGTGCATGTGTGGAGGCCACAGGTACCTTTGTGTATGCATATGTGCACAGGTGCTTGAGTGTGCCTTTGTATGTACATATATATGTGTATACAGATGCCTGTCTGAGCATGTGTAGAGGCCAGTGGTGCCTCTCTGTGCATGTAAAGTCAGAGGTCAGTTTTGACTCTTACATCAAAGCTGCCTGCATTGGTTTTGCAACAAAGGCTCTCACTGGGACCTGGGGCTCATTGAGTAGTATAGGCCAGTAAGTTTCAGGAATCTGTCTGTCTCTGTCTCCAGCACTGGGGTTACGAATGCAGACACACACACACACACACACACACACACACACACACACACACACACACACACACACATTCTTCTGGCTTTTTGTCTGTGGGTTGGAGATCAAACACAGGTCCTCATGCTTACGCAATAAGCACTTGACCATGGAAGCCTTCCCAGATGCTTGAGTATATTTTAATGTGTATATGCAAAGGGCAATCATCTCATTCCGATAAAGAGCATGTCTGTCACTTTGGTATTTATCAGTTTTCTGCAGTTTAAAATCCCCTCCATTAGCTATTAATAGTAAATATTCAGTTAATTGTTGTGAAGCATGGTGCTAAAGAACATTAAAGATTACCCCTAATGCACAGCTGCATCTCTGCACCCACAAACCACACTATGC
>OU015756.1:30191087-30208428 GCA_907169655.1 Acomys percivali | reverse complement strand
TGTGTGTGTGTGTGTGTGTGTGTGTGTGTGTGTGTGTGTGTGTGTGTACACATACCTGTCCCCCAGAACTCTATGAATACTCTAACTTCATCTTGTGGAAAGGTTGGAGTCCCTCGTTGCTCCAATAAAGCACTATCAGCTTGTTGAGATCAAGGCTTTCTGCTTCTCTGTCTCATTTTTCTTACACTCAGTGTGCACTAGATACACATGTGGTGCACACACATGTGAGCAGAACATTCATATAATAATTTTGTATGAAATGAGATTAAATAGAATTACTATGAGAATTGAAAAGGAAATAGATATAAAAAAAACTCTATAATGCCCAATTTTATACAGGTGCTTACACTATATAGAAGACACTGAGGAAGCCAAACACACATTTGGGTTATTTCAAGTTTTGCTGAAGGTTTTCTGCAGGCTACGGGAATTTGTCCAGGCTGACTTATATAGATCAATGTCTCTAAATTGGAGGTGACTTTGCTGCTCCGAGACATTTGACACTGTCTGGAGACACTTTGGTTGTCACAGCTGGGGGCATTCTTGGCACCTAGCGGATACAGAAAGAATGCTGCTGATGTTGCACAGTGGGCAGGTCGCCCCACCCCCAGGCCAGGAATTAACAGGTCAAAATGTCAATACCTCCAATGTTGAGAAGCCCAGATCTACACTGATTCTTGTGCTTTCAAGGACAAATCACTGGCTTTTTTTTTTTTTTCAGCTTCTTGGATTCTCTATCCATAAAAGATAGCTAATAACACCTGGGCTTTGCTACTTTGCAAGGATGTTGTAAAGATAAATTTAGGAGGGAAGATCCCAGCTCTCAGAGGGGAAAGGGTACTATTATAGCCTGAGGTGTTATTATCAAGCTGTGCCGACACTTTTGCTCTCAGGAAGCCAAATGTTCTACTTGGAAATGATAATTTCCTCCACTAAATGAGCATTTTATTTCCCAGAGGGACTCATTTTGTTCACCTTTTGCCATCATTGGATTGGGCCCATTACAGCTGTTGTTCTTCCTTTATGTGAAATTTTGTTGCATACATCACAACAAAGCCTCTCCTAGAGGAATGTGCACACTACAGTCATAAGCCATACACGTGCAGCCGTCTGTAAATAATGTGTAACACAACTGCCCTGGATATTTATAAGCACGGACCTCAAACTCACGTGTTTCATGTTATTCAATACAGAATTTAAAAAATGATATTCTTATGAGTCGAGGTATACCTCAGTGTGAATTACCAGATCAATGGTAAAGCATAACTTTCATTCATTATCTATAAAGTCAAAGCCTTATAGACTAATTGTAATGGAGAGAGGAGTGTGTAAAGGAACAAGGAAAATTCAGGTAGGGAAAATAAGGGGAAAAATCATAGAGAACCTCAAATTAATTCAACCCGTATTAATTCAAACACCTTAAATGTGTAATTAATCAATAACCTGTGCATGAAGACTGCTCCGCTTGCCTAAAATTAAAATGCGACAACATCATTGTGATTAGAAGGAGCTAATGGCATTGCTTGAGCCCCCAGATGTTCAAAGCAATCGCATTCTGATAAAATCTGCATTCACCAAATCATGCCAGCTTGGGAAGCACTGGCCATGGAAGCGTTTGCTAGTGTTATGTCACTGTTTGACAGCTGCATGGTGGAACTGAGGCAGGCACACCATGCTGGGCACTGAAGGGGAAAGCAGGGATGACAAGGAATACTTTATCTTATCGATTTATCCGATTTTACCAGGGCCAGTCGGGGGGTGGGGAATGCATATGAGACACCTTGCTATGCCTTTTTCTGTGGCCAGAACGCGGAGAGTGGGCTGAAAAGGAAGAAGAGCGGTGATAACAAGTGTGTTGGTAGAGACTGAATGACACCAGACGTGGGAACAGGCTCGGCCTCCTACCTTGCAGTGTTGGGAATGCTTGCTTTGGATGTCATGGGGACAGACTAATCTGTGACGATGGAAACAGAAGCACTAAAAGAATAAAGACATGGCTTCTAATTTCCACCTCTCTAGATAGTGACCCAGTCACTGGATATCCGTATGTTGGTTTCCTCTCCTGTGAAATGAAGCTAATGGTCCTTCTATAACATAAGTGTTGCAAAGACTTAAAGAGTTGGCAACTAGAAAAATCTCATTACATTTAATGTGTCGTTGTAATCCAATGAATGCGTATTTATCTGTTTACAGGAAAACAATTTTTGTGCTTAATATTGTCAAACATTCTGTGAAATCTCATTTCAAATCTTCCTCAAAGCACTCTTTGATTCTATCACGCCCTTCCATGACTTGCCTGACTGCTCCATCAAGGGCACTGTCCATCACTCTAACTGGTGGCATATCCATTTGTGAGGGATTCTGTCATTCCCATGCATCCCACACTCCTGGCTGAGATTGGCCTCTGTACATGCTACAACTAAACGCAGGAGGGTGTGAGTGAACACTGTTAGTTGTTCGACTTAGTAATTTTTTTTTGACAGAGACTTACTGTGTAGCTCAGGCTAGCCTCATACTTTTCATCCCCCTGCCTCAGCCTCCTTGATTAAATTTCCTCTACATGGTTCTAAACTACTGGTTCTCCTGTCTCAATCTGATGAGTGCTAAGATTAAAGGTAAAGACCACCATACCTAGTTGACATATTTTTGCCCTTTTCTTATAAAATAGCATATTAAATTCCACAAAAACATTTAGATGTTCCCCCTGAATACTGACTCACTCACCCTAAACCCACTAATTAATGGCAGCTTATTCTGAAAAGTTATGTAAATAAATACACAGTCTGAAAACAGGAGAGCTCTTGTTAATTTTCCAGACAATTGAGGTTACTGCTTTTGTCCAATAAAATAAGCTAGGTCACTATGATGCAGTCAAAGTCTAAATGGCTGAACAGATAAATATCCTAGCTTGTCCATGTGGCCTTAAAAACAGCCATTGAGACCAGCAAAGGAGTTCATCTCCACCCTCATTGGCTATTTATTTTATGTTAGAGAGCCTTTTGTTTTTTAAGCTTGAGGAATAACAGAGATACATCCCTCCCGATATTGTCACTCAGGACCAGGCTCTAAGTTCCTGACAACAGACTGTTAGTGTTGTTTTTGATGCATTAATACTATTATTGAACTTCAGTCTTCAAAAAGTATCAAAATATATGAAACGAATATATTGGCATCCTCATATGGATCCTGATTGGCTGTCCTTTTAGAGTCTTTCTTTGGAGCCTGTTTGTTTGCTTTCCTCTGTGTTCAGATTCCTCTGATTCAGATATTGAACGGGACAAAGCTGTGACAAAAGCTAAAAAGTGAAAAATAAAAGCAAAATTTAAAAAAAAAAGCCCTGTGACAAAAGCAACTGCGCTAGCAACAATTAACCCTAGACGGACCTGACAAAGTCTTCTATTTGATTTTTGTCCGAGGATTCAGTCAGAATGTAATGTCAAAAGGGGCTAACCAGGGGACTGCCAACTGATGTGGGACAGCAACAAAGGAGCGAACTTAGACTTGACCAAAGGCTTATTCCAGTTGTCTTGAAAATGCCCCATCCATTGTTAATAAGAGTGATGCTTCAGTGACTTTCCTGGATCAGCTGTCAAGTGACAAGATTAAAAGGCAAGGATTGCATGGTTATAAAGAGTTGGTGTTTTTATCTGTCTGCCTTGTCACATTGATCATAAATGACCGAGTCATCTGTGACTAATGCTGGACAAAAGAGGCAGGTTCCTCCCGCTACCAGGCATTGCTTAGAGTTTGTTCACCTGGCTTCACAAGAGATAACAGCAGCCTCCCTTTCCAGCTTCTACCCCTCTTACTCATGGTCAGAAGAAGTACAGATGCTTGGAAAAAAACAAAACAAAACAAAAACAAAAAACAAACCCAGTCCAATCAGCAGAGCCTAGGCCAAGTGGCCAGATGGTGGGTTTTGCTGCAGGGGGAGCTAATGGCCTCCTGTGAGAGTGAGCTCATCCTCCTGCCTTTCAGGAGAGTAGACAGAGCTATTGAATTAGCTTTGCAAAGGATCCTCTTTCAGCTTAATCAACATTTGCAGAAGGAGAAATTAGATTGTACAGTCTGTAAATGAGGCTAGCCACCTCCACGGCCAGACGTTGCTGCTTTTGCTCACCGTGGAGAATGGGCTCCATTTGTACAGCCAGGTCGGTCCTTGAGTGCCTATTTACCAGCAATGATAGTTCATTTCAAACTCTTAGCGCGTTCGCCTCTAGAAAGCAAGACAGGTCAGAAACCTAAAATGTAAACCAGAAGGTCTTCCCAATTCGAGCCCAGACTAAACAGCCTCAAGACAAATACAGCTGCTTTCCTGGCTGGCCTTGAAATTACGGATTGTTAAAGTCTACAGAATCTTAAAAGTGTGTTAGAACTGATGTGTTTGTCACTCTTCTAGGCAGAGAGTGCCTGTCTTGAAGGGCTGTAATTGGTTAGCTCAGCTGTTTACGGGACAGTATCAATGTAAGTCCTTATGCCAAAACTGCCTTTGTTCAATTTCACGTTATCCTACGCCTCATTAGGGAAATTCCCAATGCTGGGCACAGGAGTTTGAATGAGGCAGATCAAATCTGTTGTTTTAGTAGACAATGCTAAAAGTAAATTTAATGGCAGATCCAAAGACAACAACTTGGTGTGCTGTTTGGAACGATGCTTCTCTCTATATTAAATGAAAAGAATTGAAGGTATCTGAGGTCTCTGAAAGATTAAGTTTTCAAAAGTGAATTTTTTATTTCAAATACACACTACACACAGTATTTAATAATGCATGCTGAATAACTGAATAGCAGAATTGTTTGGCTCCGCTTGAGGTGTATTTTATTTAAGTACAATTCAACTGAATTGCATGGTATTGAACCCAGATATTTAAAACTATTTTCAGTCTTCTGAGTTTTAAAGAGAAGTGCCACTTGTGGTTTTCTTTCCTGAAGGATAATGAAATTTTACAGTTGAAAATTTGAAAGTTAAATCAAAATTACATCTTTATCTCTGCTTTTCAGTTGTCCGTGTTGACAGACAATAATCTGGGATGAAGGAACCAGAGGATACTGGGCAGCACAGGCACACAGTGAGCTGTGCTCAGAGGACCAGCTTCCCCAACTTTTATGTTTTTCCTTCTAATTTAGCCTACTGTATTCTCCCACACCTCACTGAAAAGAATGCAGGCAAATGAATATTCATTCTGACTAATAAGTTTTAAAACTTAAGACTTGTCATTGGAAGAGAGATTTCAAAAGTTTCCAGATCCCAGAACATGTGAGCTAGGCTACATAATAGGGAGGAAAAATTTTAGATGAGAAAGACATTATTCCACTAATATGGAATTCTATTACAGACTCTATAGTATCTGATATTAATATCATCACAGTATAAAAATGCAAAAATGTACACATGAAACTCATAAAAGAGCCAAAACTAAATTCATAGATCAGGTTTACATAGTCATCAGGTAGAATTAAAATTGTTACATTAAAATAAACTAGAAATTCTTTATCTCATATAACCACTTCTTTTTCAAATATACAGAATACAAAATTTTAAGGAACACTACTTCATTCTTAAAATATAGATTAATACAAATTACAAGTCTGTGGATATTTTATATTGTGTTTTAGAACCAACATGCTCACTTCGGGCTCTTATGTTAAAGAAAATAAACAGACTCATGTTTACTAAATAGATATATTGTATGTTTTCATCTTTTCACTAATAATGTTTGCTTATTGTCTTTCATTATGCATGAAGATATGTTGAAGAGAGAAGGATAATCTAACACCATCATTGTTACCTTGTCATCACAGCTGTCACTCATAATTCTCAATGTCCTCACAGAGGGCCAACATATTGAATATTCTCTAAGCTCCAAGAGCTATTCTTATAAAATTCCAGTAAATTAAAAAATAATTACTATTAATGGAGCAGGAAAGATGGCTCAGCAGTTAAGAGCACTGCCTGTTCTCCCAGAGGTCCTGAGTTCAGTTCCCAGCAACCACATGGTGGCTCACAACTGTCTATACTGGCATCTGATGCCCTCTTCTGACATCCAGATGTACATGCAATGTAATCTTTAAAAAATGAATCTTTAAAAAAATATTATTAGCATTACTGCAAAAATGAATACAATAGGAAAAAACTAATAGCTGTTATCCACAGAAATGTTTGTGGACAATGCTGGAGAGAAGCAGGGATTGGCAGGGACCAGGAAGAGTCTCGATAGCTTTATACTGAAGCAAGCAGAACACATAAGACCTACCATCCAGTCTTGCCAGGAGAAAGCAATTCAGATAAGAAGTGTTTGTATACTGGACAATGGCTAGGCAAGGGAGATATTTACTATACCACAAGTAACAGCTACTAGAAATACTTGTTGTGGAGAAGTCTGCAGCCCTCACAGGCTCTAAGAACAGTTGTGTCACTGCTTGGAAATCCAGAACATTTCATTACCCCCACTATTAAAGCCTCGCCTTATTGTTAACTGTTTATACCACTGTCTCAACAATCCATCCACTTGAAGCTTCAGGAAGTTGTCAGGTTTGCATACCCACCTTCCTGCATGCCCACAAAAGCATGAGCATCTTGAGGAGCACACTCTAACCAACTTTGTCTAAAGAATTTCAGGGAAACAGCGGGGCAGAGTGAGCTCACCAATTTGCTTCTTGGAGCCCCTGCAAAGATCTCCACGCTAGTGAGAAACACTCTGGACCTAGTAGTGAAGGCCGGGCTCCAAACATGAAGGGAGAGCTCCACGGTGCCCACCCAGAAATGCTTAAGAAGCCTAACCTAATTACAGCTCACAAAGACTGACAGACATCTTCTACTGACAGCCATGGCCAGACCAGCCAACAAAGCTCCTGGGAGCTGCATTCTAACTGGTAGGGAAAGCTCACAACCCCTTGTAACAACTATCGCAACAACTACAGGCATCCCAGAAATTAGTGATATTGGTTAACTGAAGACACTATTAAGCACTCTGTTATCACAATGCTACCCTAGAACCAAAGCATGGCCTACTCAACCATCAATGTGAAACAAATCTCAGGAAAAGGAGTTTCATCACAAAAGGTCCCCTTAGTAAAACTGGCACAAGCAATTCATCTGATAGATGCACAGATACAAATGTAGGGACCCAAGAGGCATGAAAATGAAAGAAAAATATGTCTTTTAAGGAGAATACTTCCTAGCAAGAGACTCAGATAATTAAATGATAATTGTAATTTAATATATGAATGTTTAAAATACTATTTTGTTATTTTAAAGAAAACTCCACAGGATACAAGAGAATATACACAGACTTTTTTTTTCAAAATTGGACGGTATAAATAAGAAATTTATAAAATATAACAAATGGAGTATTCAAATGTATTAGAATCCAAATAATAGAGCAGATCATGCCTCATATCTTTCTACTATATTTGTATTTTACATGTGCACATGCAGAAACGCAGTGTGTAAATAGAGACCAGAGATCAATGTTAAGCGTCTTCCTCAATCTCTCTCCACTGTATCTTTGAAGATGGGGTACCTCAACTAACCTAATTGGGCTCCACTTGCTCACCAGGAAGGTCCAGGGATCATCAGTCTCTGCCTCTCTAGTTCTAGGTTACAGATGGCTTTTCTTCAGGAAAAAAAATAAGAACAAAAAGTGGTACAAAATAAAGATTTAAAACAGAGTGACAATTTTTATTTCTAATTTTAAATCTCCAATCAGACTGGAGAACTGTATTTATGATATTAGGAATCTGTCTCTATTTGTTTGCACTTAGCAAGGGGGCTGTCATCCCTACAACATGCATTAACCAATCTTCCCTACCTCACTGGTAGCTCTATTTTACATCCTATTTTATAAGAGCATTAAAGATTAAGATGTTATCTCCTGCTAATCTTAGAAAAGATAAAAAATTTACAATAACTACTGGGTGTTCTCATTACTTCAATGATAACATTTCAATAAAGCCTTCATTTACATGTGCAATGACACGGAATCTTAAGAAGAAAGCAATATGATATGAGAAGTTATTGAGACAACACTGTCAAAAGAATATCTCTGAGACATTTAATTCTTTATTCAAAAATTCTTACTAAAGATATTTTACATAAAGTCCACAGGTGAAGCTTTTTAAAAGTTCTGTAACTCATCCAGAATGAAAGAACGATCTTGAGTTGAACTATTTCCACCCTCACTTGTGCATCTGCACCTGACAAGTTTTTGCATGTGCAAGCACTTACTGAGCACCTTCGGTTAGATGGGGAAGACACAGTGTGCTTCTCCCTAAGTGCAGAGACTGCTGTGGAGACTCCCCTGACTCAGTGGTAACGGCCAAAATAGTACACTCACACGGGTCTCGAAAAACACTGAGGAGAATGCCCAGTTGCCTATAATAGTTTAAAAAACAGCAGAAGGAAGGAGAGCCAGCCATGTACCAGTTTAGAAAGATATTCTAATCACAAGAGACTTCAAGGTCAAAAACAACAAAATGAGAAACATGGAAAATTCAGAGACGAGAATATAGCTATATATAGCCTTGATAAATACAACATGTTCAACATTCTCAACACACAAGTATTCACGTTCCCTTTAGAAATGGTTGGCAGCATGACTGGCAGCACTGTTTCTACCCCATATAGTGCATGGGAGAGTTATAAAGGGATACGGACGTAGGATTGAGAATGATGGAAAACAGTAACTACAGCTCCATCTACATCATACGATTTATGCATTGCTAAATAAATTATCTCTTGTGATGTTTGAGAACCAGGAATTAAATAAAAAGCCCTAACAAATGGATTAAATTTGAACACATACTGAAATCTCAGCAATATGATAGTACAATAAAGGGGAAAGCTATAAACCAGTACAGCAAACATGAAATAATAAATATGCCTGGGGAGCTGGGCCTCGGAGAAAGGCTTTTGTAAATCGCATCCTTGCTGCTGTCATAAAGCACTGACCAAAACCAACCTGAGGAGGAAAGGGTTTATTTGACTTACAAGTTAGAATCCATCACTGAAGGAAAATAGGGCAGGAACTCAAGACAGGAACTGAAGAAGAAGAAGCCATGAAAGAACCCTGCTTACTCAATTGTTTTCCTTATCTCACATTCAATTACCGTCTCATATAGCCCAAGGATGGGACTGCATACGGTGGGTTGGCCCCACCTATATCATTTAGAAGTCAAGAAAATTACCCGATAGACATGCCCGTGGTCCAATCTGAGAGAGGCAATTCTTCAATTGAGGTACCCTTTTCTCAGATGTGTCAAGCTGACAAACAAGATGTAGTGAGTATAAACCTGTAATAAACTTGAGCCTACTGTCTTCAGGAGGTCTAGGATGCAAGAAATCAAATAAAGTGGGTAGCAGATTTCCCATGTCAAGGTGTATTATAAAATGTTCAATTATATGTTTTAGAGCCTACAGCTGGTGACAGTAGGATCCAGTTCCTATAGATAAAGAAGAACAGAGAGGTAACAATAGCAGAATGTAGGCTCAGAGCTCTAGGCAATGAGGTTTACTGGGAGAAGTAAAAAGAAAATCAGCTGAGAAATCTGGCCTTATAAACTGAGGAAACCTAGTGAGGGTTTAAAAAGCTTGACTGTGGACAACCATAGAAACCCAGGAAAGCTTTACAAACTGCAAGCACCAAGTTTAGGTTAGCGTGAGAAACATGAGTTTCTTTCCTGGATCTGGTCAGAAGATTCATAAAGTATCACACGACTCAGGAATTGACATCATTAAGTCGACAGGCAGAAGAAAGTGAGTCTGTAAGTGCAAAGGAAGGCAGAGCTAGGTAACAAGGCACAACCATAGCAACGTCTGTAATGGAAACATCTAGAAATAATCAGATAGTTTCTTACCTGAATACACACATTAAAATAAACTTGAAATGTATGTCATCTTAAGTCATAGGTTTATAAATATATATGTGGTGGTGTTGACCAATATGCAGAGGTCAGAACGAGCCTTTTTTCTGTTGGGTCAGAGTATTTGGGCACCTTAGTAACATACTCATTTAATGCACGCTGCATAATTGGGACTCTGCTATACAGACTGTCATTCCCAAATGGTATTCAAGTACCTCCCCCAAGATGAAATGCAAGCTACACATGAAGGAGTAAAATTGCTCACCATCTACTCGTGGAAATTCATTTTCAATTATCTTAAAGTGCTTTTACTCTGTAACATCATTTTTGACGGTGAGTGAAATCAGAATGCCAGGATTGTTTCAAAAAGTAAATGTATCACTCATCAAAGGCAATTCTGATGTAATCAGCATTGACTTTCTAGGAGGACATTTTACCCATTTAAAAATCCGCGTCATGTCCCATTTCCAACACTCCAGCAGGATACACACAATTTGAAAACGACAAAACCGCCCATCAGAAAAAAATCTCCTTTTGAATACTTGTTCCACAGGCTGCTACTCATTGAGTTACTAAAAAGAAAGCTCAGAGTACAATTACCATGACTTATGGCAAGAGGATTCTAAGACCGTTGAGCATGTGCTAATTTAGTTAGCTCATTGAATACACGTGAATATATTTCTCTTTATCTGATCTTTGTCATAAAGAAACTTAATAATGTTACAAAAATAGTATTCATGGAAATATTTGGGGAATAAAGGATAATATGTGCTCTCTTTTAAAGGGGAGCTTTGATAAGAAGGCAAATAGAGATTTAGAGAACTATTAAAACTCTAGCTACAAAGGAAATGAAAAACTTGCATTGTCTGTATTCCTGTCATCTCCTCGGCTGCCCATCTCATAATACCCTTATTGCAACTGACATGGGGCGATGAATGCAGAAATGTCAGACGAAAGGGAACATGTAAAGATAAAAGGCTATAGGTTAAGGGAAAAAAAATCCACAGAACAAAGACAAGACTGTATGCTACTTTTGTTACCATTTTGTTTCCAAAAGGCTGCCTAGGTAATAGCTAAAAGCCAGACTTCCTCAGAGAAAGGAGCAATCAACAAAGGATCCTGCTGTGTCTAAAAAATTATCATACAGGAAAAGATGGATAAAGCTACTACTAAAATATGTGGACAGAGCTCCCCCTCTATCTATCTACCTACCTATCTTCCTACACACTTACCTATCAGTCTATTTGTCAGTCTATCCTCTTTTTTCTTTCTTTCTCTAAACTTCAGCTCCAAATTTACACACTGAACAGATTTAAAGTATATCAAAGGCCTTGGCCAGTGATCAGTTACCCCAACATTTTCTATACTATCAGTAGCAAGCTTGGACACCTTGACAGTACAGTTCAGCAGGAGTCTTCATGTCCTGTTGTGCAGAAATACAGACTGTATCTCAGTGAGTTGAGACTCATGAGTACCAGCAAGACTCACTGCTTCCCTTCGTTTAACCTCTCTCTTTCTCTCTCTCTCTCTCTCTCTCTCTCTCTCTCTCTCTCTCTCTCTCTCTCACACACACACACACACACACACACACACACACACACACACACACAAATACACACACACACATACACACTCCCTCCCCTTCCCTCCCTCCCTCCTCCTCCTTCTCCTTCTTCTTCTTTTCTCTCTCTCTCTCCGCCCCCCCCCTTTCTCTCTCTCTCTCTCCTCCAAGAAAGGCAGGCAGGAAGGAAGAAAGGAAAGAAGGAAAGAAGGAAGGAAAGAACTGTTTACTGCATTCTATCAAAGAAGGAAAATCACATGCTAATGAGTTCACTCTGTCAAGGCATTAATACTACAGCCCAGATACATTTCTTTTTGTCACCTGTAGATTAATTTAGTTACACCAAAGTTCACAGAGCAGTTTTCTCACTTAAGAACCTAAACACCATCATCAGTTTATTTTTAAGGACTCTGCTCCTCCTAGTATTTCAATTGAGCCATGACACAAATGTTAACTTACCTTTATTCTCTAATTTCATTCCACCTTTCACCAAAAAAAATCACTTTATCTAATTAAAAATTCAATTATCTAATAAAATTCCACCAGTACTCTTAGAACACCTTTAGAAAATGTCCTTAATTTATAATAACAAGTACAGAGTTTTCCTCAGGAGAGTTATAATTCATCATCAGCTGAACTAAAGATTCATTATCCCTGAAAAATGGAGAGGATTTGGAAGGTTCCAGAGAACACTGAAAACTTAGAGAACAAAAAAGAAAGACAAAGAGAAAATTGAATGAAATATGTACTCACAGTGCGTGTTGTAAACTCCTACACATTCCTGTTTCCCCCTAGGAAAAACTGCATTAAATTCAGTTAAACCCTTTCCAATAGATGTAAAAAAAACTCTTATAGGAGGCCCTTTTCTTCACCAACCCTCCAAAATGCCATAACCAAATAAAAGTCAGGTGGCAGGGGGAATGAGATGGGATTTAAAAGAGAAATAATCTGAGATTGTTTATGTCTTATGTTGATAACAAAACAAATACAATTATGGGTCTCAATTAGTTATATCCTAAACAGATGTATAAAAATAAGTTGTGTTATTTGCAAGCAAGGAACCAGAATATAAAATCTGGCTTAAAATTTTTTTGTTTTCAATTAAAAGTAGGAACAGAATGAATAAATCATAAAATATATTAATGCTAAATAAAGACTTATAAGCAAGTTGGGTCTCATATTAGTGACAAAAGAATTGACTAGCACATATGCTCTTAAAATAATTGCTATTTATTATCCTGGAGTCAGGAAAAGAAAGGTGGGAGAACAAAAAAAGAAGGAAAGCAACGATATTAAAAATATTTCTTAATACTAGTCTATTTTTATCACAAGAATATACATCTTGGGTGCAACAGATAGATATGATTGTATAGATAGATAATGTAAAATAGTTAGATAAGGTCTTCAAAAGCCTCAGAGACATGCGGAATATGGCATTTTAAAGTGTTTTTTATTATTTTAAAGATTCACTGACAATGAGACAGGTTAACTCCTGGCAACACCCAGCCTACCTCAAAGAGGATAATGAGCATCAAAGAACTTCCTTATGAAGATGGCTTCAAATGTGGCAAATAAGCCACTGGGGAAAAAATATCCTTGTGTCTACTACAGACAGAATTCTGCCTTTAAAAGGGCAAGCTTAGATGCAGGCAGAGTCAATGGCCAAACTCTGCCAAGACAGGGTAAGCAAGTCCTCAATAGTTCCTGCCTAACAAATATTTCTGTCACATATATTGGGCCAGAAGGCTGAAGATGCTCCAGTATTATAGAGAGTTTGTAGTGACTGTTCAGGTAGCAAACTGACTCTGTCATCTTCACATTTGGAAAACTGCTAACCTGCATTCCCGGCATACTCAGGTAATCAAGTTTATTACTTCTCAAGTCTCTGATAGAATTGAAGACCAAATAGTTTAGTTTTACAATAAAGCTTAGTTGTTTAGGTATTAACATGCTTTCTAGGCCTAGATAGATATTTTACATTGATAATGACAAAATATGATAGATATTGATTTACATTCATAATATTACATGCACCAAGATAGGAAAGATGTTTTCTTCAAGGCTGTCAAATACAAATAGCCAAAACACTAAGAATGTAACATTTATCTAATTCCTGATTGTTTCATGGTTCTTCTTGAGGTAGGTAGTTTATTGGATATATGTGTAATAATATACATGTATATGTAAAAAATAAAAAATATTTAATAAAAAATAAATTTAAAAATAAATAAAAGACGATTTGTTTAAATACAAAAAATAAAATAAAATAAAATAAAATATTCCTTAAGCAATACATACCAAACAAAATACAATTTAAGACTATACATACCAGAAGCATAAGAAAGGCAATTTCATACTGATAAAGAAAATAGAATAGTAGCAAGATACAGCAATCATGAACATAGAGTGCCAATTAAATAATATCAAAATACATGAGTCAAAATTAAAATAATTACCAAGGAAAATGTATGCTTTAGTAGATATCTACATGATCTAAAGACCAAGCAAAGAAAATAATATAGAGGACAAAAACTACACCCTTAACAAATTTGGCCTAATAGATATATAGAAAAATACGTATTTAGTAAAAATAGCATGTGTTTTCTAATTATTAATGTACACAAAGAGATACTAAAATCTTCAACTTGAATTGGGTTAAAAATACAACCTAAATAAAATACAATTTATTAACATATTGATTATATTATAATCCTTTAGATTTTACTTGATGTATATATTTATATAGAGAGTACTGGTTGATATATATATATATTACAGAAGAGTAATTGGTGTCCATCACCTCAAATATTTATCATTTCTCTGTGTTTGGAATATTGTTTTTAGGTTATTGTTAAATTTTCAATTAGTTTTTCAGATCATATTCTTTAATCACAATACAGAAAAATTGCAAATAAGGGGGTGAGATATAACTCAATTATAGAATAACTGTCCAGAATGAGCAAGACCTGGACCCATATTTGTCACCTTGCACAAAACTCAAATCCAAGTGGATTAAAGACCTCAACATAAAACCAGAAATACTAAGTCAGTTAGAAGAAAAAGTGGGGAAGAGCCTGGAACATATTGGCACAGGAGACAACTTCCTGAACAGAACACCAACAGCCCAGGCCTTAATGTCAACAATTAATAAATGGGACCTCATGAGGTTGAGAAGCTTCTGTCAAGAGAACAAAGCAACAGCCTACAGACTGGGAAAAGATCTTCACCAACCCTACATCTGACAAAGGTCTAATATCCAAAATATATAAAGAACTCAAGAAATTAAACACCATCAAACCAAATAACCCAATTGAGAAATGGGGCTTGGAACTAAACAGAGAATTCTCAACAGAGAAATAGCAAATGGCTGAGAAACACTTAAAGAAATGCTCAACGTCCTTAGTCATCAGGGAAATGCAAATCAAAACAACTCTGAGATTCCATCTTACACCCATCAGAATGGCTAAGATCAAAAATTCAAGCAACACCACGTGCTGGCGAGGTTGTGGGGAGAGAGGAACACTCCTTCATTGCTGGTGGGAATGCAAACTAGTACAACCACTTTGGAAATCTATCTAGTGCTATTTCAGAAAACTGGGAATAGGGCTTCCTCAAGACCCAGCTATTCCACTCCTTGGAATATACCCAGAAGATGCACCAGCACATAACAAGAAAATTTGCTCAACCATGTTCATAGCAGCCTTATTCATAATAGCCAGAGCATGGAAACAGTCTAAATGTCCCTCAGTAGAAGAATGGATAAAGAAACTGTGGTACATATACACTATGGAATACTACTCAGCTATTAAAAACAAGGAATTCCCGAAATTTGTGGACAAATGGATTGAGCTAGAAATGATCATAATGAGTGAGTTAACCCAGAAGCAGAAAGACTCAAATGATATATACTCACTTATATCTGCATACTAGCCCAAGGGGCATGTCCCACGAAAGCCTTCACTTACCAGGAAACTGGGACAGAGGGGAGGACATCCTATTGGGATTCTAGATGAGAGAAGCATGGGAGAATAGCAAAGTAGAAGGATCCAGAGAGTCCTAGAAACCTACAAGTAGAACATTATGATAGGCAGATTTGGGCCCAGGGGTCCCACTCAAACTAAGGCACCAGCCAAGGACAATACAGGTGGTAAACTTTAAACCCCTACCCAGATCTGGCCAATGGGCAGGACAGTCTCCACACTTGAGTGGAGAGTGGGATATGACTTTCTCACGTACTCTGGTGCCTCACATTTGACCATGTCCCCTGGAGGGGGAGACCTGGTGGCACTCAGAGGAAGAACAGCATGTTACCGAGAAAAGACTTGATACCCTATGAGCATATACAGGAGGAGGTAATCCCCCTCAGGAACAGGGGAAGAATGGGAGGATACAAGGGATGGGATAACCATTGAGATGTAACAAGAATAAATTAATTTAAAAAAACAGAATGAGCAAGACCCTGCATTGATTGGGTCTGCTGTATGTTAAAAAAGTAATAGTCAAAGAATAATAAATGATCTATATATATAACTAAAAACCAATAATACTGTTTATGAAAACCAATTACTCAAAGAGGAAAAAGTTCAAACTATGAAATAATTAAAGCTATTGAGCATGATGAAATTACCACATAAAGCACTGGTTCTAAACCTGTGGGTCACGACCCATTTGAGGGTAGAATGACCCTTTCAGAGAGTCTGCATATCAAATATCTTGCATATCAGGCATTTATTTTACCATTCATAAATATAGCAAAATTACAGTTGTGAAGTAGAAATGAAAATAATTTTACAGTGGGGCCTTCATCACAATATGAGGAACTGCATTAAAGGGCTGCAGCATTAGGAAGGTTGAGAGTCACTAACATAATGTAAGCAGGTAAAGTGATGGCAAAAAGTCTATGCCTGGGGAGCCCTGGGCAAAAGGGAGAACCTGCAACTGTTGTTTTGATGAATGGACACATGGCCAGCTTCCTTGTAAATAGTCATACTCAGAGACTCGTGATGCTTACAGCTGTGAACAAAGAAGCTTCTGCAGATAATGTGGAGACTCCTAACTAGTCAAAGCGCATGCTAAAAGTAAGTGACTGTCAAGTGCTCCGTCCTAAAAGAGATGTCTGTGTCGACTTCTCCAAGGTAGGGAGACAGTTTCATTGTCCTGCGTGGGGCAGCCACTGGTAAGCTGTCCAAGCTACAGCACGTAAGCTCCTAACGAAGCTCATGGTATCAACTCTAACTAAACTGAAGGGAGGGGGAGACATGCCAGTAGAAAGATGACTAATTAAGAGAAATGGGCATCAAAGGGAGGAGGAGGAGGAGGGCCATAAAACAGGCATAAGTACAATCATATACATTATATATGTGCATACAGATGTGTCAGAAAATGTTAAATCCAAAAATAAGTAACTACAGACAATGAACAGTAAGTAGAATAACTAAAACAAAATTAATCAAGCATAAAATTCAAAATATAAAAAATATAATTTTTTAAATCAAGCAATAAAAAAATAATTTAAAAAAAGGTTAATGAAGTATAAAAAGAGTAAAGAAAAAGATAATATAGTAATTCTCCCTTAAGATTTATCAAGAATAAAGAGAAACAAACATGTAAGCATGAAAAAGGAGCAAGATTGTGGAAACTCGCTGAGTCAATAAGTGCTCATGGTGCAAGCATGAGGACCTGAGCATGGCTCCCAGACATCTGTAAAGACTGGACATGTTCGCATGTGTCTATAACTCCAACACATGGACATGATAGAGACTGCTCCCTAGAGTTTGCTGGTTCTAGGTAACAACTGAGCTCTAGGTTCAGTGAGAGACCCTGTCCCAACAGAGTGAAGAGTCCTTGTGGAAGACTTCCCTGGCAACATCTGGCCTACACACACACACACACACACACACACACACACACACACACACAC
>OU015756.1:30150128-30183981 GCA_907169655.1 Acomys percivali | reverse complement strand
TGCCTGTGCCTGTGCCTGTGCCTGTGCCTGTGCCTGTGCCTGTGCCTATGGGACAATAGTGGCAAAACTATTAAGGCGTTAACCCAGAACTACATTTTATGGGATATTGTTTAACACCTTTCTACATCACTCTTCAAACTCATTTACCTTTTAAAACATCCAAAAGTCTTTACCATAGAGCTTCCCCTTATGAAATGGCAGGCTGTCAAGCCTTCACCTCGGGGAACCCCGAAGTCCTACATTTTTTTTTTTGCAAAGATGCAGCTCAAGTTGATCTACGTGTACAACACTACTGTTCTTGAAGCAAGTTGTGAGACTGTTTTAAAGAAGTAACAGGGAAAATTATTCACTTTTCTTAGTAATAAATTGGTAATCAAATCTCATGCTTCAAGAAATAAAGTAATTACTAAGGATTTAGAAAACAGAGCCTACTTCATCCATAAACATCACCATCTAAGTCACTGGTGGCTTTGTGTACAAATGTGGGTGTGTGTTTAAGTATGACTGATGTGTTTGTGAGACAGAGGAGTGGGTATATTAATAGAGACATTGGGATAAGAAAAAAAAACTTTTTCTCTTAAAATTCTAGTACCACTTAGAAAAAACAAGCCTAGATTTCATAGGGCCATATTTTATTCAGGAATAATGAATCCTAGATTTTCATTGTTTATTCATATCTCTTTTATGCTCACTAAAAAATAATCTCTCTAGAGGCTGTGCTAAGTTCACAATTGCCAGCTAACATTCACAAAAAGATGGCTTTTAGACTTGTCACAAAACACTTATTTCTCCCTTTTGTGAATTAGATACATTTGACAGTTTGGGAACAGCTCTTAACCACTTTTTATTGTACAACCACTTCATACAAAACTCTTTTTTAAAAAAGTATCTCTCACATTCTCCCTCTCTAACTTGAGATAGGAAGAATGGCTTCTGTAAGAGTTGATGAAAAGAAAGGTCTACCACACAAACTCTGATGACCAGAGGCTACACCACCAATATGTCTGCCATGCAAACCCTGGTGACCTAAGGCTACACCACCAAAACTCACAAGCACATTTGTGGAATGGACTTCAAAAAGTGTGATCTTGGACACTCAAAGAGATCTGTCTAGCTGTCATGAGGGAGATGTGTAGCTTTACATGTCCTGACCTAAGCCTTCCTTAGGAATGCCCCCTCCTGTATAGCTGTCTAGAAAATGTAATGAGTAAGACATTCCCCAAACAATTTCTATACATTGGTAACTCATGAAACTGTTACTAACACAAATGTACAGTCAGTATGAATAAAAATGGGATGTTATCAATGTTATATATAAAACTATTCCAAAAGCCACCACTGCCAATATTTTCCACATAGAGCAAACCGACTTTTAATGCTAATTCAGCTACATACAGAATCACTTAAATAACACAGGTCTTTTTTTTTTTTTTTTTATGAATTCCTATTAGAGTTCTAACCCGAAAGTTGCCAGTGTCTTATCCCATACAACTACCTCCTTCAGAATGGCCTCAAGATATGTTTTGTAATGGAATAAGATTCATGTATTGAGACTTAGATAGGTTTTCTTAGGTTTGGAATGAAACCAGATGGTGTGATGGTTTGAATGAGAGTGGCTCAGGTACTTCAATGCTCAGTTATCAGGAAGTGGCACTACTTCAGAAAGAGCAGGCTGATTAGGAGGCATGGCCTTGTTGAAAGAAGTGTGTAGCTGGGGGTGGACTTTGAGGTTTCAAAAGCCCATGCTAGACCCAGTCTCCTTCCCTCTCTCTCCTCTCTCCCCTTTCCTCCCTCTCTCCCTCTTCACCTCTTCTCTCTCTCTCTCTCTCTCTCTCTCTCTCTCTCTCTCTCTCTCTCTCTCTCTCTCTCCTTGCCATGATGATAATGGGCTGATCTCTGAAATGCTGAGTAAGCCCCTATTGAATATTTATGAGTGTTGGTGATGCCATCTCTTCACAGCAATAGAACAGTGACAGATGGGAACCTGTACAGTGATGTATATCATCCCTACAAAACTGTAAACTACTCAAAGGCCAGGGCTACACTCTGTTCTTTTTTACATACTCCGTTCCTTGCCTGTGACATAGACAATCAATAAAATAAATTGATAACAACTTCAGCTAATGGCAGTAATAACAATCTCTGATTGACAGATATTAATAAAGATAGTTTGGCTCAAAGGAACAGGGGCTCATTTTAAGCTGGATATCATGAAATATACTGATCATTGTGGCTCTTCCACTTTGTACTGCTCTAATGTGAAAGAGAAAAGTTAACTGTCAATACCACAAGAAAATAAAATATATGATATGAAATGCAAGATATACTTAAGAGGAAATCTATAACAAATATATTTTCTCAAATACATACTCATGTTTCCTTGTTAATCTAGTTTTAATGCAGCTATGAGGGTTTCTTTACAAATTCATGGTGGTTATTTTTAAAAAATACAATTCTGGCTGTACCTAAATGCAGAAATACTTAAGCAGCAATTACTTTTGTTTTGTTGGCATTTCCAAGGTAGTGCTGCGGTTTGCTTGTTTGGTTTTTTTTTTTTTTTTAATTGCTATTTAAAATGTCAGTCACATTCAGTAAAATGTGAACAACATTGTAAATTAGATGAAATGGAAATAACATGGAATACACAGGGGTCTATTTTATACATGATCAGAAAACAGTACAATATAATGGTCAAAAAATTATTCACCCTTTAACTCACCAAGAAAAAGTCAGAGTGGACTCTAAATACACAAAATAGCCAATGCTCTTTTCCTTGCTAAAATTTAGGTGATAAATAGAAGATAGATGGATGGATAGGTAGATAGATAGATAGATAGATAGATAGATAGATAGATAGATAGATAATACATGATAGATGACAGATAATATCCTCATAATTCCATATACCTATATAATATTATTATATGTAAATATAGCTCCAAATTTATTTTTTTTCATGATTTGGCACTTTTATTCATTTTCATTTTTTTAATTTTTTATTAATTTATTCTTGTTACATCTCCAAATTCATTTATTCTTGGTATATAATATTCCAGTTTGGTCATGGTTAGGAGAGTAGAATTCAGATGAGTGATGGGAGAAAACATTAAGTTGTTAATCTTTGCTGATAAATATGTAAAAACTGTCAAAAGCAACAACCAAGTAACAAAAATTGCTGGTTCTTCTGTCTTCTAAAAAATAGAATAAAATAAATGCTTATTAAAAACATTTCCGCCAATGTTTACTAAGGAATCTCTATTTCTCCCTCGATGCCATGACACCCTCATTTTATTAGGTTAAAAGTAAAAGGAACATAGCTTTTGACAAGCAGAGAGTCAAGTCCCAGGGTAGGACATGCATTGGTGAGAAAGAGGAGGTCCCTGCATCATAAACTATGGCTTCTTCTGTCTTCTACTTCCTCTCAGAAAATTCTATCCATAAAAAAGTTGGTCCAAGCTGACATTTTCATATTTGGAATTCACTGGATAAAAAAATTATTTCTCCAGATACCATATTTTACCTCCTAAAAAAATAGTAAATCATATTTCAGTGTATTTTAGATACCTCCTTCATAATGTTCTTATTGATATTTTGTGGGAAAATACTTAAGGGGTCAGAGAGATGGCTCAGTTGTTAAGATCAATTGCTGCTCTTGCAGAGGACACAAGTTCAGTTTCCAATACCCACCCATATCCTGGCTCACAACTAAGTTCAGTTCCAGGGACCCAGGGCCCTCTCCTGGCCTCTGCAGGCCTGGGGCATGCAGTGATCTTGCGTACATGCAGACTAAACAATCATATACATAGAATTATATGCATATGATAATTGTTAAAGATCTTTTAGATGATCCTGTTAAGGTATGAATTATTTGGCTCATCCCATAATACTTTTATTCCTGAAACCAACTCTATAAACAATAAATTAAGAAAAGTATGAATAGAGACTTTCAATAAGCATTTACAGTCAACTATAGAAGGATGAAAAAGTGGATCATAACCAGTGTACATTTTTAAACTCCTAATTGTGATGGTCTTATACAAATTTATACTTTTATTATGAAGACATACTTACTGGCTAAACAAAGCACTCTCAACCTATAAAAGAATAGATTGGCTTAAGTTCTGAGACTCATCCCTTTCATGAGCACACAGATCATAATATCCTTATAAAACAATCAATAATCAGTTGACTCAAGAATTCCGTAGAGTAGGCAGCATACAGTTTGGATCCCTCAGACCTTCATTTCTGTGATTTGTGAAATTACAGAGAGAAATTGGGACAGTCCCTGAAAGGCCAATAGAGGCTGGGTCTTTGACTGTGGAGGATGACAAAGTTGTCAGGGCAAAGGCCAGAAAATGAAAAGAGAGAGATAAGAATCAAGCAAACCTTTTTGGGAAAGTCTTATTTTGGGGTACATTAGAGCATAAGGATAGAATTTGACTTAGACCTTTACACAGCCCCCAAAAGTGAACCTTCAATTATCCAAATCAGTTACTGAATTATCTTTGATGTGGTATAAACAGGCAAGAGAGATTTTTGTCACAGAACACTCATATTCTTTACGGAGAAAGCGTTTTTTTAATTAGTATGCTAAAGCAAGTTTTTTTTTTTTTTTTTTTTATCAAATGAAAGAGACTAGCTACTCTTAACAAATAAAGGTTAAAACAGGGATTATAATAATATTTACATACTCCCAAACCAAATATAGCTCTTCTGTGTTTTTCTTTCTGAAAATTAAAAAATACGTAATAATAAAAAGAAAAATCTTAAAGAAAGTTAGCATAGCAGGCTCACTGTGAGTGAGCAACTGAGAGCTACTGGCGTTCAATGTCACTTCAGTCACTTTGCCCATACATATTCTCACTACCTCACACTGATTGGAAGGGTTTTCTAATTTCAGCTGCCAGTTAGTCTGCTCACTCAGGCATCCTCCTTCCATACATGAATTCTTTCTTAGTCCAAGGTCACTTTGCTCTTACATCCCTGCCTTCTATTTGGCTGTGAAATATCCAGGTGTTCTGGATTATTCACACACACACACACACACACACACACACACACACACACACACAGAGCACACCCTGCTTATGAAAGATCATATTCATTTTTCATGGGGTTTTACATCCCACAATAAGCTACTTGTGTGATGATCCATTTTCATTTTTAATTAGGATGTCCTCTGAATTCCCTTTTTGCTCTTGAAGATGAGAAAAAAATTAATCGAGAAATGTGTTGTGCACTCGGAAACAATTAAAATGCAATTCTTGTAGGGCTGTTATCAAAAGTTAAGGATCTGGAATTGGTGGTTAGGTATTAAGATTATCAAAGACAAATTCTCACTCTAAATGTAAAACATGCCCAATAAGCCTTATCGTATGAAGTTGAAATAGTGATTTTTTTAAAGAAAGGAGATGTATTTCGTGGTTCTGGTTATAAGTATCTAGTATCAACTTAACAGGGTGTCTATTATCAACTAGTGATTATGAGCAGTGCTGCCTTGTAAGCGAGCAAATCCTGAGAAATAATTGGATTTTCTAAATCCAGACTGACTTTAGCTTTGGTTCTGGCACCTGCAACAAGAGAGGACAGCTGTTCTGGACACCCACCAAGCAAATACTATTAAGCTTGTTTCCACAAACCTTTCGGCTATGATCAAGTGAAGTATCAGTTTAATCCATTCTATGCCTTCTGTCAAGAGACTTCCTCTGCCTTGCCCTGCTGCTTAGAGAGGTTATGGGCTTGCATTTGGCAAGCCAAAGACATCTTTTCCATCTTGAACAGCTCTGGGTTTTATTTATGATCCGGGCAAAATGATACGATAATGACAATAATACCTCGGGTGGGTGGACACCTCCAACCTAAGGATCTCAGGGACTCTGCTAATATCTATCTAATTGATCCTCAGCACATGCTTGGTGAAGAGGCATGTGGCATTATTTCCAGTTTACAAACAAGAAAAACAAGGCTAAGGTGGTGAGCCTGGGATTACTTAAGCTGGTTTGGAGGAAAAAATATAGTCAAGATTTCTCAACTTCTATATGATGCTGTGATTAAAGCAAATAATCCTCTGATAAAATTGTCATCATTGCGAGATTTCTGATAAAACTATGAAACTGTGAGACATCACTATTTGGTAGTTGCCTGAGATTGCTGAGGGAGCATAAATCAATTAGAGATGAATAATAAACAGGGCAATTAGGTATGTGGCTATATGCCACCCTCATGTAATCTATAAATTCTTTTCATTTGCATGTATTCACTCCCGTTTTGGATGAAGTTCCAACTGAATTGAAAAGGAGAAATGTATCAGTAAGTTATGGATTCTTTTATGAATGACTCAAAAGAAGTCATAGACCACTTTGTATGCATGAGACCATGCATTCAGTGAGCAGATCGGTGCTCATTGTTTAAGCTTCAGGATTTTTACATCTCTAAAATTTACTTGGACCAAAACAATGGTTTTTCCATATCATAAAAGTAAAACAACCTAATAGATGCTTTTGATGATCTTTAGATTACTATGAAAGAAAAAAATTGCCTGACTGAATGTTAGCTAATGTTAATGTAAATTAACTATTCCCTAGCCTTTGCTACAAATTGTTAGACACTTGCAGAAAGATGACAAATATTAGGTACATTTTTATGAGCAAGATGGTTAAGAAGTAAGATTTTTATGGCAGGAATAGAAGACTCTAGCCACTTGTGGAAATTATGAATACACTAGGAGTTTCATTTTGCCAAAGAATAAGGAAAATCTCCAGAAGAATGGAGACAGTTAAAGGTCAACTTATTTGCTTACTAGCAAATGTTGCCTAGATTTAGCCCAAGCCAATTACTTTACTTTGATGGTGAGGCCAGTAGAAAAAGGAGTATTTAAATCACTCATAAATAGTTTAGCATTTTAAGAACTTCTTCACCTAGTATATATTGAAATATGATGGAGACAGCCCTATCCTGAACATGAAGACATCAAGATCCCAATACCAGGAACCACTCACCACTGTCACCCGGACACATGCACTAGCCTCTTGATCATGAGTATACGATTCTGAAAACTACAGATAATTAGAGCCCTCTTGTCTTTCTCACATAGGCAGAAGAAGGATAAATCATTCTAACAGCTCCTATAATACCAAACTAAATATTTTGCTTTGATACCATCACTCACCCTCCATGCACTTAAGAACTTTCAGCTGTCGTAGGAAAGGAAGTACCTTGCACAGGAGCGTGCACACACTCCAGCCTCAAGTGTCTCTCCTGCATTCTATGCACTAGCCGACCTGAACCTGCCATATTGGCTCCAGAAAGATATCTTAAGACTTCAATTCAGTTCGCCTCCTTCTCAGATGAATACAGCCTGCATCCATCTCTTTTATTTTTTTATTAATTTATTCTTGTTACATCTCAATGGTTATCCCATCCCTTGTATCCTCCCATTTTTCCCTCCCTCCCATTTTTCCCTTACTCCCCTCCCCTATGACTGTGTCTGAGGGGAACTTCCTCCCCCTGTATATGCTCATAGGGTATCAAGTCTCTTCTTGGTAACCTGCTGTCCTTCCTCTGAGTGCCACCAGGTCTCCCCCTCTAGGGGGCATGGTCAAATATGAGGCACCAGAGTATGTGAGAAAGTCATACCTTACTCTCCACTCAACTGTGGAGAATGTCCTGTCCATCTCCTTTATTTTTATATGGACTCCATATTGTTAACTTAGCCATAAATAATATTCTAGAGTTGGTTTTGTTTTAGGTTTTTCTGCTTACTACTGCTCCTGCTTTGATAAGCATAGTGTTGTTGTTGTTGTTTTGCTTCTGTTTTTGTTTTTGTTTTGAGTTGGTGTCTCATGCTAGTAATCTTACTGAGTAGCTGAGGTTGGCCTTGAACTCACGATGATCCTCCTACCCCAATTTCCCATGTGCTGATAAAGACATGAGCCACAATGCCTGGCATAATTCTCACTATTATAGTTCTCTTTTGCATTTTTCTATATTGCTATGCACTTTTTAAAATTATTTTACTTTTGTACATATACATTTATATTATTACACACATATACAATAGATTACCTATGGCAAGAAGAACTGTGACATAATAAAGAATTATATAAATGTTACATTCTTAGTGTTTGGGATATTTGCATTTGACAGCCTTTGAAGAAGACATCTTTCCTATCTTGGTGCATCTAAATTTCTGAATGTAAATCTGTGATGAGTTGCTATACACGTTTAGTCACACATAGTTAAAATTTTCTCCTTGTTTATGTCTCAGTTTCCCTTAGTAGATGATATGTAAACTGAGGATAGCAAGGATTATGCCTCAAGCTATTTGTTTCTCCCTTGCCACTTTAGTAAAAAGCCTTCCTCCATAGCTATCTCTGCCACTGTTATACAACTCTCAATCTACCCCAACCTGTGAAGACTTGACCCTCACAGCCACAAACCACTGCACCTGAGCCTGGCCTCCCCCATGCATGGAATCAGTCACAATAAACTCTGTCTTGTTTGGTCACAGGAACCGCTTCCCTCACCTTGACTATGCCTGCATGGTGGCCCTCTACCCTTACACAGATTAAAGGATTACATGTCACCACTTTTACTTCCTGGTGTCACTAAAGGACCCGATAAGCATGTAGCCTGTCTGGCATGATAAGCTCGACACATGTTTTTACTATCTCTTCCAATGTTTACTTACTCCAAATCAAGAAGCACGATTCACAGTCCACTCTTCTCTATCCCATAACTTGGGATTAATACAAAGAAAATAAATAAAAAGCTACGGTTTTGACAAGATGAAACAAGAAGACCCTACAACCCCATGTAGTTTGTCACTATATACATATATGTATATGTACATATATTTATTCTAGATATAACCTTCTCAGCTGTAAAATGTTCTTTGTGTTTTCAGGGCTGACCACTTGGTATTGGATAACCAAATGATGTGCTCTTCCCTGAGGAAGACTATTTTTCCCAATCTCAGCACTCATAAGTTGCCTGTAGTTTTTTTTTATTATTAGAATTAATTTGATATTTTGTTTTTACTTTTCAGTAGCCACTAAAAAACTTAGTGTTAAATAAATAGTGTAGAGTTTACCTTTACCTGGTGTTGCAGCTATGTCTAACTAATTACACCCATTCTGCTATTTCATGCTCACCTAGATTCTTGAGGAATCGTTCTTGTTTACAGATGAGAAAATCAAGGGGTTGCAAGATTAATTAAGTGGTTTACTTAATACTACACAGCTATTTTATGCTTTAATTTATCTCTTACCATAGCCCATGTTGAACAATTGATTGACCCATTGATTGATACAAATAGTCACCTCTCCAATTATCTACCCAATTACAGATAGTGGGAAATTTTAGGCAGAAGTTGGACAAGCACCCATTTTAGTTTTCTTCATGACAATATCCAATTTGCACCATGAGGAGCACAAATATGGTCACAGAGCAGCAGAAACTCAACATGGATACAGAGTTTAAAACTACACAAAGACTAGGTCCCAAACATGGACCAAAACTGTGGATACAATTGTTTTTTGCATGTTTTAGAAAGGATTTTTCAAGAGAACTCAAAGCCCTTGTAAATTGTCCTTCATTAGGATAATGGGAAGAATATGAAGATACATTGTGAACATGAATATCTGCTCCAGTGGATGGTCCTGCCATCCATTTTGGAAAAATAAGTTTTCTACAACTACAAAATGACAAGAGTAAGAGTGATGAGACTTCCTGAATCATGTCATTCCAGGAAAACGTGCCATGAAAAATTCCTGAGTAAATAATCTAATAGTAGATGAAATTCTATGTCCGAGATGAATTAATTATTACAGGTCAGGGTTAACAAGCTCAAACACACACACACACACACACACACACACTAACATACACATACAAGTACATTTACACTTGTTTTTATGGGTTGCAATCCATATTAGGGCAAACAGATTTCTGTGGAATGAATGAATGTGTGAGTGAAAATCGGACTATATATCATTCCATAAAGAGATACTGGATGAGACTCCCTTTGATAGGACTGTGTCCAAAAGTGTAAAAATAGAATAGAAGAACTTGATATTTTTGAGTGCAGTAAAATCACTTCTTTCCTGAGTAATCCAGACAAGATATCTGATGTGTGTCTTCTTTGCACAAGACCCTACTCTTAACTGTCAGTTCAAATGTAAATAAACACAGTTTTAAGATGCATTTTCTCACAAGTTACTTATATTTTCATAAGAAACTCCTGATGTTGGTAAAGATTCATGAGACTTGGGAATGAACATGTAATGCTATGGATTTCAGACTAGGCAGTTGTGCTGAAAATATGCTCACAGAGACCACTCTTCCTCAAATGGTGTCTTTGGCTATTGCCCATTCACAATGCAAAGCTTGCTCTCTGAGTCCCACTTCACCATAAATGTATGCGGAAGCTTAAATCATCTGGTCCATTTCCTTTGTTCCATCCATCAACAATTTTTATGATTTTTATTACACCTTTATTTACTTATTGGGAGGAGAGCCACATGCCAAAGAAGTCAGAGGACATATTACAAGTCAGTCCTTTGCTTTCTCTGTTTGGGTCCCTGGGATGAAATTTGGGTCACTGGGCTTGGCAGCAGGGACTTTTACCTATTGAGCCTTATCTCTGGCTCTATCAACACATACTTGTGGCATATGTCACGTACATATTCCTGCACCAGACCCAAGTTAACGTGTGCTCTTTGGGTGCTTTTAAGTGCTCTGTGTAAACTTAAGGAATAGTCAAGGTAGGTTAACATTATACCCTTCAAAAGATAATGGCAGATACAGAAAAATAAATGCCCAAACCCATCTACTCTCTGAGAACTCCACAAACATCACTAACCTGAGGCTTTAGTCTTTCAGGTGTCTTTGAAGCCACTGCTGCTTACTTTGCTCCTGCTGGTTTCTCCAGCTGCTGTCACATCTGCCTGGGATCACAGCAAGCTTGACTGCTTTAATAGCTTGGTGTCTGTTATGTTAACTCATACTGAAGCCTGGCACCTCAACTCCTCTATTAGCTCAGATCATCATCATTGCTATGCAGGCTGACCTTATTCCTAACTAGCGGCTCTCAGTGTGCACTCATTCATTGTATGAGGCACACCTCAGGCAGTAGACAGTCCCAGACTATTCCCTACAGTGGCGGGAAGAGGTTGTGAGCTGCTAAACTCAGTCATATTTTATCAAAGCCTTTGGTCTCAGGTTTGATCTTTGCCAAGATCCGTGACACAAACAGGTCTCTGTTTACATGGCGAGTGGTGCTTACTAACACGATTGCTTTTTTTTTCTCCTCACAGTCAGCCTCCTGTTGCTTATAGATTAATACCACATAACACAAAGCAAGAAGTCAAAGCATAAATAGGCATTTTATATACCACAGGGTATTTTTTCTATTCCCCTATTAGCTCAATCGAGAGGCCCATACATCCGCAAATATTGTCTTTGTACCTGCTTGAAAGGCATCATTAGATCATTTTTATAGGTTCCCTTTGGGCTTAGTATGGTACATTTTAGGGAAGTCATGGGAATAAAGAATAATCTAAGTGCACTGGCCATTAACTTCATTAAACCATATCCTATATTATAAATATAGAACATGTGTAATTGAACAAGGTTTCACAAGAAAGTATGCCCAAATTCATATTTTCTTATATGTTAATTAGGTCTTTTAAGACAAACAGTTTGGCTCGCAGGAATAGTTAAAACAGTGGTAAGAAGATAATTCTAGGAACCTAAAAGAAGTAGAAAAGAAAATCAGACACATTGAATGAAACTAGGAAAACAAAATCATTTAGAACTTGGACACCTAACATGGGTAAGGACCATGAACTCGACTTTGTAGAAAACAAGAAAGCCATGTGGGATTGAAGGGTAAGAATGGAAATGCTTGGAACAGAACAGATCATCTGGTCATGGCGGCTGGGCAGAAATGAAGCAGATGAACTGCTAACAGGCAAAGTGTTTTGATGAAGACAATCACTCACTTGGGTAGAGTCTAGGGCAGCAGTGGAGGGAGAGAAAGAATGCCGGAAATTTAAAGAGAAGCAATGAGATAAGGCAATCAATGGGAAGAGTAAAGGGTAGACATATATAAAGCAACTGCAGGGGGTCACAGTTGATGTCGAAGGGAAAGGCCGCCGTGAAAGCTGTCAGACCCTGGAAAATACTATTAAGAAGATAATTACAGTAGGAAGAGCATGTACAAGGAAACCATCATCACATCCTCCCCTGGCTTCAAACATCATCCAGCCCGACCATCGCCAAGAGTCTTTAAAAACGGTCAAAAGGCATTCTAAACTCAAGAGCTCCACAGTCACAAATACAGGAGGAAAATAATGGTCAAAGAATAATTGAAATCCAAATAAGCCCTATTGCAAAGAGGAGCCAGGCAAAAGATTAAATTAAAGATGCTTTTGTGCGGGGTTGTTTGTTTTGTTTTGTTTTGCAGTAAAAAATTTGCTTTAAAAAATGGAATTAGGAAGAGGAATGTCAGGGCATTACAAGGGCCTCTCTAAGAGCTGGGTAACCTAGAATTAGGTGTCCGGTTAGCAATTAGACAAGCACAGACCTATGGCCCCTGTGAAAAACTCATCTGGCTCCTCTTTATCTAAGTGGCTACTGTCTCTCAGGCTTTTTTTTTTTTTTTTTTTTTTGCCTTCTTCCCATAGTTATGTTTTCTGGGGATTTCATAGGCATCATAGAGTGTGGAAGCATAATATGATGTTTGTTCAACAACACTGTCATGTGACAATGCATTTCTCATAGTTGCCTCCATCATTAACCAAAATATAACCATGTGATTGGCCTAAAAATGATCTTTCTCCTCCCAGAATTATCTTTTAAGAACTACATGTCAAATCAAAATTCTCATACCATGTGTATGAATGAACATATGTGTTATATCTCATACATGGTATACATAAAGCTAAAAATGTTTGCATCAAATTCAGAATATAAAATAATTTATTGAGATCCCCAAAGCCCTCCATGAACCAGCTCTTTCCACTTCCTCAAACTCATCAGGTGATGATACTACTGATTCAAGACATTCCTTTAATACAGGTCTTATTCATTTATTTTTCTAAATGCCAATGATTGTTACATTGGCCATCTCTCTCTTTGACATGGCCTTATATGTGTCAACAAAAATCTCACACACATGGAACAAACATGGCTGTCCTATACCTAGCCAGTACTAGACCTGCCATCTTCACTGCTCATGGGCATCATCTTCTCTGATTATTGCACCTCCAATTCCTCTGAGTACTATATAGTTTGACTCACGCATCATCAAATCAAACCTTTGTCTAAATATACCAATTTTCCTGAGCCATAAAATAAGAGTCTCAGTTAAGGATTTCCTGGTAGTACTGTACATTCTAACATATACTATAGAAAAACAATATCTTTGCTATTCTAAGCCAAGGACCAAAAACAGCAAATGCTTTAAATTGACCATATTTATTCATAACATATTAGATTTAATAAAATCAAGACATGGTAGTTTTTCAAAGTTGTTTGATTCCTCGTTGACTAGAGAGACTAGAGGTATTTTTCGCTTTTTCTTTTTGTTTGTGCTTCTCTGAATCGGGGCTTAATGAGATCACTCTGCCTCCTGGAAACACTTTCCCTCTTTATTACACACTGAGTAGTAAAACGTGTACTCATCGGAACCACGGCTGAGAAGCATTTGAGAAAGTGATTTAGAGGCGTTATTGCTGCATTTGTTTGTGACTGTATTAAAGAAAGCCTGGCTGTTATGTGGATGCCTTGCCATAGCAAGAATCACTTTGTCTTTCAAAAGTTCAAATGACATTGCTGCATAATGGCCCATTTCTGCGATATCTTCTCAGTCTCCTCACAAGAAACTGAAAATAAATAAAATCTAATTAGAACAAAAAGATCAAACAACACTTAGGCTCAGCACTTCAGTTCAGCAATGACTCAGCCTTATAATTATTTTAAAGCATGAAAGTAATTTCTCTTTATTTTATTATAATAACTTAGCCACTAATTAGTGCTCATTGGCCATTTTCCACCTGTCTAAAAACTCATCATAAATAAATAGTGTTTCATAATGAAATCTCCTCTTAAATGTCTTCACTGAAAAGTAAAACAAAGTGGATATTTAAAATACAACTATTCTATTTTGTAAATGAAGCTTAAAGTACTCAATAGCCTACTCCCACACATGCTATGTAACACATTAACATATTTGCAAACCCATTCGTGGTTTCTTTTTTATGTTTTTCCTAGTGAACAGCAAACATAAAGTATCACCTTCACTCTCATGCTCTGTTGTCTGTATCAGTCATGCAGACTGAGAACGGCTTGTGTTTTAGGCTCACTCTATCACACACATTACATGCGATAGGCATTTAATCTGAATTAAAGTGTGAAACCTCACAATACTCTCCTTTTATTTATGAAAAATTAATGATGCTACTTCAGCTAATTTTATTCTGTTTTCATCTTGGAAATTAAAGGCCAAACAACCTTCCTCTCGTAATCAGTGTTTATTTTCACAATTTTCATATTTCTCTGAACTGTTGATGTTACAAGCAGAAATAACTTCAGAAATGACATAAATTATAACACAGCTGAACAGCCAAGTTCAAATGAGAGCCACTAACTCATAGCTTTTTCTTGAAAAAAAAAATACACTTTCCTACTCTCAAACTCCTCCCCTTGGATAGTAGGTTTTGGAATAAGAATAAAATGTAACAAAATGTATAGACGCACATAAATATAGCTAACGGATCTATGTCAAAGAAGCAAACACAGGACAATGGTAGAAACAAATGGCGCTAGCTAGACCAAGAAGATGTCCACATACAAGGAAATAAAGAATATAGACACAGATTTTGAACCCTACACAAAAGCAAACTCAAATGCGTCATAGACTTTAGTGTAAACTGTTAAATTACATATCACAACAAAAAGTTAAGATGACCTTAGGTATAGCAATGACTTTCAAGATACTCACAAGAGACATGATCCATGAAAGAAATACTTGATACGCTGATATTCATTAAGACCAAAAGTTTTATAGAAAGGGAAAATGTCAAAAGAAAGAGAACACATACCACAGAGTGGATGTTTGTTTTTTTCCAAAATATATTAAATATGTAGAGAAAAAAAAACTCTTAAAATTCAAGGGTGATAGAGGGAAGGGATTAAGACGATGGCCTGTTGGTAAAATGCTTATATATAAGCATGATTATCTGAGTTCAGATCCTCACGTCCTATGCTTAAGAAAGAGAAAAGAAAACAAAAAAAAAAAAAAAAAAAAAGAAAAGAAAAGAAAAAAAGCCATATGTAGCAGCATATACACCTATAATATGAGCATTGGGAGAATGAACACTAGAGAACATCCCGGCCAGTTAGTCTAAGCAAATCAGTAAACTTCAGGTTCAGTGAGAAACCTTGTCACAAAAATAAGGCAGAGAACGATAAAGAAAAAACTCAATATTGACCTCCATCCTCCACATATGTGCATACATAGAAACACACACACATGAGAACATATACACAAATATATCACTATATCACACACACACACACACACACACACACACACACACACAAAGATGCTGAACAATTCAATTTTAAAATGCATCGAAGATCTTGATCAAAGTCACAATGTATGTCTTCTTTTTCTGTGAAAAACAGCATGATTGAAGTGATTTGCAGAAGCAAGAGTTTATCTGGGTTTACAGTGCTAGAGGAGTCACAGTTCACCATGACAGAGAACCATTGCCACAGCAGGCAAGAAGGATTGAGAACTCACATCACAAACAGGAAGCAGAAAGAGCTCACTGGCAATGACGCAAGGCTTTGAAGCCTCAAATCCCACCCCCAGTGACATACTTTCTTTAGCAAGTCCACACCTCCTAAGCCTGTGCAAACAGCACTACCAACTGGCGACCAAGACTTCAAGCATCTGAGCCTATGGAAAACATTCTCATTCAAACCACCATATTCAGCTAACAACATCATCAAGTGGTTAAAAAAAAGCATAAAGAAAGACCTCCATGTCAAATGTCACCAGTGACACACATAACAATTGTATACTACCACTACACAGCTGTTAGAGTTGCCCCAGTCCAGAATATTGGCCAACTAACAAGTGTGCTAGAATGGATCAACCATAACTACCTTCCATTGCTGATAGATATACTAAAAGTCACAGACACTTAAGAAAACAGTTAGGTCCTTTTGTTCAAAACTCTATAAAGTCCCCACAATTCAGAAATTACATGGTTTGTTATTTAATCAAAGTTCTAAATAAATGTCCAAGCAGAAACAAATATGCCAATTGTTCATAGAAGCTTTATGCATAGTTGCAATCCGGAGTGAGATAACCCAGACCCAGGAAGATGGGCATGGTATATACTCACTTATAAGTGAATATCAGCCCAACATAGATGTCTTCTGAGAACTCCACACAGTGGGGGATGGGGCAGATTCTAGGACTCTGGATTAAGTGCTGAAAGTGGTATGAAAGAATGGGGGGATGAAAGGACCTAGATGGTTCAGGAGTCCCACATGGAGATCAAGGCTGGCAGATATGGACCCAGGGGCAGCTTACACAAACTGTTGCACCTACAAAGGACAATGCATGCAGTAAACCTAGACACACACACACACCTGCCGCTGCTGTTCAGATCTAGCCAAAGGACACTCATTCTCCATGGTTGTGAGGAGAGTGAGGACCGCCTCTGACAGGAACTCTGGTGGCCCGTATGTGACCACTTCCCCTCAGTGGGGAGGCCCAGTGGCACACAGAGGAAAGGGAAGCAGGCTATCCAGATGAGACCAGATAGACTGGTCATATGGTGGAAGAAGAGGTCCCTTTCTGACAGAGGTCTAGGGAAGGGATGTGGATGTTTACTCCCTCCTGCATTTATCGAGATTCATAGTGAGAATTCAAATCAACAAGTGAAGAAATTTTTTTTGGAAAATATACAGTTTGGCAAAGAAAGAAACAAGTTTATGCTAAGGCAGGTGCAGACTAAGGAGCTGTCATTGTTAAAGAGATTAGTGCAATGAAAAAAGGGAGGTAGAGCAGTTTGTAACAGGACAAGAAGCTTTGTCCTGTGTAAAAATATAAACTCATTGGAAGAATTCTACTTAAAGGAGACTGCCTAAAAAGGAGTGGGCAGAAAATGCCACCATAGAGGTTCCCTATTTGAACAGTACCCCATGAGGAAATGCTTTGGCCAAATCCAGCAGTCCGGACAGTTGTAGGACCATTGCATGGTAGTAAAGGGGTTCCAGACTATCCATTCAAATGGCAACAGAATGCCATCCTTATGGTGTTGGGTTTGCAAAGATGCAGCAGGCAACAGTTATTAGGTCATGGATGTTAAAACGAAGATTCTAGACAAAGAGTCAATGAGGCTAGGCAATATGTAGCAAGCAGAAAAGACCCTGAGGAGAGAGAGTGTGAGGGACAAATATTGAATGGAGAGTCAAAGAATATGGCTTATCACCCGAGGAAAACTTCAAGCTCTGGGCTAGTTGCCCCAGTATGGAAGTCATGTTGCTGTAGGCCGTGGAGCTGAAGAGATAGGACCTACCCAGTCCCTTCAGGGCCCAAATGGTACCAATCATATGTCCTGAATGCTATCCCTGGAGCTCGGTCTTACTGACTTTCTCCTTTTTATCTTCCTGTTTTTATACATTTGTATACTCTATTATGGAACATTGGGAGTATGAAAGGGGGCATTTCGTTTTACAAAGGCTCACAGCTAAGAGTTTCCCTAAAGCCTTAGAAGAGACTAAAATTTGGACTTTTGAACAATATGGGGACTGTTAAATGTATAGGGGCTTTTGAAGTCACATTGCATTCATTTCACATTATGATATGGTAATGATCCTGTAAGGGCCAGTGGTGGAAAGTTATGGTTTGAATGTGGAATGTGCTTGATCCCCAGATGGTGGTAACATAACAGGAATATGACATAGAGAGCTGATATAGCTACTGGGGCAGCTTTGAGCATACAGCATTGGCCTACCTCTGAACCCACCATTTTGCTTGCTCTATGACATCATAAGATCAGCAGCTTCATATTCCTGTCCATGGACAAGAACCAGCTCTACTACTTCTGAAAAGTGAGGTGCACCCTCCAAACTGTGAGTCAAAATAACTCTTTCCCTTAAGTAACTCTGCCCCATATTTGGTCACATAGATGAGAAATGCGAGGTGCACACAGCCTTTTGGAATAGAGTGAAAAGACAAGCAACAAAAGACCTTCCTAGGAAGATAAGGGTGTTATATCTCTTAATTATATGGCAATCTTATAATTGTCTTACTTTTTTCAAAAATTATAATGTATTATGATTAAAATGTGTGAAGACACTGTATATCACAGGAAATGAAACTGATAAAAAATGTTTTTAAAGTTAAGGAATTTATGTGACTTAGAGTCCAGTCAAGGTTATACAGTAAGGCCCTGTTTAAATGTATATTTATATATTTACTTAGATAGATAAATACATAGAAAATTTGATAGATCTAACATCACAGAATAGTGAATGAAAACCTCAATCTACTTTTCTAGAAAGAAATAAAGCTTAAATATTCCTAGCTTAAATCAAGATCAATAAAACAAGTATTAATCAGATATTTATATATACATAGGTTAGAGGTGGAACAGCACAGTGCCAGTGAGGAACAAAAGAGGGTGTTTCTTCTGCAAAAATAACTAACTGCTTCTGATGACTGAGCAGTCAAACAGAGAAAAGTCAAAACAGGAAATTAGCCATCACTTGAATGTACTTAAAACTCTACACTCAAATAAGGCTTATCTGAAAGTGGCATATACACTAAAAATAAAAATGCATATCTCTTATGAGAATGAAATATTTATTAGTTTAATCATCAGTTCATGGCATGAACTCTGTTGGGAAAGAAGCGAGAAGGTGAGTTCATTATCACTGACCATCATATCAAGTCCACCAATTAAACAGGCATCTCTAAAGCACATAAAAGGAAATCCTTGGTCTACTTGTAGTTAAACGTTATTAAGGTGATAATGATGGGCATGCTAATTGTCCATAACAAGAGGAGCCCAGAACACTCTTTGTTCAGACTCCAGCATCTCATTACCCAGAATTCACAGACTTCTATAAAAAGCAGTCAGAAGAGCTGAGGGCTAAAGTGATTAATTCATACAAAAAGGTCAAAAGAACTTCAAAGACAATGCACAATTAATTCTCATTAATCTGGTGTCAGAGTGTTCAAAATCAGAGCTTTGTGGAATTTGGGGCAAACCTATACTTTGACATTACCTAGGCATGAACCTATTGCCCTAAATGACAATAGGCATGATTGTTTAGAGGTAATATATAGTGGATAATTTAGAGAAAAAAAATCATAAAAATGTTCATTGTTAGGTTTATTCCTAAAATTTTGTACAAACACAAAAACACTTTAGTCAAGAATGGTTCATTATCAGTAAAACTGACTAATATATACAACATAATGCTAAGGTCACACATTTTCAATAAGAAAAACATTCTTTGGGTAATTAAAATATATATTACTTCTACCCAGGAACTAGAAAATTGGATTTACATTTGATGACTGATAGGTGAAAAAAATTAAACAAAGGTAAGATTGGCATGCATGTACAGCTAATTTGACCTGAACTGTAAAGAACTGGGTTACCACTACTTCATCCAATAGTCATTGAGTCTTACCTTCCTACATTAAGCTCATGTTCTCACCTTGGCCCTTGATAATAAAAGTACAGAGTTTAGTTGCAGGTCATATTACATCGTCACCTACTCAAATATCACAATAAATAACAGTATCCTTTAAACAACAACAAAAAAATCCTCATAAAAATGTGAACAGTGAAGGATTTGGTGGCACAGTATTTTATTTTTCTACTATGCAGTTGTAAATGAAATTGAATGGCTTTCAAGTGTTGCCTGTTAATTTCTGGAAAAGAATAACAATGCAATTGTTATTATTTAGATTTTTAATGAAGCAGTAGTAGTTCTATTTCCGTATTGAGCAATTGGTTTATTCTTTCAAGTCTACTACATGTCTAGCATGACATAGACATGGGGATGTTATAAGAAGTGGTCCTTGCTGACTTTCACACGAACTCTGGTGCCCCTTATTTAGCCTTGTCCCCTTGATGAGGACGCTGGATGGCACTTGGAGGAAGGCTAGCAGACTACCAAGAAGAAAATTGATACCCTAGCATCATATTCAAAGGGAGGAGGTCCCCATCAGTCACAGTCATAGGGAAGGGGAATGGGGTGAAAATGGGAGGGAGGGAGGAATGGGAGGATGCACAGGATGGGATAGCAATTGAAATGTAATATGAATGATTTTATTTTTCAAAAAAAAACCATAAAAACAAAAGAAGAAGAAGAGGTTCTTCTTGAGAGACCAGAAGCTGCGGGTGAAAAGCAAATGTTTACATTTATTTAGACACACTCTCTGTAATGTTGTCCTAGTTAGAGAACTTTTCTGAATACCTGGTACAGCTCACGTGGTTAAAACCTGCATGCCTTATAAAGTCAATAAAAGCTCCAAAGGAAATGAAAGTTGGATAATGTGGTTTAATATGTGGGGAGGCTCAAGAGCACGTTAATTAATAGTCCATTTGATTATTTTCTTGCTGTATTACAGAGCAAATGCCCCTGATTGTTTATTGTCAGTAGCAGGAAGTTCTTTGAAACAGCTATCAGTTGTTTATTATCATGCCTTAGAGCACAAATATTTTGGTTGGAACGTTTCTATGAAATTATAACAAAAATGATTGGAGAAGTAAAGATTTTTAATTGATTTCTATTATCTTTCCAATAAATCAAAAACAAAAAGTACATCTCAGAGCCGTGAGGATTTTGCTAAAGGGAAGAGGAAGGGTGGCAAAAATTAAACAAAGCAAAATAAATAAATAAAACAATAGCAGAGACAAGAAGGGGCTGACACAGTTTGGGGAAGCTGAGAAAATTAGGTCTGATTTCAATTCACGTTCAGCAGCATTTTGGCAAGTTTTTCTAGGTCCGAAGGAAATGCTGAAATAAGTAAGAACTTGCTGTGTGCTCCCCAGGGCTGCACAAGTTTATAGAGATTTTTTTTTCTTATTCTAATTTCTCTAACTCGAGATACATAAGAATTTCCAACTTTAAATACGCCCAGCGTTCCCCACACATTAACAAATTGAGAGATACTAAGAGGCTTACGAGAAATTAAAATAGTCATAAAAGTTATCCCTTCCTTAAAGGCTCTCGCACAGGGGCTGTGGTTTTCTTTTGCATTTTCTAGGCAACACCTCTCTGATGTTTGTGCGTTTGCCTCATCAGTGGGGTAGAATCTCATTGTGCCACCCACCACGTCTGCACTTGATAATCACTGTTAATTGCCTACAATTGAGATCAGTAGAGTAAGGCATGGGCACTTAACTCTCTGACACTGTGGCTTCCTGTGTGCTCGGTTCCACTAATGCGTCATTTGCCCTGGAAATTAAAAGTCCCAACATCAATCACATAAAGGAGACTCAGTAGGCAGAAGTGTTTACCTTCCTCTTCCCCTCCAGAGGAGGGGCGACAGGCAGACGCATTTTGCTAGAAGGAGGGGAGACTTCATGGAATGCCGAAGTTCTTCATTTCGCTAATACAGCTCATGAAAAAGGGATTCTCAGAGAAACAAAACACTGTTGAGGCAGAGAGGAGGGTGAGACGCCCAAACCTCACGATATCATCCTTTTGTTTTCAGAATCCCTGGCAGCATGCCAGGGCACTCCAGGAAAACTTGAGAGCACATTTCTGGAGAGGGCTGAAGTGGCAAGGCTTCTTCCTAAATGCCTCAGGAGCCGCTGCCTCTGAAGAGGCCACTATCATTGCAAACAGGAAGAAAAAATTGCCCAGTCTCCCGAACTAGCTGTTGGCAGCATCTGGCTTATAACCAATCATCATGTCTATGGGTCTTCTACCAGGGTTCAGAAGTGATCCAGTTTGATATGGTCACCACTTCCTTAGTGTCATAGCTTATCCGTCTTGCAGAAACTCTTTAGAAGTGGCCAATAGTTCCCAGGAGTTTGTTTAGCTCTCTTGCACACAATGAACAGATCACCTTACTTTTACATGCCAAGTCTCCCTTCCTTTACCTCTCTTGATGACTCTTTATCGTTGAAGGTTCCTTTGAAAACCACGTTCTTGCATTGGTCAAATGGTGGACTTCATTCAGGACTACCAAAATGGGTGCAAGCACTCTCACACTTGGGGAGGCAGATACAGCTGATGCTTGCAGACAAAATCCAAGCGATCACTGAATTGCTACTAAGAGAAGCCATCCAATGATGAAATGGCTTACGCTAGCTGAAGGCAGGCAGGATGAGCCAAGGTAATTGTTGGAGCTTAGTGAACCAACCACATCCATTACTTGCCAGGCAAAATCAATGTAACTGTGTAGAGGTGTATATTGGCCTAGAGTTGGAAAGATATAGTCAGTCACAGTGGGGAAATCAGAGTAAAAAGCATGAGGCAGTTGGGTATGGTGTGTCCACAAGCCAAGAGTCAGAGAACAAATCAGAAGTGAGGTTAAGCCACAAAACCTCTAGACCTGCATCCAGTGACCTAGTTCCTCAAGTCAGGTTCCCTCTCCTAAAGGTTCTAGAACCTTCCAATACAGTACCCCTGGCGGAAAACCAAGAGTTCAGATATATGACTATATGGGAGACTTTTCCCATATGATACACAATAATGACTTACACATTTTTTTGCTGAAGTTGGACCAAGTAGACCATAGAGAGAGCCTGAGGTCAAGTTCAAGGTCAAAGAACGTTTAAAAATGGTTTGTTTCACAATAATTCACTCACTAGGCATTTCCAGTGATGTGGGATGTTCATAAACCAAAACCTAGGTGGACAGGAAAAAAAACCTCACTCAAATTGGCTTCAGCTTCAGCTTACAAATATGCTACTTATTTTAATAAATTATATTTATACATTTCTACTGCATTAACATCATTTTTTCTATGTAAACATTTTCTATATCCCTTCGAATCTTGCCACCACTGTCTACTTTATAATCTACACTGTTTCTTGTTCCTGCTTGTCACTTCCTTCATTTCAAATGTGTTTCTTTCATGATCTAAACACGATGGCTTATATCTATCTTGCCCCAACCACTGAACCATCATTTTATAACAATTTGTAAATAGTTATCCATTCAGATTGGTCTTTGTATCTTGGACCTAAAATATTACTGCCCCTTCTTGATTTTTTTAAATTCTATCTAATGCAAAAGTATCATAATCTTCAATTTACACATCCTTCCTCTAAGTTAAAGTCTGCCAAGACTATTTCTAGGATGCCATTCTTCTGTTTTCCTGATTCAAAACATCTGAGAGCTTTGAAATTCTGGCTGCATTTACATGGTCAGAGAGGTTCTAGAGATAATAGAAATCCATCTTAAAATAAGAGCACAGGGTCTGAAAATTCTTGTAGACACTGGGTTTTTACAAGAATTCTGCTTCCCCCATTCAGCTTAAAAATATCACTCTGGTATTTCAAAAAACTGGCATTTTCAATTACATGCTAAAATATTATTACATAATAAAATTTTTCAGTTATCATAGAACATCCTCATTTTTATGCTTTTATTCCCTTCATTTCCACAATGGTAATATCTCATTGTATTCTTTTCCGCCCTAAGCCCATTGAGTTTATTGAAATACCGTTATACTATATGTCTAATCCTGTTCATTTTTTTCTAAAAACATTAGGCAGTTTGATTTATTCATGTTTATGTATATATAGTTTGTGTTTCTAACTGTAACATATCATGCTACTGTGCATACATATATAAGAATGATATTTAACTATTTTAGGTGACAAGAAAGCTAGGTATCATCTATATAAGAGCCCTTATATAAGTAATAACCTTGAAAATATATGTCTTAATACTTTACATATATGATACCCCTCATTCCTTGGGAACAGGCTACCCAGAACCCTACTTGCAAGGATCTTAGCCAGTGCATGCCCCTAATTGACACACTTGGGAGGCAGAGGCAGGCGATCACTGCAATTTTGAGGAGAGCCTGGTCTACAGAGTGAGTTCCAAGACAGCCCAAAGCAACAGAGAGAAAACCAAAGCCAAAAGAATAGAAAGTAAAAAATGTTGGCAATGCAGTAAGTACCCACCTCCCTAGATCCCCAGTCACATTGCCTTTTGAAGATAAAAACACACTTGCAGAGAAGTCAATCTTCCTGGAGTTTTTTCTAGCTGTTTGGTCTTAGTGTCTTGGTGTTTGTTTATTTGTTTCTTGGCTGGTTTTTAGCCTAGGTATTAAGTTTGAGTAAAATTTTCTAAAAAATGTCTCAACTCTTTATAAATTAAATTATCATAAATATATTTATATGCATGTTGAGTTAGATATTCAGTTTTATCAAATATTTTCCTATTTCCCACATTACCATCAAATATAATAAATTTTAACCAGTATTGCCCTTGCATCCATTTTGAAAGACATACAGTTTTCTGCCTCTCTTATGAATGAGCATAAAATTTCATCAAAGAATTTCCGATGTCAACTTATCCTGCATTGCCTTTTTGTCCCAGATCCCTCTTGCTCTTAAGGCAATATACCACTAGATCTGCAATATCACTGTTTAATTAGATTTGATAAATATTGATTAATGAGAATGACAATAATCCCCCTGTTTTACTTTTCTCCATTATTTTGATATTAAGGTTAGATTACTTTTCAATTTTTTTTTTAAATTTCTAGTGTTTTTATGTTCTTTTCTAAATACCAGTTTATTTGTAACTGTTATCCTTTACACTTATGTTGTTTTCCTCCGTCAGCCTTGCCAGGGATCTACCTGTCTTGGTCGTCTTCTCACTTTAATAGTTATTGGTTTAACTTTTCATCTATTTTAGTTTTCTCTAAAGTCATTTCTGTCCCTTATTTTTTCTCTTTTGTCTTATACTAATCATCTTTGCCTGACTTCATGAGAAAAAAATTGCATATCACATCTTTATTTCTGCTGATAGCATGAAAAACATGCTGAGCTATAAATTTCTACATTGCATGAATTTTTCTATGCGATATATTATAATCAGTGCCACATGTTTCTTAATGCCTTGCACGGCTTAAAGGTCAATGGTTATTTAATGTATTTTCCCATGATTATTTGTGTTTCCAAAGACTCTAAGCTCTGTATGTAAAGTAATACAATGGCAAAATACATATAAATGCTTATAAATACATTATTGCTGCATTCAGCATTTTAGGTACACTGAAGCTGTGTTAACTATATGTTAAATCATAATCTGGAGTGTTGTCCTTCTGCAAACAGAAAAGGTGATAATTCTATAAATCTGATCAAGTGGACATGGAAGGTTACCTCTCCCTTTCTCAACAAAACCACAGGTAAGAAACAATGGCCTCTTCTATAGAGAGACTATCTTGTGTATTGTATGGATACATTGCTTGTCAATTAAAAAAAAATCCTATGACCTATAGGAAAGGATAGAATAGAAGATGGGACATTTAGGAGGCAGAAAGGATTCTGGGATAGAGCCAAGCTAGGAGATTCACCCAGAAGATTTGAGGAGGACAAAAGCCAATACATAAGCAGAGGTAATCACCCACAAGGCAGAAAGTAGGTTAGTATAAATGGGTCAATTTAAGTTAATAGCTAGTCAGAGAAAAGCCTAGCTATATGGTTGAGGTATTTGTAAATGTATTTTGAGTCTCATGAGTTTTTATTCTGGGAGCGTGGGTCTGGGAGGAAACACATGCGCCCTACTATACCCTTCAACCTCCAAAATCCTTAGATAACACACAAGGATATGGTTAGTTTTCACATGGGTGCTGGGCACATCCTTAAACATCTATTTGGTTAATGTTTAGGAATTTCTCAGTCAGTTTCCTCACTTGTAAAACAAAGAGTATGGGCCCAAGTAGTGAAGTGGCACTCACTGTGTTTCCTTTACAACAATCCAAGAAGGAAAGGGAACTTGTGCCCATTCAGGAGTGAGACTCAGATTCCTTCATGAAGAACATCTTCTAGAAGAAAATGCCTGTGTGATGGAGAGTTTCCCTTTAATTCTAAGTTAGGTCATTTAATTGACTGCAGTTTATAAAGCTTCCTAATTCTATAAAAAGAAAATTCTAAATTGAAAAGCTTTTCTCGAATTTACATGGTCCTCCTGTATAAAAGCCATTCTCATCATTGTGTCAAATCTTTCGAGGTACTCAGATTTTTTTTATAGGTTGAAACTCTAAACCGTTCTATTACCTCTAGTCTTTCACATGGCAGCACTTATCGAGGAAAGAGAAAGCAGAGAGAAAAACTCAGTCAGAAAAGAGCAAAGACAAGGAGTACCTGGGCCCATATAGACAGAGAAGGCACGACACTGTAGAAGTGCTTCTTTGTACTCTTCCCTAACCAACATTAGTTAGCCTCAAATTGTACTCTTGGAACTTTTTAAAAGTGCAACAGTAATTTTATAGAAATAACAAGAGATCAAGGCTATAGCTCAGTGGATAAAGTAATTGTCTAGTATGCACGAGGCCGTGGGTTCCAGTCCCAGTACCTCACAATCTGGACTTCATGGTACACTCTTCTAATTCCAGCAGTGGGTGGAGGCGGAAGGACCAGAGGCTCAAGGATATCATGAGACATAGTAAATTTGAGGCTGTCCTCCTGGTCTACCTGAGACTGCCTCCAAAAGAAAAAGAAAGAGAGAGAGGCAGAGAGCGACAATGACGGAGAGATGAATGAGAGACAGAGAGAGAGAGACAGAGGGAGAGAGAGAGACAGAGGGAGAGAGAGAGAGAGAGAGAGAGAGAGAAGATGGGCAGATTGCTCAGTCCATAAGCACCATGCATCACAAGCATAAGGCCCTGAATTAGCACCTGGCCATTTCTGAGGTGTTTGTTAACTTTACCTCACCAGTTTCTGACACAGGCAGGTCCATAGATCTGGCTGGCCAGCCAGTGTACCAGTCAGATAGCGTTGGATTGCATGGATTCTACGAGAGATGCTGTCCCTCCAACAAACCTGACCAATAGGTTCATTAATTAGGGAAGACAGATGGGTGACCTTTGAGCATGTTTCTTCTACCAGCACTTAATGGCTTCACATACGGTAGATTCCAATCCAATTCTATTTTTAATGGACAGAGCCAGAACTTTTTCTAAGCTTTTTGGTCCAGATATTCTGAGCTTCCATCTCATCCTTAACATGTTTTCTGTAAAGAGAAAAATAAAAATAAAAAGCAAGTTATCCAAATTTAATTCAGTCTGCCAATCTTTGATGATTTTTTGGTAAACACCATTTTTCCATTTAGAGTATGCCAAACTATCTGTGTAGGAATCTCTTCTAGACTCTTAGTCAGATTAAATTATGGCAATCAACCTAAGAACATCAGGTACTCTTCTCTAGGTTCTCCCCAACCTTCTGACAGAACTTGAAATGCTTTATTACAGTCAATCTATAAGTCTGCTGCTGAAGGCAGGAACTGCATATAAGGACATTGCCAGTTATGTGAAATGTTTTTGAATGAATAAATATTATCCTGGAACTAATGGTAAAGACATGTCAATGCCTAATTCTAGCAAAGATATCTCTCTGGTAAGGGATTGTGGGGATGGATACAGATAATGTATGGACTTCAGGTTATACAGAATGTCTCTATAACTTCCTTTCAATTTTTCTGTGAAGTAAAACTCTCCTAAAAAACAAAGAGATGAAAAGAATTGTTGGAGAAGCCAGACTCAAGACCCAGAATATGCAATCTGGGCATTTTTCTTCAACAGTCTTACCTTCCTTGTCTTGGGAAATCTCTGTCATCAGAAGCTGCAGCCCTGTGAGCAGAGAGAGCTCAGACATACCTAGTAGTCCACAGAAGACACACTGGAGGTCATATTCCCACTGGTGTAACTATTTCCTCCTGTTCACAATGAGTATTAAGCATTATATTTAATGACAGTTGGTAGGAATCATTAATTCTGTTCTTGGTAATACCACAAGGATTGGGAGTGGGGACAGATATCAAATTTAAGATTATAACCTCATACCTCCCACAGGCAGGCAGAAGCCTGGGGAACAAGGACTGCCCAATGAATAATATAATTTAAGTGAACAGAAAGGGCAGAAAAAATTCTGATTCCAAAGCTGTCCTTGGAGGGTACTCCAGGTCTGATTTATTCCCAACCAATTGTACATTCAGCGTCTGCTCTTCCCTGAAGACCCCTTTTGCAAGTGGTGTTGAAGCATGCCTATCAGTATTCCACTGACAGACACACATATCCACATTTTTGCCATTTTGTTCACATTTATCTTAAGAATCTTGGTCTCCTAAGGGCTATCTATGACCTTTTGGACTTGATTCCAGAAGCACCTTTCTTATCTGAGATTATAGATTTCGAGTGCATCCAGGTCATCCTTGCTTATCATATAATATCCTTGCCTCTGGCGTGCACCTGCCTTTCTTGTAAAACAATCTTTTCTGTACCTTCTCTTAGGTCCTTTTTACATGGCCCCGTTCGTAACCACATGCATGCCTTGCATGCTAACTCCCTCTCCCTACCACAATTCATAGCCTTGAATGATCAGCCTTTCTTATCCTTAAATAAAAGCCTCAGAAGGTAATTGGGGGGGAGTGGGGGTGCATCTGTCTTATCGAAATCTGTTCTATCAGTGTCTGTTGCTGCAAGAGCTCATTCTTCAACTAATCTTTCTGCTATCTGCTCCCTCAGCTACCCTGAAAGAGATAAGCTCTTCTGTTAACAGCCAGGGCAGTCTATGTCATCTCTTAGCTAAGCTATATTTCCACTAATTAAATTGGGTCCCTGAAATTTGAGAACCAAAACTTGAGCTTTAGCTACCTTATGAACCTGGAACTGCTGATTGCCTTTAAATGAACCCAGCAGCTGACCTTAAAACTAAATTTTTCCTGCATGATTCTGCTTCCTGCCTTCATCCTTAAAATAATATGGGCCTCTAAGTTTCATGGAAGCCAAGTTTGTGTATGAATGTTCCAATGGAGCATTACCTTTGCTCAGTATTTCTCGCTGTCCTTGAACTAACCATTTGAAAAAAATGCTTGTTATCTCTATCATGTAATCTTGAAGGAAAACAGAGACTGCTTTCTGCTGATGATTTGATTGTTATGATCCATGTGACAGGTGCGATAAAGTCACACTATACAGTAGAGCTCACTGCGGAAGGTTTGTTGGTGAGAGGCTGCCTTTGGACAAGGGTGGAGGGGAGAAGAGAGCTGGGGAAGGAGGGACAGGTTGAGGTAGCACATGTGCAGGGGGGAGGGAGGATATGCGACTCACGGGGACAGTGGGAATGTGTCTCATCTTGACTGCTAGTAATGAGGTATCCTGCTGTCAATGGATCCCTGGGGCAGGTGGTGGAGATATTTGATTGATAACATTCCTCCTTTTTGCTTACTATAAAAGAGGAGGAACTAGACGAGGGTGATGTTGAGTCTAGGATAAGGATGTCACGCTCTTTATACTACTCTTTGCTGTCTTGGGGCATCCTCATTTTCAGGGCACTGCTGATCCTCACCATCAGGACACACTCAGTAGTTGTGAGCCTCGGGCTCTGTGGCCAGCAGTTGGTAGTCCTGTGAAAGTAAATGAATAGCTGTTTGATGAAAAAGTTTTTTTAGTTTGTCATGGAGAAATGTAGAGAAGAAATTGATAAAGCAGGGTACAGTTAGTAAAAGCAGAAAAAAATGAGAATAAGGCGGGTCAGGAAGGGCACTATCCACTTCTACACAGGATTTTCAAAAGTCCAGAGGTTGGAGGCCTTGAGTTCTTCATTACATTTTTGGAGGTCTGTTTGGATTTGTTGAATTTTGTTTTTTAATATACCCAATTGGTTGACATAGAAGCATCATTCCTCTTAGAGAAAGAGGCAAAGCCACCTTTTTCAGCTGTAAGAAGATCTAGTCCTCATTGGTTTTGAGGTGCCACCAAAGCCAAACAGTCAATTTGTCCTTGAAGAATGAGTATGGTTTGGGTCACCTGATGGAGGTCCTAGATAAACTGGGAAGAAAACTGATGATACAGTGTTAGAAAAGTGGTCAGTTCTGCTGTCCCTGTGGCTACACCCACAGTTATTCCTGCTACAGCCAAGAAGGGCAAGATCTGAACGGCCCTTTTCTTATTCCGGGAAGCTATTGAGTCCACGGCTGGAATCAGTAGGGATTCTTCCCATGTATCATCCCAAACTTGGGGAGGAGAAATACTAGAGTGCAAACTCCTGACCAACTAGCAGGTAGGCTATTGTAGCCTTAAGTACTGCAAATAATCAAGGTGTTATGGACTGCAGGGCACTGGGGCTGAGAAGTGGTATCAAGGGTTATTATGGCTTTGCAGCCTTGGGGATTTAACACCCGTACAGAATGTGTCCCAGATGCCTTAAAACAGTTTGCCATGCTAAAAAAAAAAAAAAGGGTGACATGAAAAAGATAGGAAGTCACGGCAACACCAGGTTCAGGGCACTGGTAACTGGCAAGGTAAGGTTATTTGATAAGGTCATTAGAAAATCTGTAAGTGGTAGTTGTGAGCTAGTCCCAGGAGGAATACACAGCCAGAAATCTCCAAAGTGGCCAAGTTGGGTGACATTATAGATCCAGTAGGCTGAGGTCAGAGTCTGAAGCAGGAGACAAAGTGACAGGTTCGTATCATTTAGGAGACAGCACGTTAAAGAGGTGACAGCCTTGGAGAGGTGTTCAATTGCCTCTCCTACCTCCCCCATCTCCAGAGGTTGGGTAATCAGGATATATTTTCTCGGGGTATTAATCCTGCTTGCCAACTGTTTGTGGCTGTAGTGATGGTAGAATTTAGCAACCGTGCCCATTTCCCACCTGGGATTGCACAGGTCTCGGACATAGAAGTAGAAGGAGCGGGGAATCAGGGCAAGGTTTCATGAATGGCGAATGGTCTTGGCAAGGCTGGCATGTGCAGCCTCCATATCTGTCTGGCCACTCTACAATAACCTTATGTCTGATCAAAGAGAAAGCAGACAAAAACATAAGTCATGAAATGGAGGAGGGGTGGATATAGGGGAGGCGGGAATTCTAATCAACTCCTGACAACCTACTATAGTGCAATTTCCTGTTCTTATTTGGAAATATTGTTTGCTATAAGTAAGGGTTTCTTGAACTTTAATTCTCCATATGTAAGAGTTACCCTGGACAGAACCACCAAGCAGGAGAGAAAGGAGAAGAGATTTATATCCGGTCCAGCAGAGTCCAGCATGGCTGCCAGAGTGAAGCCTCATTCTTTTGGAAGTAGGAACTAAGTGGTTGATCTCAGCATCCTCTGAAACTTAGGAAGCATGGTCCTGTTGGGGCTGATATGTAGGAAGTGGGGGAGTAAACGGCTTGAGGCTGGACAGGTGGATTCAGTGAGTAAAGCCCTCAAGCTCAGCAGCTGTGGGGTCCCACGAATTATGTAGAAGAAGCCCTGCCATTTAGGGGGAAAGAGTGAGAGATATTGGCCCAGAAGGAGAGAAGGATCTCATCCCCAATGTTAATAGGGGATGGACAGGAGTTACTGTGTGGCCAGAGTAAAGTTCCATTATAGGGAGCAGAGATGACAGAATAAGGGAGAGATCAGGAAGAAGTGAGGGTTTGGCTGAAAAAACAGGAGTCAAAACCAGTTGTCCATATATGAGCTCAAAGGGCCAGATGGGGAGAGCCTGTAGCCCGGAAAGGACCAGAGACAGAAGCTTTACCCAAATGAGGTGAAGTTCTTGTGACAGTTTGACAAGGGTATTTTAAGGAGCAATTAGTTCATTCTATCTTTCCTGAAGACTGGGGGTGATATGATATGTGAAAATAGCAAGAGATGTTGAGGGTTTTAGATAGAGTTTGGGAAACATGGGAGGTGAATTCAGGACCGTTGTCTCACCGGAGGGAGTCAGGAACTCCAAATTGAGGAACTATCTCTCAGCGGAGGAGATCAGAGATCATCTGAGCTCTTTTGTTGGTGGTGGAGAATGCCTCCACCAACCCTGGAAGGTCCACCAAGATGAGGCGGTACCTAATGTATTTGTCTGTGGGCATGTGGATAAAGCCAAGTTGCCACTTGGTCCTGGGGAAAGAGCCTCTGCCTATGATATCTGGGATTGGTGTCTAAGACCTGACATATTTTACAAGAGGCAGTAATAGCCCTTAAGAAACATAAATCCTCAGGGCTTGGCTGCAGCTGGGCCTTAATAAAGTGAGTCAAGGCTTGGCTGTTAGGATGGAAAGGCTAGTGTAGATAGGACAGAATTTGGTGCATGCCAGGAGGTGACGGGGTGATGTTGGTTGTAGTGCAAGTATGTCCTGTGGTAGGTGAAACAAGTCTGGGCCTCCAAAGGCCACAGCTCTAGCTGCCTCAGCAGCTCAATTATTTCCCTTAGAGATGATGGAATTGTTGGTCTGCTGGGACTGGCAGTGGACAATTTCAATAGCTGTGGAGAGATTGAAGGCTTTTAACATGGCCATTATTTGGTCTACATTGGTTATTGATGATCTTTTGTTGTAAGTAACCAACACTTATAAGTAGCAGGAGGCTATAAAAGGGATATTTACAGTCTGTGTAGATGTTTAGGGATTTTCCCTGTGTCAATTGGAAGGCATGGGTTATAGCTATTAGTTCAGCCTCCTATTTCATGGTGTGGGGAAGGAGAGTCTGTGTCTCAGCCACCTCAGTAGCTGGCATTATGGCATAGCTTGCTTTTCAGGTTCCTTTAAATACAAAGGATCTGCCATCTGTGTACCAGGTATAAATGGCCAAAGGCAGTTTTCCTCCTTTTATGTGTGAGGGATGGAGCAATAGTTCCTCTAAGGTTCAACAAAAGAATGAGATGAGCAGTGGTCTTTGGTTGGGGAAGAAGATTTGAGATATTAAGAGGTGGGCATGATTGGAAAGTAAGTGTAGAGTCTTCTACTAGCACCACCTGGAGAGGAAGAACCCTGCAGGGAGCCTTAACGTTAACCCTAAAATATTAACAGGTGACAGACAAGTTGTGGGAGGAGAAGATACTATAGTAGGTGACCCAAAAGTTAGTCTTTTTAATTTTCCAATAAGTAGTTTAGCAGCTGGTAAAGAGAGTATGCAGGGTACCTATCCTTGGGTGGTCAGGTCTAACATATTTGACAGGTATTCTCCAAGAGCAAAGGAGGGTCCCAGTTAGTGACCTAGGACTCCGAGGTCATATCTCTCTCTTTCTGTGACATAAAGAGAGAAGGGAAGGTTAGATCCAGGAGATGTAAGGCAAGGGAGACCAGGCAAAGCTGGTTGAATGGCCTTGGACAGCATTTGGTATTTTTTGCTTGTGGGCTTTTTCATCTCTCTCACGGTACATCTGAAAGGCCAGTGCTAAGACTTCTGCTTATGGACTTAGGGGTCCTCTCTCCAAGTGCTAAAGCTTGGCTCTAATATCAGGGGAACTCTGGGAAAAGAAGTAGGTTCATCGGGAGTTGTTTACTCTCTGGATTCTTGGCGTCTAGATGAGTACATTATAAGAGGGCCTTTGCAAGGCATTCTAGGAATTGAGACAGTTTTCATTTTTGTCCTAGGTGACCTCGTGGAGTTTTTCATAAGTCACTATTTTGAGGGTAGCCTTATGGAGACTGTCCAGAAGGCATGTCATAAACTGATCTCTAGTTAAAATGCCTCTTTGGATATTGGAATTCCATTGGGGATCCTGGTGGGGGCACTGCCTCAAGTCCAACCAGATGTGCTGCATTAGGCTAGGGTACTTTATCTGCATGTGCTCTAGCGCGTGTGTGTGTGTGTGTGTGTGTGTGTGTGTGTGTGTGTGTGTGTGTGTGTGTG
>OU015756.1:30095146-30145570 GCA_907169655.1 Acomys percivali | reverse complement strand
GGAGGGAGGGAGGGAGGAAGGAGGGAGGGAGGGAGAGAGGGAAGAAGGGAAGGAGGAAGGGAGGGAGGAAGGGAGGGAGGGAGGAAGAAGGGAGGGAGGGAAGGAAGGAGGGAGGGGATATAGGAGAAAGAAAGGGCTGGAGAGTGGGAGCCAATAAGATGAAAATATGAAAGATGTGAAATGAAAACTAAATGTGTGGTTCTTAGCAGATACAGATTGTCCTTATCTTCCGTTTACTGATGCTTAATCTTTAACCCCTAAATTCAAGATTTTTCTAGTCTTCTCTGCTTCCATTACTGAAATAGGGATAATTTCCAGCATGATGGCACAGGCTTAGAAGCCCAGCACTAAGAGGGTGAAGTAAGAAACCTGCATACTTTTGATCGATTTGTTAATTATCTACTTTAGCAAAATTGAGACCTATGTGGGAAATGAACCTCCCATGCCTATAAGTGGTTATGATGATTGCATCATTGTTATGAGAAGACCCATCTTAACTGTGGGTGGAACCATTTCCAGTATCAGATGACAGCAAGCTGAGCACTTGCACGAATGCATGCATACACTGCTCCCCTCTGACTATGGAGATCAGGTAAAAGCTGCTTCAAGGTCCTGCTGTCCAGAACTTCACCCTGAACTGTGAGCTTAAATAAGCCCTTTCTCCCTTAGGTTGCTTTGTTCAGAGTACTTTATCAAAGCAACAGGAAATCAAACTATGTAGAGGGCCAACTTGTGCTACATAGGAAGACCCTCAAAAACAAAAAAACAAAAAAAAAAACCAACAATAAAAATATATATAAATAAATGTTTTTCCCCTTTCTTTGTGACAAGACAGGCTCCTTTTGTCATGCGCACAAACACTATGGTCCTGTTATTTTAGTTACTAAGTCTGTCCATTAACAAGATTTAGGGGATTTCTCTGCAGAATTATCTGTTCTTGTTCACACACACACACACACACACACACACACAAAGCTGAAATTCCAGCAGATGGACTAGATCACTAGATCCTCATTTGGTCATGATGTCAGAACTCACACTCCATCTGAGAGAAGCAACTGAGTAGCTTTGACTGTCCCTTGACAGCCAGAACTTCTCCATTTCTGGTGCTGTGTGTCTCTCTGTTCAGTTCTACTGAGCACGAGTAATGGAAATAGCACTTAGACTCAAGTATTAAGTGCTAGCTCCATCTGAAACTGTGGGTGATATGTCTGAGAATGCAGATGCCTCCCACATGCAAAACTCCCAGCCTTGTTCTCTCTCGTCCCCAACAGAGCTAGTGTGCTTAGTGGCATTGCTTATTTTGTTTAAAGCATTCGCTTACTTCTGTTTACCATTGCTCCCCCATTGCTAAGTCAATTATATCCCATTTACAAAAACAGAAGCAAAAAAAAATCACAGAAATTTATCACAAGGTCTAATTGAGCCTCATAGATTGCTGTATTCCGAATGTATTTCTTTCAGCCAATCTAACAAGATGAACTGAGAGTTATTACGATCAGATTACTAAGAACAGAGTCAAGAGAAAACACAAGGACATTCTATACTCTCCTCTTCTTTCTGCACATGGGAAGTGCACACACTTGCACACATCATACACATGCAGCACACAGAGAAATAGATCTAACATACTAACTGAACAAACATACAAGAGGGGCTGCTGAAAAGTCGCCAGCTCCTTAATGTTTGTTACTTTCACAGGCTGTGCTTTTGTCCCTGTTGGTACAAAATTTTTACTTTTCTTTCACTGATAACTTTAAAGTTAAGGTTTTTATCTTATCAAATTAATTTTGAGGATAATTGGATTAAGTTAAGCAAAAGAAACAAATTATTTTTCTGTCATCGATGTGTTGGTATTGTGACAAACTTATTTTCCTACATACCCCACTCAGTATGATCTTTTCTAGTTCCATCCATTTACCTGAAATTCCAATGTTTCCATTTTCTTTGCAGCTGAATAATATTCCTTGCATATATGTACCATATTTTTATCATCCATCTGTTGAATGACATTTGCATTGTTTCTATTCCCTGATTGTTGTAAGTAGGGTAGCTCCGAACATTAATGAAAAGTATCTATGGAATAGGATGTCAAGTACTTTGGGCATATGCCCAGGAATGGTATAGCTGGGTCATATGTTAGATTTTTTTATTTAATTTGTTTTCTTGTTTGTTTGTTTGTTTTCCATACTGTTTTACAAAGTGACTGTATCAATTTGCATTCCCACCAACAGTAAATGAGACTTCTTATTTCTTTACGATGTTGCCAGAATTTGTTGTCAGTTGTTTTGATGGTCTTAGGCATCATGCCTCGGGTGATACGAAATCTCAAAGTTATTTTAATTTTCATTTCCCTGACTACTGAGAATGATGAACACAGCTGGGTGTGTTGGCACGCACTTTTAATCCCAGCATTGGGGAGGCAGAGGCAGGCAGATCTTGGCTATTAGCCATCTCTAGTCCTGGTTGTAGAAGTTTGGGGAATCCTCTGACTATACAGATAATGTAAGGATCATTTAGACTATTGGGTATCTCCCGTCCTGGTTGTGGGAGCTTGGAGAGCCTCTAGATGTCAGGTTATTTACATTACTAGCCACCTCTGGTCCTGGGTCAAAATATAACGAAGATGATCAGGCTGTTAATGACTTTCAATTCCCAGCTTTCTGGATGGAAGAACAGTTTTTTTTTTGTTTTTTGTTTTTTTTTTTTTTTACATCTTTCCCATTGGAAAGACAACCCTGTGTGTTTAACATTCCTAGTTTCTCTAGAGATCTGTTGGAACAAGGACCTTCATGCTATGTTCCCAACACAGACTACCAGAAAGCCTGCTGTGAAACAGTCTCTTTTAGAATTAGCTGAAAAATAAGGCTAGAACAATGACAGTATCTATCAATAGGCATGTTAATGTGGACATTTTTAGACAAGTGACTCCTGGAAGAATTAGTCTCTCCCAAGAATGATCTCTTTTAGTGTTTATCCAATTCAGAGTGGTCAGCTTTGAAACATTATAAACAAACAACAAAAACAGACTCAGCCGGTCCAATTTAGATATATTTGTGCATATACATACAAGTGTGTGTGTGTGTGTGTGTGTGTGTGTAACAAATATAAGCAAAGAAAAAGTAACTATCAACTTGAGGGTGACTTAGGGGGAAGTTCAAGAGAGGATAACTAGGAGAGGCTGGAGGGAAGAGAGAGAGGAAAAAGTAATGTAATTCTTTCTAAATTTAAAACATTAAAAAAATAATAAAAGAAATGGATTGAGTTCGTGTCATAAAACAAGTTATAAACTAAAAGAAGGAAAGAAAGAAAGAAAGAAAGAAAGAAAGAAAGAAAGAAAGAAAGAGAGAGAGAGAGAAAGAGAGAAAGAGAGAAAGAGAGAGAGAAAGAAGGATTAGATTCAGTTAATCAGTAAGGATATGGAAATTCCCATGCTCACACTTGGTTTCCCTTCTCACCCTCTCTGCACAGGCTAACGTACTATATAAAACAGAAGTAAGATACAGGGAGCCTTCTTAATTTGATCTGACTGACCAGACTTATTTTAAACTGGACTTCAAGATAAAGATCAGGTGAAGATGCAAAGTTCAATATCTGTCTCTCTACAGATGCTGCAGACAAATGACCTATTGACTAACTCATTGGAAAACTCCATCAATAGTTTCAAATTCCACATAACCTCAAAGGATTCTGAGTTTTCTTGTTTCTGTTTTGTTTAGCAGAGTAGATGAAGCGAGATGTAGCAAGGTTTGCTGAGGGGTGGTTGGCTGAAAAATCAACCCCTATTAAGTAGTAGAACTAGGGCAACGATTTAAGTTTGTAAATTAATAGGATACGTCGTGGAGATTCCAATTTCTATAGGATTCTGTTTGGTCATGAATACAGCCATTTGCTTCAAAGACCACATAAGCTTCCATGCATGGCTTCTAAAATTACACCTAATCTTTTTCTTTTTTTTTTCTATAAACCACCTATTATCATCCACTTACTGTTTCTCATTCATATTCCCAAACCTATGCAGAAACATAATCAGTCAAAACTTAGTCAGGAAGGAAATCCGAACAAAGAATATTTTGAGTTTTTATTGGAGGCAAGGGAGTTGAAGATGACCCATACTGAGTTAATTGCTTCTGAGGATTTCTGGAAGTGCCACTTGCACATTTTCTTCCTGCCAACAAAATCTGTAACTCTGACAAGCGGACCTGTCTTAAACATGACTGTGCAGTTTATTATCTTTCTATCCCTTTTTCTAGACTTGTAAATCTTTCGGTAATTGATTTCCTTATGAGTAGATAGTGAGGTAAAATTTACAGGTCAGTGGACTTGAATTGGATGGGGAGGGAATAGGGGTACAAGAGCTGAGCTGTTCAATATGTCATAAACCCAAGAAACTCTACAGCACTTAAAGAAATTCAAAACACAAAGGAAAAGAGAAACTTTGGGTTCCAGGTCCCAAAACATGAAAGAAGAGTTGCTAAAAACTTGACAACAAAGAATTCTGTGAGTCTTAAAGTGAGAAGGGCTCCACTCATTGATCACTTCCCCCTAGCAGGGCAGCCTTGCCAGGCCACAGAGGAAGAGGATGCAGGCAGTGTAGATGAGACTTGATAGGCTGAGGTCAGATGATAGGGGAGGAGGGCTCCCCTTTTTGAGAAGTAGGGGATGGAGGGGAAAGAGGATGAGGGAGGAAGGGTGGGACCAGGAGGAGATGAGTAAGGGGGCTACAATTGGCATATAAAGTGAACAATTTTTTTTTATTTAAAAAGGAAGCACAGAGGAAAACCCAAAAGTATCCAAAATCTATATCCAAACTTTGACTCTAAACTTTTTTTGTTTCAATAGAAATAACAATTTTAATAGTTTCTTATAATTTTACATTTAGAAGGTATTCTATATTACTTAAGAATGTGAACTTGAAAAAAAAACATTGTGGTATATTCTGTAGTGTCTCTACTTAGTCCTTGAAATGTAACTATATATCTCAGAATTTTCTATCTCTGGGGCTATAAAAATTCTTCCTTCTTTTGAACAGTGCCAGTTACTTAAATATGTGGGTACAATTCATTTTGCTTCTCCCTGCTGATGAGTGCTAGGTTGTTTCTAGGATTTTGTTGTTATACACAGTATGATGATATCTTATACTTCTAAACATGTATGTGCATATTGCACATTCCCTAATATGAGATGCCTTGAAGAGTAGATGCATATTTAAACATTGACAGGTGTAGATCAAATTCTAAATTCCTGTTCCTCGAAGTAAACCAAGTTGTCTTTATAATAGCCACAAATAAATATCCCTCTTCTACAGCCTTGCTGTTATGAGGTTTAAGAAATGTTCTGTTTTAGCATGACAACTATTAGGATGTTTTTCTAAAAGAAAGGTTAAGGACTATTTCATGTATTTAACAGATGAATTTTCCCCAGAGCCAGCTGCTTCTGTCTATCACCCATGTTTCTTTTCTGTTGATGGTTTTACGTTGTGCCTTGTAGACATTCGTTGCATATCAAATAAACTTGTCTTCTATCTGTGAAAAATGAGAAGGGCTCTAGTCTGAGCATTATAACCCTGTAGCATGAGTTAGGCCTTTGTTATCTACAAAGTGAGGGCATTAAAGTGTTTGGCCTCTAAGGGTCAATCCATCTATAAAATTCTCTCTTGATTCTGAAAGAGACCTACCACCTCCCTATGAATCCAGAGTTCCTGCTTCTTCATACATTTCCCCATGAATTTTCTCCAGTTTCCAGGTCTAATCCTGGGTAAATATTTTCTCTCCTGGGACAGTCAAGCTGCCTGGTAATGAATGTAGTATAATTGGCTAATAATGAAGATGTTCGCAGATAATGGTCAAACGAATGACCCTTGCCACAAGTAATAACATTTGAAGCACAAATGGATTCCCAAAGACCAAAGCACTATGAACTAAAAGACTGCAATTATAATGATGAGATGAGAGGAAGTAGACTTAATCTTTAATGCATAAGTAATAGTCTACCCTCCTCATCATAAAACTGTCCCAGGTGATTTGTCTGAAGTGAGAAGTTCAAAGTAGAAAGAGCTAGAACAATGCCACAGTGTCATCGTTATTAGCATAGCCTGAACGCAGACTCAGGCGTAAGTATCTTTGTGGCAAAATTCTAGGCAGCATCATTGGGGCAGCTGACAATCTCGTCCAGGAGTCAGTGTTCTTAGCTAAATGGCGCCACAATTATTTTAAAGACTAAAGTAAACAGGATATCTATCACATAGTACATGTGACAATGCTTCCTACCATTATTAGCATTAAGGCTTTTCTGAATAATCAGCAATGATCCCAAATCTTATGACCTGTAGCTATTATTCCTCCTGTACTGGGAGCTATTAAAGGCTTAATTCTTTTATAAAATGAACTGACAGTGTAAGATCACTAGTGATCAAATAGCTTAGCGTAGTTTAGCCTAAAAAGACGTAGTGTGATTATTTTGTAGTTGCATTTGCACACTTAACTGTTAGAATACTGCTTTTCATCCCTTCTCCTTTCCATGATTTGTACCCCACATCAGTGAGAAATTGTATTAAGTCATAACAGTTACCAGTTATTCAGAAAATTTCTAAATGCTGAAAATAGATTTAATAAAATGGAAAAGGACTGAACAACCTGTACTACAAGTCAAATCAGGACATAAGAGAAACTAATCTAAACCAGAAACCCTCTAGATCTATACGCTTCTTTAGCCCTTGGACCTTACATCTTTATATTACTATGATAGCCGTTTCAATGTTTCCTTCAAAGCTTAAGCTCTTATCTTTAGATTTTTTTAAACGTCACCTTTGATGAAATACTAATTATAGGACAATGAACTCGAGAGAGTTCCTTCTACCAACAAAAGCCAAGCGCAAGCCCCATACAGAGGAACTTGAGTGCACAAAGAAAGCCCTCTGCTGTTGAAGTTATTTTTATAAAAACAGTGTTTGTTTCACTTAGCTTATTTCTCAGTGCAGCTATCACACATATAATTGAGACTACTTTATAATACAAGGCTTCAAAACACAATCTGGGTAGTTTAAGTCTGTTCTTAACCCTCTGAGCTATGTATTTTGTCTTATTCCCAGCAAACATCCCAGGGATGCTTGCACTTTGTAGCTTTCCTAGGCTCTAGCTCCTTCCTCCTGATCTTCCTTGGACCTTTACCATTGGCTCAATCCCGTGGCTGAATTTCCTAACTCCTCCTCCCCTGGCTAGCAGGAAGTCCAGCCCTATTCTCTCTCCAGTTCATTGATTGGCTGTAAGCACTTTATTAACATAACAGGGGAACAATTGGGGAGCAGAATTTACAGGAAATCAGAATTTAAACTACAGAATAGCCTCATGCCTACACTCTGCCCTCTCCAACCTTTCATCTTCAGGGTCCAGAGAGTTCCCCAGGGCTACCTATAAGAAGTCGACCCAACCTTTTGCTGTCTATGACTCCATTGCCACGTTCCAAGTTAGAGTGACAAAACTGAAGTGTCAGAGAAGGCTACCACTCCTTCCTCCAGCCTCATCACTGATGGCCTAGTGACAGATGACCTTTAGACCATCAGGGCAATTTCATTAAGCCTTTTGAATTTAATTGAGTTTATTATAGGGGGAGTTCATGTGCCACAGTGCATGGTTTTGGCACAGGAGCCAAAATCCAACTTTGCAAAACAGGTTCTCCCTTCCACTAGGGATTCTGGGATCTGTTAGACTTGTACAGCAAGCACTTTCATGGACTGAGCCATCTCCGCCCTCATCATAAATTTTATTGCTATTTATGGCTTTACTACTGGAGCCCAAGATTCCTTGGTTATTTTTCTTCTTTAAATTTTCTTATTTTCTCCAAACAATGAAATAAATAAAATAGCTCAAAGTTGATGTCACAAACTTTAACACTAGATTTACCTATTTTCGTTCCTTCTCCTTTATTGGTATTTTCATTTGCCCATGATCCAAGGTAAGGGTAAATCTGTACCTTTCAGTAGACCTTTAGGTCTGGGTGATGTGCCCTTCGTTGTATTATCAAGGTTATATTTACTAGTGCTTCTTCAGGCCTCAAATACCCAGCTAAAAGTCCTTTTTCTATCGCTGTAATTTCATCATTGCTATATCCACATCATCCTCAGTTTTATTCTTAGCTAACTTGTCAGCAGCATTTGATATATTTGATCATTGCTCCTTCTTAGCATCATCTCTAAAATTCAGCATCTTACAAAGAACATTTAGTCTGCCTGTTAATTCCTCCTATGCTCAACCTCTTATTGATTGAGAAAGCTCAGGGATCAGTCTCTAGACATCTTCTATTTTCTCTCTTCGCCCACCTCTTTGGTATCTCATCCAGTTTCAAGCCTTTAAATGGGACCTATCACTTCCAAATTCATTATCCAGCCAGAACCTAGCTTCTCCACATTAAATTGCTACATTGTCTCCAGTGCTCAAACTAAACTCCCAAACTAACCCTGCTCCCCCAAACTTTCCACAACATTGGGTCTTAAACTGAGATGAATGATATTAAAGAAGTTTGAACAGAAAAGTGAATTTGTTTTTGACTTGTAATTTTTCCTAGACTGTCTGCTGCTGCAGTGTTGAGGAGTCACAAAAGCAAGAAGACCACACTGGAAGATGTTTCAGTCATCTAGACATGCTGTAATGATGGCATGGACCAGAGCAGTGTAAGAAGTGTTTGGTAGGGAAAGTGTTAAGGTGTAGTTGCTTGCTGCATATGTTTTGGATTGAAAAGTGGTAGGATTTACTGTTTGATAAGATAGGATGAGTGGGGGGGAGTGAAAGAGGGAGGGGAGGGAGAGAGGGAGATCAAATAAGATATGAAGGTTTTTAGCTTGAACATTTAGAACAATGTTGTTCTTCACTAAGCAAGTTTGTTGTGGATATTAGTGTCTGTGCCTACTCTTATTATATCTTCTGCTGTGTTCAGTTGGTACCCTTAGGAGGCATGCTTTTTTTCTGAAGGAACATGGAAGAGGAGTGGATCTGGGAAGAGAAGAGGGAATGGGAACTGGGAGAAACCAGGGATAAGGGAAACTGTGGTCAAGTTGCTTTGTATGAGAGAAGAGTAAAAACATAAAAACAACTATCATCATTCCAAGACTAGCCTGACGTCTACAGTAAGACAAGCTTTAAAAGAATAAAATAAATAAATGTAGAACCCTCAGCTCCTACTGTCATCCTTTCATGTTTTATTTGTCTTGATAGTATCTCAACACGCATCATGGTTAAGATATAAATCCCTGTTGGGGAAGAAAGCAAGAATTTTTGTTTCTCTTTTATTCTCTGCCTTTTTGTTTATTTATTTGTTTGTTCCTTGAGACAGGATTTCTCTTATAACCTTGGGTATCCTGGAATCACTTTGTAGACTAGGCTGGCCTCAAACTCACAAGAGGTCCACCTGCCTCTGCCTCCTTGAGTGTTGGGGTTACAGGCATGAGCCACCATGGATATTCTCTGGCTTCTTAAGTGCATAAAAAATAAAACAACTTTAAAGCTATAAAGTTCTTAAACATTTATGAAAAGCATGATAGAATCACAGCAGTGCTGTAATAATAAATAATAATACTATGCATCAAGGTGTTTTAGTGGCCTTGTATATAAATGTCTATTCACATAATTAAAATTTTAATTTCCATAATTAACGTAATAAGTAGATTACATTATATCCACATTTTCCAGACTCAGAGACTTTAATTATGAGGTGCATAACATGCTACATCACAATATGCCACCTTAGTGTGTGAGAAAGTCAAATGAAGAAGACCATTCCCTCCCTGCCTCCAACACCCCTATCCACAGTACAGGAGATGAAAGTCAGAAAGAGTTCTTTACCCTGAAGCAGGCCATAAAACCTAACTAGCATTATGCATTACCCATAAGACCCTTACATGAGAGTACCCAATTTATATGGAAAGAATGGCCCTGTCTCTAAAGACACTGAGTTACATTGCAAGGCTTGAACATGTAGCTCTTGTTAAGGTCCCATTAATTGTACTATCAATGCTTCCTTCTTTCTTTGTCAATCCCCACCTTTCCACAACTGTCACATTTGTCAGCTGTCACAAACACACACACACAGCCATCCCCATCCCTTTGGCTATTTTAAAGGCAACCATGTTGCAAACAGTTACATAAATTTGTTTGCTTTTCACTTGAAAATATGTCTTTTGTGACACAGATCTCAACCATGAACTTAATGATAAGAATGAAAGATATTTATTTTTACATAAATTATTGAACTTCCTCAACGTTATACTATGTAGAGTATATACAAATTTATATTTATATTGTACTGGGTCTGTTTATTCTGTGACAATTAGAGAAACAAAATCTGTTTTTCAAGATTGGGACAACAATTGTAACTCACATATACAGAGTCTACGGTAATTATAGTGTGAACTTTACATATTATCTAAGGATCTATGCATTGTCTTACTGCCACACCACTGAGGAATGGTGGAAGATTTAGGAGGTGAGATCCAGTTGAAAGAGGCTATATCCTGCATATACGTGCTGAAAAAAAGGATGTTACAAACACAACTCCTACTCTCCCACTCAATCTGTGTCCCAGCCTCCAAGAAGTGTACCACTTTGTTCAGCCATAAGTCTCCTCCCATGGTATACAAGGTCCAAACGCTATGAGGCCAGGTGAACAGGGATTAAAACTATGAATCAAAATAATTCTCTAATTTGATCTCCTGGGTTATGTTGCAGTGCTCAGGAAAAAAAAACTGACTGGTTTATGGCACTGTTTCTAACTCTGGCACATCAGTTCATAGAGGCAACAATTATGTTGTGACTGCTTAACATCTAGATTAAAATTCGGTACAAGAAAGATGAAAACCCCTTTAAAAATGAAATGGTCTACTACACAGCCTTCCCATCTGTGTTTTGACTGACAGCATAGTATTTAAATGAGAGCTTTAAATATTTACCTGGCAGGAGAGATCCCATGGTCACAAAGCTGGTTTTCCCAGGGTGAGGCTTATCCATCGCACTCCGAGTGTGCTGACCCCTGTGATTTTCCCAAATGTGGGGAACTCAACTGCATAATCTTGTGGTATTGGGGCCCTTGTTCATGCTATCCCCTGAGAAGAAAAAAAAATGAGTAAAAAGAGACCTTCAAAACTGCACAGATGAAAATTAATCTTTTCTGTCTATGGAAAAAATGATTTGAGTTTGTTTCTATTGTTGGCTTCTTAGTAGTTGCATTGTGCAAGTGCAGGCCTGTTTCAATGACCCTGTTGTCTAACAATGTGCACATATTTGTTTTCCAAGTCAAAGGGGGAAGGTATTATAAGCCACTCAATATTTGCTTTATTTGTCCAAGATTCTAACCTCCTCATTTAAGCTATGGAGCTTCACTATGGAGAAATCTTTACACCGCAGGCCTGCTGACTGCCATAAGCTCGGCACGGGAACCACAGAGGAACCAGCAATTAAGCTCCATACAGCGACTCTCGAATGAAGAGGGTGAATTGATGTCCCCATTTGTGTTCCAGTGCCCCCAAATGCCATCACAGCATGAACAGCTGCGTGAGAGCTCTACAGAATTTGTATTCAGGAAAACAAGCTAAAGGTCAACACGCATATATATTTATAATGGAATTGGTGTTTGCTAATCGATGAGGAGAAATGCTTCTTCCTTTGTAGGAACTTTACAAACTTTTCTGCTGAGAGCCTGCGATCAACCCTAGAAAACCCTTACAAATTACAATTCAGTATATTCTCAGATACTTAAGACAAAGGGTTTTAAACTGCTTGTCTACTGGCTTTCCAATTCCTATGCTAATATTAAGATGCCATATTAAGTATGAAGTTTTCATACCAATTAAGGAGGGAAATAATCTATTGTATAACTAGTATAAAAATTTTTAAAGGAATACTTCTTTTGAAATGTATACTGTGATATAAATTTCTTAGATTTGCAAACATTGTTTTACTGTAAAGAATGGATGAAGAATGGCAGCTTCACAGGTGACAATAATTATGAAGCACCTTAATAAATGCAGTTCTTCCTGCAAGTACTTGTATGTAAAGGTGTCCTCTACTTCTAATGTCCAAGCCTATAAACCTGAAATTTATGTTTCTCTTGTCTATTTAGACTTTGTAGCATTGTTTGTATGACTCACATCGATGCCTAGAAAAGCACATCACTAACAAAGCATCATTTTTGGAACACACCATCAGCTTCTCAACAAACCTCTGCTTAGTTTTTTTTATACTACATCAGTGGTTCTCAACCTTCCTAATGCCGCAACCTTTTAATGCAGCTCCTCATGTTGTGGTGACCCCCGCCCCCAACCACAAAATTATTTTGTGGCTACTTCATAACTGCAATTTTCTACTGTTGTGATCACAAGGTAATATCTGATATGCAGGATATCTGATACACAGGCCTCAAAGGGGTCTCAACCCATGGGTTGAGAACCACTGCACTATGTTGTTTGATAAGACCACTTCTCAGGACCACTTCTCAGGACCACTTCTCAAGAATCCACATCCACCAGTCAGGTGTCTCCTATCAGCAAGCACAACTCCTGCACCTGACAAACATTCTGTACCAAACACTTTCTCCCACTCTGTTCATATAACTGCTGTCTACTGTTTTCGTTTCATCATCTCTCTTCTTCAGCAACCCGCTGTCATAGTCCTTTTTAGAGAGTATTTGCACAGAGTACATTTCCGATTTTTTTTTGAGTTCTCACGGCATAAATATAATCTCTTAATGTCATTAGTCACATAATACAAATCATACTCCCACTTCCAGGAACGTCTTACAAAACCCATGACTAATATCTCTTTACAAAGCTCAGCCACTCCCTCCCCTAGCCTCAGCCTCTGTTCATTTACTTTTCCACAAATAGAGCTCTCATAACACTCACTCTCGCCTGCTCCTCATAAACAGTTATTAGTAAATACCAGCTGGATTAAATTTGGTTTTATTCTTTTCCTAATTAGGTTTTTAGTTACTTTGGGTTGTTAATGCATTTCTCGGTTTAAAATGGGGTTTAGTTTCAGAGATGAGTGCCTCTGGAAAGTATTGGTGTGGTAATGTGCAACATATTAAGTTAGTGGAGGAAAAAAAATTAGAACGAATGAAAAGAAGACAAAGATTTAAAGGTGCTATAACAGCACCCAGTTAGCATAAAGCTATGGGAAAGCTACCACTAGCATGAGGCCAAGAACACCAAACAAGCATAATAAGAAAAATACCTAAATCGCATACATTATTTGTAAAATGCAAATTACCATGAGTGAGGAATGATGGACAGGATGATGCAATACATGGGGTAGCTGCTGGGTATGGGCAAAAGAATTCAGGAAAGGGGTTGCTAAGAAGTTATCGTGCCATTGCTACCCTTATCCAGGGAGTAGCATTCTACCATGAGAAAGAAATAATGAAGTTTAAAATTTTGTCAATTCATAAGATGCTTTTGGTTTAGTTAGCAAAAATGTCTTGTGCTGAAGAATGATGGCCTAATATTCAAAATAGAGTTGAAATAACTATTTAAAAAATAATTTCAATTAATTGTTCTACCAAAATTCAAGAATTCTTTATCCTATCCCTTAGATTGATAAAAATTATAACAAACCAAAAAACTTCTAAGAACTTTTGAACATGTGTACATCTTAATTATAACCCTATTTGGTAGCAGCTCCACAGAGTGGTTAAAGGCACAGTTTTTGCTCAGACTAGCATGTCCCAATCATTAACATGCCCTTCATTGGCCATGTGCCTTTGGGATCCATTTGTCTTTATGGGACTCTCTTTGCTCATATGTAAGATACACTTAGGCCACACAGTAGTTATGGTGTAAGCTAGAAAATGCAACATGTATAAATTGCCTGTTATGCAAGTTAAATTGTTAATACCAATAACAAAAATGGTGTCAGAATCACTTTAAGAGCAATCTGATCTGTTAAGATAGCTCAGTGAGTAAAGGTATTTGCACACACACACACACACACACACACATACACACACACACACACACACACGCACACACACACACACACACACACACACACACACACACACACATGCAGACAAGAGGTATTATCCAAAAATGACGAAGCCTCTTCTAGGAATGTGGCCAAGTGCAGAAAACTGAGCACATGGTGTGCCATTAATCACACACGGTTTTGCAGAGTTGAATGCAATATTATGAATTACCCATTAAGTATTAACAGCAGAATGAATTAAGGAAATTGTCCATAATATCTAACATTTTCATTATAACATAATGCAAAATATTGTCTCTAAATTCTAAAACAAACCACTGTCCAATTGTAGCAGGGTTACTTTTAAAAACAGAAATGCTTTTTACTTTTTAAGAAACAAATAAGACAGCATTAATATATCCAAGATTTACCCTAAAACACTGTTCACTGTTTCCCATCTAAGAGATCTAAAAGTACCACTAAAAAAAAAAAAAGATGCTTCTACAACTCCTCAAGCTATAATGAACCTAACATGGAAACTCAAGATTGTGAATAATAAACAAGTTTACCAAGACAAGTGTGATGCACATCACAGCAAAAGCCCCGTGGCACCAAAAATAATGATGGAATACCACATGCTTGACTGGGGTGCAGCAGCAGCTGTCAGACCAGCATGGTATATAAGTGTGAGCCACAGAAAACTTGTGTTTAAGTGTAGTCAACAGGCCCACTGTGCTACTAGGAGCTATGGCAGGCACTTCAGACAGCATCCTTAATTATTATTTAAATGAAGGCAAGATGATTAATGATATCCTTTCTCATTTTTTAAGTACGAAATATGAAGCCAACTCCACATAAATTCCTTTACCTTGCAGACTGAGCAACACTGTCTCATTATAATACATTTCCATAAATCACCCAGGATTGCATGGGGAAAGCAGTAGTCTCTTCCTCTGAACTTCTTACTCTCACACTGGTTTTTCTATCTCTCTGATACCTAGCCTACTTTATAACATCCTTCTAAGTGAAAGTGACTGTCACAAACGTTTAATGGCACAGCTTATTCCTCAAAAATAGTTGTAACATCCATAGGCTACCGTATTGACTAGTAAAAAGCATTAAGACAACAAATAATTATTTAAGAATGGAAGAAGGAGGTAAAAAAAAAACAGGAAAGAATGAAGAAAGGAGAAGAAAAGCAAGAGAAATTATCAGAAATATTTCAAGTCACATATATTATGTGTGATTGACATGGAAATACCCTGATGAGACTGTAGCTGCTGCCATATGATTTCCCAGTGAGATCTGAGCGAACCAGCAGTCCCCCAAGCAGGTCAGGGGCAGAGCTGCAATTGAATTCCAAGTATTCTTTCTCAATACCGCTGTGGCATGTGGGTGGATGCTTATGCATTTCTCACCAACGATTCTTCCCAACGGCTTCACTATTGAGGTGGTATGGGGCCAAGACATCAGTTTTCCATTCTAATTGTTTCCCTTAAGTAGTCATATTGAGTTGGTTTCAAATTAAAATGAACCAAAACAATTGCTTCTTTGATTGATTTCCACTATTTGACTATTTGTAGTTTAAGAAACATTCTGAGTACACAGTTTTCATATTCTCAAGTGTGGGAACCATTTCTATTTTTCAGTGGAGCACTTAAAATATCTGCCCACATCCTTGGCTTCATCATCCACTATTAACCATGTTATTCCCAATCGGCAAGTCTCTTAATGTGTTGAACTCTTCAGGTGACTGATATGAGTTACAGAGTAGTGGAATAAAGTGAATATAGAAAAAAATTTGTGTCACAAGTCACTTGCCTCCATCATTCCTAATGGCTTTTAAAACAATGAAATTATTTTTGATCAATGCATATTGAAAGTTTGTACAGTTTAGAAGCATTTGATTTCCACATACTCTATATTTTAACATTTAACAGTGTGACAGCCACAAAAATGGCACATTGTCAAGTTGAAAATCACTTTAAAAGTTCTGAGGTACTAAACTAAGTGTAGGGTAGACCATATGCAATTATCTTCAGAATTATAGGGCAATGTTGGATCTCAAGGACTTAGATGACAATATCATGATCATATGAGCCATATAACTTTCATATTACTTTTCTTAAAGTACAAACTTCTATGAAATGTATTTCATGCAAACCAAAAAATGAAAATGAGGCTGTTTCTTTAGAAATACTCATGTCTTATAATCTAAGTCCTTAGTATCTTGTTGTCTTACATGATTCAAGTCTTTATTTTCCTCTGTCTTTCTTCAAACTGAAATGACCTTAATTCCTAGGGTCACTGGAAATGAGGCAAAATATATTTGTATAGGATGCAGGAACAAGTGATATAAGGAACCTCAAGAATATTTGTAGAAAGAGCAATGTGTCTAGATAGTGATTAAGACACATGGTATGCATATATAAAAATTTCAAAGAATAAATAAAATATTGTTGAAAACAATACATCAATAAAGATAAAACAGAAAAATATAGGTTATGAATAAGAATGATGCAATTAAAGGACTGAATTTGAAAATAGTAAAATACTCAAAATAACATGATGTTAGCATGTGGTAAAATGTAGATACAAAAATGAGTTAGAAAAAAATAAAGACATGGAAAAATGCAACAAAGAGCATCGTGAAGCAACTGGCCTTATTACTTCTGTAAGTAACAATCCTCATCTCAAAACATACTCATGACAATGTTTGCTGTCTGTCCTTGGCTCCTCACACAGAGAAAAGTGTACATATGTGAAACATCAGAATTTTCTATCAAAGCTAGCATCTTAACACCCTAAAATAGTGTCCAATGTAAAGCGCACCAACTGACAACTTCTTTAACTTGTGGGATGATAAGAAATGAATACACAGTGAATAAGATACAAACTTTGAAGTGTATATTCCAGTCTTTTCCCATGTTGGTGACGTACAGTCCAGGCCTCACGATGCTGGTAGCTGAGACAACACAACCAGCTTTCCATCAGTTATGCCATCATGAGGTTACATGGCACTCTACAGTGCACTTAAACAAATCATTTTCCCAATTACAGTATCATTAGTTATAAAAGTTGTAATGGTTTATAACCCTATCGAAAGCCAAGGAAAGGCTAGAATGGTAGCTCAGCAGTTAAGAGTGCTTGCTGCTCTTGCATAAGACCAAGGTTTGATTCCCAAAATCCATATATGGTGTCTCACAACTACTTGTTACTTCCTTTACGGTGTATTTAAAGCCCTCATCTGAACTCTGCAGGCACAAGGCATGTAAATTGTGCATAAACATACATGTAGTCAAAATACCAGTATAAGTTTTTAAAAAAGAAAAGTCAAAAAATGTGTGTATAGATTTCTATCCATCCATATTCCTCAAAATTCATTTTTATTCAAGTAGTCCTTTGTCAGTTGAGTCTTTTTCTTCTCTACAACACAATGTTAATCTGTTACTTGTAAAGCTCTTAGACTTAGATCCTATTTGATTGATTCATTAGCTGTTTCTGACCAATATGCATGTCTCACTGAGCTCTCTGAAAAGCAGTGAGTTTATGTCTCAAAGTCTGGATTCTAGGTAAGTCATCACCTCTCCCTTTTTTTAAATTTTATTTTATTAATTTATTCTTGTTACATCTCAATGGTTATCCCCTCCCTTGTATCCTCCCATTCCTCCCTCCCTCCCATTTTCCCCTTACTCCCCTCCCCTATGACTGTGACTGAGGGGGACTTCCTCCCCCTGTATATGCTCAGAGGGTATCAAGTCTCTTCTTGGTAGCCTGCTATCCTTCCCCTAGTGCCACCAGGTCTCCCCATTCAGGGGACGTGGTCAAATATGAGGCACCAGAGTACGTGTGAAAGTCAGTCCCCACTCTCCACTCAAGTGTGGAGAATGTCCTGTCCATTGGCTAGATCTGGGTAGGGGTTTGAAGCTTATGGCCTGTATTGTCCTTGGCTGGTGCCATAGTTTGAGCAGGACCCCTGGGCCTAAATCTGCCTATCATAATGTTCTTCTTGTAGATTTCTAGGATCCTCTGGATCCTTCAACTTTGCTATTCTTCCATGCTTCTCTCATCTAGAGTCCCAATAGGATGTCCTCCCCTCTGTCCCAGTTTCCTGGTTAGTGAAGACTTTCATGGGACATGCCCCTTGCTCTCCCTTTTTTTATAGACTCATTTGTTATGATTAATTTTATAAAATTGTGTCTGTTTCTCATTTTCTCTCTTAACCCAGCAATCAAACAAACAACTGAGACTGTGTCATATTGTTTAAACAGGCGTCACAGCACAAAAACTGAGCAGTTATTACTCTATTCTTAACTCTCTAAGATATTTTTCTTCTTCCCAGTTTACATCCCAGAGATAATTTCACTTTGTAGTTTTTCCTGTTCCAGCACCTCTCTCCTGATGTCTTCTGGACCTCTCCCATGGCTTACTCTCTCTTCTAATTCCCTTACTCTCTCTTCTAACTCCTCTCCGACTGGCTGGCAGGAAATGCAGCCCTATTCTCTCCCCTGCTTTCTTGGCATATCAGGGGACAATTGAAGAACAATGTTTATACAACATTGAGAGAAGAGAGTCTCAGAGCAAGAATTGCAACCAGATATGGGGGAAACAGAAATCAGCATTTGAATTACACAATAACCTTATGCCTACACTCATTTAATAATTATACCTTATGATAACGTAACCTCTGGATTTCTTTTTCCCTTATGTCCACTGAAATCAACTTGGATGCCTTTCTCATTCATGGGTAAGATAAGTTCAGTTAATTAATCCACTTTCTCACTTCAGTGGTCTGTCATCTCTTCAGCCCTGCATTCCCTAGGTATGACACATAAATTCATATCACTTCCTATACATGGGATCTTATCCTCCAATTGTGTCAAATTATTCATTACCTTCAATACTGATTCTGTCACTTCACCAGATCCCATAGACTTTTGACCTTTCTACTTTCCAATTTGACAATCAAAGGACTATACAGGAGGAATACACATGTCAAACAGAGAGGGTAGCAATTTTTCATGTAAATACAAGCTAGAAGAGAGGCCTAGGAAAGTCTTCAAGAATAAAACAACATTGGCATGACAAATAGTGCAGATTATTCCCAATACGAACAAAGGAAACAGCAAATAACCACCTTAAGCTGCTATTAATTTCAGGAAAGTAAAAAAAAACAAAACAAAAGTGTAAGAAATCTAAAAATTAAACACTTATTAAATCAAGTATGAATAATAAAAATATTATTATAAAAATATAAATACTGAATGCTGAAATAATCAAAAGTTATAATGGGTTTTAAAAACAATAGACTAAAATACTAGTCAATAATACATAAACTAAAAAATAGAGAAATAGCAGAATTAGTAGAGTATACTCACAACCAAAAAGATGTGAACAGGTTTATTTCAACTTAGCAGAAACCAAGAGAAGGTGCATCAGATGACAACCATTCTAATGCAGCCCATGTCACTAACTGATTTACTATTGTTAAGGTTCTAATAAACACTGACAAAAGTGATCGAATATCTTAGTTTTGCCTTGATATTAGAATTATGAAGTAAAGTAAATCATTGGCTATAAGGAAAGTTTGAATACTAGAAAAAGAAGGCATGGTTTGATAAACAAAAATGTAGCACATTGGTACTGAGGGTAGGAGGTTAGTCAGGAAGGCTAAGGAACAAAAAAATAAATAAAGTTCACACAAGAAACAGCTGCCACACATTTTTTAAGGTGGATAGCATGCACAATTTGCTTTTGGAGATAATGATTTAAATTTATTTTAAAAAGAAGAGTTTAGCTAAATACATGACAGGCTGATGAAAAGACATTTAGAGCAAACTAATAATAACAATAACACCCTAGGCTATGGTAAATGTCAACTTATTTTCTGAGTACGTTTTGAAATTATCAAGGTGAGAGATTAACTAGGGATACCATACAAAATGCAAATGCCCCCTCCAATTTGAATTCCAAATAAATAATGAACTTTAATACATTGGTGCCTCAAATATTCACAAACCTCACCAATAATAAAAGTATGTCATTGTTTATGCGAAAGTAAAATTTAACTTGGAATACTATACTTTTACTTGCTAAAACTCTAACAGCCTAAGAATAAGACATGCTAAAACCAGACAAACACAAATTTAAATTCTGGTTAAAATAATAAGTTATTGGGCCAGCACACAGCAGCTGGAAGAGAGAGCCCTTAGCACCTTAGTGTCTTAGCACCTTAGTACCTACCTACCTTGTCATGACAAGGGACAAATGTGTGATGGGGAAATGGGAAAGGAGGAGTACACCAGCAGAGAGATGGAAGACAAAGCGAAGATTACGGGTTCATACATTGTGGAGAAAGGTAGAGCTGGAGAGTGGACAGCAGTGAGAAACAGACTGTTATGAAGAGGCCATGGTGAGATCCTGGCCCAGGCCAGGTCAGCTCTGCCCAAGGGTCATGTCTGGGTCCATAGACCTGCTACACCTGGCATCTAGGTTGATTCTTTGGCCCAAGTTACCACTAACGGCCAAGGGGATGTCTGTGGTGCTACCAGAGACCATGTAAATATCTAAATGCCATGCTCCTGCAAGTGGACAAGGTTGTACCCTGAGGCTATGGCAAAATCCAGGCCCATGTTGCTGCTGGGAGCCATGTTTGAGTTCACGGTCCTATGGTCCAGGTCTGTGTTGATCGCCCAAGCCTATGATGCCGCCAAAGGCTACGCAGATGTTCCTGATCTGAACTACTGCCTGAGCCATTGTGCTGAGCTTGCCACACCCCCTCACTAGCTGCAGCACTGAGGAGAGCTGGCCCTGTCCCTCAACTAGGCTGCACAAAAGAGTTGACCCTGAAGATGGGGAAGCTAGTGACCCAGTTCAAGGGCATGAGTGTGGAAGAGCTGTTCTTGCCTCTAGCCCACAATATGATGGCTTGGACGAGGGAGATATGCCTTCCCCACCCCTCAGCCCTTGGCCACTTGCAGCAGGTGGGTGACAGGACCCTGAGATCATTGTAGAGCTCGCCCATACCCTCACCAGCTGCAGCCGTCCAGAGAGCAGGCCCTGCACCTCATCTGGCCATCTCAGTAAAGCTGGCCCTGGTAGCAAAGGCACAGGTGAGCCAGCCCTGAGGACATGAAAGCAGGAGAGCTGACCTTGACCCTAGCCAGCTGTAGCACTGGGTGAGCTAGTGGGGCAATGCTGGAGAGCTTACCCTTTTGGTGGGGGCACAGGAGGCTCCCGGGCCCAGATCCAAAGTTAGCCCACCCCAACACTACCCTATCGATGATCTGCTGGATCATGTGAAAGGAACAGTCTGCAGATCCAAAGCTGCAGGATCTCCATGACACAGGGCAACAGAATATCCTAAAGGAAACCCTGTGAGGATCTAGTATAGATAGGGTAGCAGAAGTCAGAGGCCCTGAAACAGACCAATGACTCATTACAATGAACATTTTCTAGTAAAGATGTGTGGACAAAAGAGTATAGTGTGTGACACACTATAGCTCTCATAACGAGATTTCTGTTGTTGCTGCTGCTGTGGCTTACTCTATCTTATTTTATTGCCTTTTGGGGAGGAGGTTATAAGGGTACAAGGTAGGTACCAAGGGACAGGGATTTGAGTGGGAGTAGGGTGCATGATGTGAAAATCACAAGGAATCAATGAAAAGTTAATAATAAATTATTGTTGTTAATAGCCTCTCAGGTCCAATGAGTGCCACCATATGTGCACGGGCATTGAGTCACCCACTGGAGCATGGGCAACCTACCAGTGGCCACATCCCAAAAGAAAGGTGATTCTTCTCTCAGTAGCCATCAACTTCCCACAGATCCTCAGCTAGGGTGGGATCCCTGGGATCCCTTAGACACCATGTTGTAATTCTGACCAGCTTCATCTTGGACAGGTGCTTCAAGTTGATGGGTAACTCAGGAGCTATTATTACTACTAATAATAACATTTTTTTAAAAGGACATGAAGTTAAGGGGAAAAAGAGGTTGGAGGCCTCTGTGGCTGTTGGAAAGAGGTAATGTGGAGATACATGTAATCAAAATATATTCTTGAATATATGAAAAATTAAAGAATAATAAGGAATATTGTTGTCACCTAGAATAGATAAGAAACTGAAACAGAAATTATTTTAAATTATAGTGCTGTCTTTTTAAATTCATTTAAGAACTTGAAAGTAGACTAACAAAAGTTTCCAAATTTAAATTTCAAATGTCAGAGATCTCCTTCTGTTCGTCAGTAAAATTAAATGGTTTTGTAAAACAAAGATATTAGCTTTTGTAACTAGACAAACATCAAAAGATCACTCTCCCGTCCCATATTTAAAGAAATCAACTGTTCCCTTAATGGACATTTCTATGCTCCTCATCAAGGGAAACTTAGAACACAAAGCAGTCCTGTTTTCAAGAAAATAAATTCTACAGCTGAGATAAACTGGCGTCTACTGGCCTGCTTTGGGCCTATGGGGACTCACAAACACTGAACTACCAACCAAAGAGCATGCGCAGATGTGCAGCATGGTTATCATGCAGGTCCCCTAACGACAGTAGGAGCTATCTCCGACTCTGTTGACTGCCTTTGGTTCCCCTTCCTCTAGCTGGGCTGCCTTGTCTGGCCTCAGTAGGACAGGATGGCCTAGTCCTGCTGTGACTTCCAGTGCCAGGGTAGGTTGGTTTGCATCCCTTAGGGGCTCCATCTTGCCTGAGAAGAAAGAAGGGGAAGAAGGAAGGGGCATGAGGGTGGGATTGAGAGGAGAGGAGGAAGGGAGCTGGGATCAGGCTGTAAAGTGATTGAACCAAAACCAAAAAACAAAATTGGGTCTATTTTGAAGGAAAAAAAAGAAAGAAAGAAAAAAGAGAACCTAGATATTCCCGTCCTTTATCTAGTGTCTTTGGCTGTTTTTTGTATCACGATGACAGAGATGAGTAATTACCATAAAGACCTCTTGGCCTACAACCCCAAAGCTATTTACTAACAGGTCCTTCATGGGAAAAGTTTGCTATTCTGGAGACCTCCCCTTTGACTGGCAGGATACAGCAAGACCGTGAAGTAGATGCTCTGAATCCTTCTGGCCTATAGCCTCAGTTGCACTGTGAGTTCTCATTAGAATGAGCATATGCTGGACCTTGGCTGAACATTTAATAGATGGTCGCACAAAATAAACTCAATGGTATTTTTAGAGCTTTTTTTTTTTTTTTTTTTTTTTTTTGTCTCAAAATGTTTTTATTTTTTCTTCATCATGTTTTGTTATTGTCTGTCTGTTTGGGGATTTTGGGGGTGGTTGTGTTGTTTTTAAACAAAGTCTGTCTCAAATGTTCAATTTTGGCAATAAAGACTCAGGAGACAGATGCTAGGGTGAAAGCCTATTAGCTGAGAGAGGCAGAGAAAGCACCCAGCTGACCGTTCTATTCAGCCCAAACACCAGAAGAAAAAAGCCCTTTCTCCTTCCCCACCATGTCTTTAAAACCCCTCAAACTCAATGTTCCTCCGGTTCTGTTTCCTATGCGGCTCTCTAGCCATCCTCTGGACTTTCTCTTACTGGTTGTTGGTTCTGCCCCTTGATCTATGTTGACTTTATTTAATCCTGCATTGCAAAAGGTCTTGGATTAAAGATGAATGCTAGGGCTGAGCCACAGCACAACTAGAAACAAGTTTTTCCAGTACACAATCTCAGGGTTCACAGTGTGATCAAATATCCTGCAACACTGTTGTTTTGGTTTGGTTAGTTGGTTGGCTGGCTTGTTGGCTGGTTAGTTCTTAATTGGTTAGCTGGTTTTTTGTTTGTTTGTTTTGACCATACAGATTTCTTACTTATATATTATAGTTTTTAATGATGTCTTTATGAACGTTCTCTGTGTGTGAATGTGTGTGTCTCTGCATCTATATGTTCTTTGTGCTTTTTCTTTGGCTCTTTTTTTTCTGTTGTTTGTTTTTTTTTTTTTTTTTTTGTCCTATTCAAATTTGTTTGCTTTCATTTCATCTCCTTTTTATGATACCTGCTTGTTTTCTAATGAGAAAGAGCAAGAAAGGGTATGGATTTGAGTGTGTGCAGAGGTAAGGAAGAGTAGGGGAAAAAAACTCAAGCAGAATGCATTGTATTAAAATTTGTATATTTTATTTTAAAAAGAAATTAAATAAACATTTTTTTGGGCTGTAAGTGGTTAATTTTGATCATCTTTATTCGAACACTGTTTCCAAAGATTAATTAATTTATTAATCAAATCCTTTTTTAAATGTTGGGTTTTTATTCGGAATGTAATCAATGGGGTCATGTGTGTACGTTTCCATCTTCAGTTGGTCTTTTCTAGGGAAGATACTGCTTGATGAACCTACATTATTCACTTTTTATAGACCAGAGTGGCTGACACAGAAATGGGCATGCAGTTTTGAATACAAATAAAGATATTTTGAGAATTACCTTTGCAAATTAAACCTGTTTCAATAACAGCAATGTCATATAAAATTTATATTTTAATTCTTTCATTATTTAAAGTTATCTGAAATGCAACCTTGCAACTTAAAGTTATAAAGCTGTGTATAGGCTAAAAATTACTCATTAAAAAAAAGTTTAAGAAGTCTGTTCATTAAAATGTCACAGGTAATGAAATCTGTCTTCTACCAAGTAGCACAGATGTAGATGCTTTTTAAATTTTTCTATACAATAAAAATAGATTTCTTTTTTCTTACAGTAATCTCAGCTTACTTTCTCATTAAAATATAAAATATACTCAAAGAAAACTGTTAGCTTTTAAATTAACTTCCTTAGTTTATGCAGTCTAACATCACTTCAAATTATTTTCTTTCTTTTTCTTTTATTTTTGTGGGCATTGGTGATTGATTGATTGATTGATCGATCTATCTTTGAGATAAGATTTGGACACAAATTTTTTTACATAGCCAAGAGGATGGACTAAAATTCCTGATAATACTGCATCCACTTCCTTAGTGCTAGGATTACAGACATGCCACTTTCCCCGTTTTCAATTTATTTTATGTAGAAAAAATAACTAGATGAAACTTTTCTTCTTTTGAACAACATAAATTTAATCCCCAAAGTGGATATGAATGGGACTTGGAAGAGGACTTGGCTGGCAAAGTGCTTGCCATCCAAGCATGAGGAGCTGATCTAAGACCTCCAGAAACCACATAAAATCAAACTCAGCAACACTATTTGTAAACCCAGTGCTCAGAGATGGACAACGGTGGATCTCTGCAGCTCATTGCCCAGCTACCCCTGTCAACTCAATGCCCAGCTTCAATGAGAGACCCTGTTTCATAAACTGAGGGGAAAATGATGAAGGTAGACATACAACATTGGCCTCTGGTCACCACACAAGTGCACCCCTCCCTCCCACCACAAACACATGTACATCAATAGTCAAAGCTTACATGTTTTATATAAACTCATTTGAAAATGCCATGATAATGCCTTGACTACTATAGTCCTGTGGTATGTTTTTGAGAGAGAACTGGGAAGATATTTTGAGGTACAGATATTGGAGGCAGTCTTTCTCTAGGTCTGGGTATCCTGGAATTCACTATACAGACCAAGCATTCTTTGAACTCAGAAAAATCCTCCTGTCTCTGCCTTTCAACTGTTGGAATTAAAGGTATGCACCACAAAGCCAGGCTTGTAGTAATTTTTTTAAACCACAACACGTCTATTCAATTCTGCTTTGGTTATTTTATGTTCTTTTTCATTATAAAAAGAATTTTATTATCAATTTGGAGTATAATTTCTATCATATTGGTCAAAGTTGTGTCAGGTGGGGGGTAACAGAGACTATATGGTTTGAATAAATGCTCCTGAAATGTGTATGTGTCTAAGGCTTTGCTGCCAGCCCATTTCACCAATGAGAGACAGTAAAACCTTTGAATGGTAGTGATCAAAGGGAGGTAGTTAGGTCACATAAGAACATACCCTTGCAGGTGATATTAGGGCATCCTTGTTTTTCTTTCACTTCCAGAACATCAAGAGATGAGTAGCTACCCTCACCTTGCTCTCTCACACATTGTACTCAGTGCTTTTCCATAGGTCCAAAGGCAACAGAGCCAAGCAAACATTGACTAAAACCTCTGACCTGCGAGCTTGAATAGACTTTTCCTCCATATCTCTTGGCTGTTATTTTGTCACAGTAGTGAAAAGGTAACTAGCACATAGATCCAATCTTCAGTGCCTCTGACTACAACACAAAGCTCAGAAGAATTAGAATTGATGACTATCTCCTTCAGAAGTAAAACTATAACACCATCTTGAGAGTATAGAGAGAGGACACATCTGTCTTCTTGGCAATATCCCCGTGGGATACAGCTTCAGTTCCACAGAGGTAGGCAAGCTGGAGGGAGGTGCAATGGAATGGATCATGAGTCAAAAGGCAACGTCTTCTGTTCTAGTTAAGACACAGTAGAATTTGGGGAATAGATGTTTTGCCATCCTCTGTATTCCTCCATAGAACTTAAAGATTTCATATGTTGATTTTTTTATACTTTTCACTAGTTGAATCAGTGGTTTTCTAAGAAAAAGCTCTAAGTTTCTTATTTTGCTATAACTCTCTACCCCACTTCACATAAACTCTTTTAAAGTTTACTTATCAAATGCCTATTACAGTATTACAGCAAATTGAAACACTGAAGTTTTTTGGCCTTCTTTTTCCATTTTCAAGGCTAAAGGGTTTAGATATAGAAATGGAAATGGCCCCTTTGAGAATGGAAAGCAGGAACACATGTATTCCAATGAACTGATTTTATCAGTAAAAGTTGCCCCTGTGTTGGAATTAGCTGGGAGAAAATGTTGAGTGAGCTTAACATGCCATCTAAAATACATTGATTCTCTGTTCCTGTGTCTTTGTTAAACATTACTTTTCATGTTACTTTCAAAGACAGGCCAACTCAGTGGAATAGAAATTTATAGTCAAATTCCAATAAGTATCTGTAGTAGGAACTCTTGCAATCTTCAAATAAAGAATATGCCAGAAGAAGACAAATTACTGGTAATAAAAAAAAATACATTTTCAAAGAATTTCTGTTGGTTTATATTATACAAACCAAAACAAAAAGAATTGATATTATAAAACTACAAATACACGAAGAAATTCGATCAAACTTTGCCACCTGAAATAAATAAGGTTAACCCCGACTTTTCTTTTGGTTATCATGGTACCCATTTAAGTTCTCTGTATCTTCACTTAGGTTTCAGATAAAGACAACAATTTAAATCACCTGTGTAATTTTAGGCATCTATTATGGAATAAAAAAATATTTTAAGTTGGGTTTGGTGGCCCATATCTGTAATCCCAGCATTCTGGGAGGCAGAGGCAAGCATATCTCTTTTGTGTTTGAGGCCAGCCTGGTCTACAAAGCAAGTCCAGGACAGCCAATCTATACAGAGAAACTCTGTCTCAAAAAAAAATTAGAATGCAGAAAGGCTATCTTCTTTTGCTCCATGAAATAACTAACAGGTTAGTCGTTTTCTGTTCTACTTATACATACAGATTGCTGTGAAAGAGAGCTATCATTTATACTTGTATAACTGAATCATTCTCCTGTCTTTATAGCTTCAACCACTCAATCAATCACTGTGACAGCACTTCACAGCATTCCAGCACGAGAGATGATGGTGAAGACAACTGGTCTACCCAAAAGCCAAACGTGATTATAGCTCTGTACCTCAACGTTTTAACTGCATGGCAGTGTGTATTATCATTATCACAATATAGGTTAGATGTTCTATTCAATGCTCTTCATTACTTAGGGAAAGCCTAAAGAACACATTGATCAGATTATGTGTTGTCTTTCTTCCACTAAAAATTAAAGTTTGAGAAAAAAAGTGAAAATTATTTGAGAAATAATTTGAGAAATCCTAAAGCCCATTTACTTTGTAATTAAACATCAGAGATCTATTATCCTTTTGTATTAGTTATATAAGTTATATAAACATAAGATCTAGCTAAGAATTTTCATGGACATGAGAGACCAATGCTAGCACCACTGATGTTCCTATCTTTTGTCAACTTTGGTATAAGATTTGAAATATTGATATGAGACAGGAAGATATTGACTCAGGTTAAGCCTTCTAGAAAACAATATAAAATGTTAAAACAAGTATGTTTGAAACTGACTGATTATAAAAGAGAAGTTATAAAGTGAGTGGAGAACAGAAATAAAAATAATAGCACCATATATATCAGTTCTGTCACCCAACTATTGTGAGTCTAAATTATAATAGAAGTGCTATTAGGCAGAAGAATGGTGGTCTTTTAGATTTCAAATGATCTTTTTATTCATAAAAGTTGTAAGGATACAGTTTAATATCCTTAGATATTACAGTTAAAAATAATTTATTGACTATACATTGTACAAATGTAGTCTTTAAAAGCAATAGTAGTAAGTGAACTATGTGTAATTTTTAATAATTTTAGGCAAATAAATATTTTGAAATCGAAATATAACTGTGCCATTTTTCTCCTTTTCCTTTCCTCCCTTCAATCCCTTCCATACTACACCCTCTTCACTTTCAAATTCGTGGCCTCTTTTCTTTAATTTTTTAGATTAAATATGTTTCTAAATATATCCTGCTCGATTTGTATATTACTCATGTGTTGAAATTACTTTTTATATACCTGCTTGTTTCTCTCAACCTGGATATCACACATATAATTGAGATTCTTTTGTATTTGTTTATAAAGCTTTACAACCCAATCTTGAGCAGTTTTAGTTTGTTCTTAACCCTCTATGTTGTCCTGACTCCATCTTTGCCTAAATCCCCAAAGTTTTTTCTTTGCTCCAGATGAATTGTCTTCATCTCTCCTGCACCTCCGCCAATGGCTGAATCCCATACTTCTTCCCCTCACAGACAACTCCTGGACTCTCCAGCCCTTCTTGTTTACTGAGCAATAGGTGCAGAAAGAGTGTTGTAGATATATCAGTTGAGTCTGGACACCACACAGTCACTTGTTCTCTATATTTTTTTTTATTGGTTTTGGCTTTCTGAAATTGCATCTATGTGCTACAAAGTGAATTTGCTTTGATGGGGGGCTACAGCCACATTTATTTGTGGGTACGAGGGGAAATATTTGGAACTCAGTTAAGAATTATACAGTTCCAGTTAGGTAGCAGCTGTAGGTACTCTTGTAAATCCATAATTCACTAATCCTGGATATTTGCTGGGTTTCTGGTAGGAGACATGATTTCCTTTTTGAAAGGAAGGTCCCTGGGCTCCTGAGCAGCCCAAGTGGTACCCAGGATCATAAAGCTGATGACAGTCCCCACCAAATCCATGAGAACCACCCATCAGTCCTAAACCATTCCCAATAATCTGAGGAAAGCACCTACAGAAACATCCAGCTTCCTGATAAGGGCTCTTCCCACACTCTCTGAGCTGCAAGGGAACAAGACCAAATAACAAATAATGACAAACCTATCAGAATCACATATGAGAGCCTGAACATACATCTTGCTAAACCTAAGAGACCACATATGCCAGTCCAGACTACTAAACCCAGCAAAACATTCAATCAGTAAGAGAAAGCAAGATGTTCCACAAGAGAACCAAATTTAAACAATATCTGTGCTCAACCTCAGGACTTCAGAAGATACTAGAAGGAGAACTTTTTTCAGAGGAGGTTAACTATACCTCACCCACCCACCCCCCAAAAAAACAGGATATAAATAATATCACTACAATAAAACTGAAACTAGAAAAGCACACCTACAGTTCCACAACCAATACCAAAATAATTTGTTCTAATAGTCACTGGTCATTAATATCTCTCAACATCACCAAACTCACCTCTCCAATAAAAAGACACAGACTAACAGAATGGATGTATAAACAGGATCTGTCACTCTGCTACATACAAGAGACACACTTCAGCCACAAACATAGACATTACCTGAGAGTAAAGGGCTGGAAAAAGGTTTTCTAAACAAACAGACCCAAAAAGAAAGCTGGAGTAGCTATTCTAACATCTAATAAAATAGACTTTTAACTAAAATTAATCAAGAGGGATAAGAAAGGACACGTCATACTCATCAAAGGAAAATTCCACCAAGATGGCATCTCAATTCTGAACATCTATGACCCAAATGCAAGGGCACCCACATTTGAAAAAGAGACAGTACTAAAGCTTAAACCACACATCGAACCCCATACATTAATAAGGGGAGACCTTAGCATCCCACTTTCACCAATGGACAGATCATTGAGACAGAAATCAAACAGAGAAATATTGAAACTAATAAATGCCATGAATCAAAGGGACCTAATAGTCATCTGCAGAACTTTTCACCAAAACACAAAAGAATATAACTTCTCAGCACCTCACAAAACCTTCTTCAAAATTAACCATATAGTCGGTCATAAAAATAGAAATAGCAAAAAGCCTACACACACATAGAAACTGAACAATTCTCTTCTCAATGACAACTTGGTCAGAGATGAAATAAAAAATTAAAGACTACCTAGGAAATCAATGAAAATGAAGGCACAACATACCCAAACCTATGAGACACAATGAAAACAGTGCTAGGAGGAAAGTTCATAACATTAAGTACCTTCATAAAGAAACTGGAGACATATCATACAAGCAACTCAACAGTATACTTGAAAGCCCTAGTGGGGGTATGGGGGGGGCAGAAATGAAGGGGAGAAGTAGACACACACAAGAAGAGTAGATGGTTAGAAATAATTAAACCCAGGACTAAAATAAGTAAATTAGAAACAAAGAAAACAATTAAAAGAATAAACAAAACCAAGAACTAGTTCTTTAGAAAATCAACAAAATAGTCAAACGCTTAGCCAAACTAAGTAAAATGGCAAAGGGAGAGTATCCAAATCAACAAAATCAGAAATGAAAAGGGAGACATAAGGACAGATACTAAAGAAATCCAAATAATCATTAGATTTTACTTCAAAAGCCTATATGTCAGAAATTTTGAAAATCTAAAGGATATGGGCAATTTTCTTGATAAATTCTACTTACCAAAATTGAACCAAGATCAGGTAAACAATTTAACAATGTATATCCTCTAAGGAAATACAAACAGTCAGCAAAAGTCTCCCAATCAAACAAAGCCCAGGGCCATATGGATTCAGTACAGAATTCTACCAGACTGTCAAAGAAGAGCTAATACCAATGATCCTCAAACTATTCCACAAAACAGAAACAGAAGGAACATCACTAAGCTCATTCTATGAAGCCACAGTCACCTGGATACCTAAACCATACAAAGACTCAACAAAGAAAGAAAATTTCAGACCAATTTGCCTTATGAACATTGAGACAAAATTACTTAATAAAATGTTTACAGACTGAATTCAAGAACACATCAAAAATATCATATAACATGACCAAGTAGGCTTTATCCCATTAATCCAAGAGTAGTCCATTATGTGGGAAACCTTCAATGTAATACACCATATAAACATACTGAAAGAAAAAGACCACATGATCATGTCTTTGGTTGCTGTAAAAGCATTTGACAATATCCAACACCTTAAAAGTCTTGGACAGATCAGGGATATAAGGCACATACCTAAACACAGTAAAGGCAATATATAGCAAGCCTATAGCCAACATCAAAGTAAATGGAAACAAATCAATACACTGAAATCAGGGACAAGACAAGGCTGTCCACTCTCTCCATGTCTCTTCAATATAGTACTTGAAGTCCTACTAGAGCAATAGGAAAACTAAAGATCAAGGCAATACAAATTGGAAAGGAAGAAGTCAAAGTATCACTATTCATGGATGGTATGATAGCATACATAAGTGACTCCATAAATTCTTCCTATGAACTCCTACAGTTGATAAACACCTTCAGCAAAGTGGCTGTATACAAAATAGACTCAAAAAAATCAGTACCCCTCCTGTGTACAAAAGACAACTCTTCTCTACACTTGAGATGACTAGCTTTTAACTCATAAATACATTGATACTAGGAACAAGTTAGATAACAACACATCTAGTGTTGCTACATAATGTGATGTCTTACATGATTCTGTTTCTCAGGTTTCTAGTTTCTTGTTGGAGAATCTCAAATAATGTGTGCTTTAAAGACTCGTTACCAGTATTCAGAAAAGAGGCAAGATTTTTGTCCAAGTGTTTATGAATGTAAGTTAAAAATTATATTTTATTTGCATTCAATGTTTATACATTTACAGCATACTTATTTTGTCAAAATATATTGTATAATATTTAATAAAATCAAATACATAAAATAAAGTTTTCAACACTATTTATAAAAACAAAAGACAAAAGAAAAATGGTGTGAGACAGAAATTAGGGATACAACACCCTTTATGATAGCCACAAAAAAATAAAAAATTATCTTAGAGTAACTCTAACCAAGCAAGTGAAAGACTTGTATGAAAAAAAAACTTCAGGTACCTGAAGAAAGAAATAGAAGTTCCATCAGAAGATGGAAAGAACACCCATACTCACAGATCAGTAGGATTAACATAGTAAAGATGGTCATCTTATCAAAAGCAATCTATAGATTCAATGTAATTCCCATCAAAATGCCAAAACAATTCTTTACAGACCTTGAAAGAACAATTCTCAACTTCATATGGAAAAACAAAAATAACCGAATATCTAAATCAATCCTGTGCAATAAAATATCTTCTGGAGGTATCTCTATGTCTGATCTTAAACTGTACTATAGAGCAACAGTAATTAAAAACTTCATGGTACTGGCATACAAGCAGACTGGTGGATCAATGGAATCAAATCAAAGATCCAGAAATAAACCTGCAAACCTACAGACACTTGATCTTCGACAAAGAAGCCAAAACCATGCTGTGGAAAAAAAGTAGCATCTTCAACAAATGATGCTGGTCTAACTGGATGTCTACATGTAGGAAAATACTAATAGATCCAAATTATCACGCAGCACAAGACTAAAGTCCAAGTGGATTAAAGACCTCAGCATTAAGCCAGCCCTGCTAAATCTGTTAGAAGAAAAAGTGGGTAAAAGCCTTGAACTCATTAGCACAGAAGTCAACTTCCTGAACAGAACACCAACAGCCCAGGCTCTAAGATCAACAATTAATAAATGGGACCTCATGAAACTGAACAGCTTCTGTAAAGCCCAAGGACACTGTCAACAGAACGAAATGACAGCCCACAAGCTGGGAAAAGATTTACGTCCAACAAAGGGCTAATATCCAAAATATATAAAGACCTGAAGAAATTAAACACCAAAAACCCAAATAATATAACTTAAAAATGGGGTACAGAGCAAAACTTAGAATTCTCAGTACAGTAATATCAAATGGCCAAGAAATACCTAAAAGAATGCTCAATGTTCTTTGTCATCGGGGAAATACAAATCAAAAGAACTCTGAGATTCCATCTTAAACCAGTCAGAATGACTAATATCAAAATCCCAAGTGACAGCACATGTTGGCGAGAAAGGGGAACATTCCTCTACTGCTAGTGGGACTGCAAATGGGTACAAACAATTTGGAAGTCAATCTAGTGCTTTCTCAGAAAATTAGGGATAGTGATACCTCAAGACCCAGCTATTCCACTTCTGGACATATACCCAAAAGATGCTCAACCATACAATAAGGACATGCTCAACTATGTTCATAGCAGCTTTATTCATAATAGCTAGAATCTGGAAACAACCTAGATGTCCCTCAATTGAAGAATGGACAAAGAAACTGTGGTACATTTATACAACGCAATACTGCTCAGCTATCAAAAACAAGGAAATCTTGAAATTTGCAGTCAAACGGATGTAACTAGAAATGATTGAGGTAAGACAGACCCAGAAAGACACTCATAATATATAACCATTTATAAGCATATAATACAGGATAGCCACACTAAAATTCACAGACCTAAAGAAAGAACATAACAAGGAGGACCCTAGGGAGGATACTTAATTCTCATTCAGAAGGGCAACTCGAATAGACACCGGAAGTGCCTGAAGAGAGGGAACAAGATGGAAGCCTACCATAGAGAGCCTCTGAAATATTTCACCAAGCAGGGGATTGAAGCAGATGCTGAGACCCATAGCCAAGCTTGGGCCAGAGCACAGGGAGACCATGGAAGAGCTGAGAGATAGAAGAAACTGAAAGGGATAGGAGCTCCACAAAGAGAACAGCGGAGGCAACAAATGTGGGCCCATGAGGACCTACAGAGACTAATACACCAGCTAAGTACCATGCATTGAGAAGACTTGGATACTCTGCTCACTTGTAGTCAATAGGCATCACAATCTCCAGGTGAGCCCCATAATATTGGGAGTAGGGGCTACTTCTGACATGGACCCTGTTGCCCTCTCATTGATCACATTCTGGTGGGGCATCCATGTCAGCCCACAGAGGAAGGAAACACAGGAATTCCTGATGAGACTTAATAGGCTGGAGTCATATGGTAGGGGAAGAAGACTCCCCCTTTCTGAGGACTAGGGGAGGTTGGAGATGGAGGAAACTGGAGGGAGGGTGGGACCTGGAGGCAACGAGGGAGGTGGCTACAATCGGGATGTAAAGTGAATAGATTAAAAATAAGCAAATGGATAAAAAAGAAAAAGAAAAAGAAGAAATATAATATTAAAAGACATTTTTAAACTTTCTTTAATTTTGTATTAGATTATACTATAATTACATCATTTACTCCTTTTCTTCCCTTCTTCCAAATATTTCTCTTATATCCCATTTTCAATTATCATTTTTCATTTGAAACATTTAATTTTTTTGAAATTTCTTGTGGTGCTAGAGATTGATTTGTTATCTTTAAAAACTTGCAAACTTGGGAGTATATCCTTAACCCTCCCTTAAAGTTAACTAATCAAAAAAGCCCTATTAAAGGCAGTAAACTTCGAACCCCTACCCAGTCTAGCCGATGGACAGGACATGCTCCACTGTTAAGTGGAGAAGGAGATCTGACTTTCACACAAACTCTGGTGCCCCATATTAGACCATGTCCCTTGGATGGGGAGGCCTGGTGGCACTCAGAGGAAAGATAATAAGTCACCAAGAAGAGACTCGATACCCTAGGAGCATATACAGGGGGAGGAGGTCCCCCTCAGTCACAGACATAGGGGAAGGGAGTAGGGGGGGAAGCGGGAGGGAGGGAGGAATGGGAGGATACAAGGGATGGGCTAACAATTTAGATGTAATATGAATAAATTAATAAAAATTTTTTAAAAGTCCTATTAAGTCTTTTCCATAATAAACAATGAAATACTTAACAGAAAATATAGACATCAGTTTCAATCTACATCATAAATAAGTTAAGTATCTTCAAAATATATTTATTATGCATTACCTACTTAAGGAAATTATTTAAAGAATGATGCGGCTTCCACAGGAAAATAATCCTTTGCTAGTATTAAATAAAAATTGCTTGATGTCTATTTCATGTTATTTGAGTATAAAATATTTAATATAAGTTTTACATATTAAATAGCTTTTAATGTGTGGATTTTTTAAATCATAAGGTAAACTCTATTCATTTATGTTTTCAAAATACTACATAAATAGAACTGTTCTCACTTAATACTTGAAGATTAAAGTTTTAATTTGAAGAGATATTTTCTTTAGAAATAACTTTATATGGTATTTCTTAGAGTAAATGACTATCGTTCTAGAACAGATAAGAACAGGGGAGATTTAGTGACACTCAGTCCAGCTTAAACTAAAGTTGCTGTTGTGTCCACTCCTAAGGCTTATGTCTGACAGCAAACATAATTAAAGCTATCAAAAGAAAAATCATCACTTGTTCTGAATCAGTGAAACTTGACAACCAAGAAAATAATGCAAAGATTTATTTTTTTAACCGAAGTACTGATTCCACCCTGATTCCTCCTTTCTTTCTCTGTCATTCTTCGGAGCAGATATAAATACAGAGCAAGCATGAGTCAATAGCAAATAGTCTGGAGTAATGAACCACAGTGTAGGGGATTTGTTGAGGTTTTCGCAAACACACAACCATTCAACAACTATGAATGTGTTCATAGCTCTGCCTCCGTCTTCTAGTAAGCACAACACATCGCTGGGTCACTCCATCCCACAAAGCGAATGTCAGTTAGAAAAAGCAAAGTGAAGGGGCAAGACACTGAGAAGATAAGGCACTGTCCTAATTCTCATCCTCATTAGTCAATTGATGTCCCCCTAGAATGTTCTATGAGGTGCTTTTGAACCAAATCCTCTCATTAACTAGTATGCTTCTGACTTGCTTGCATGACCTTTTCTTCGCATGAAAGATGCAGCACCTTTTTAAAAATCTTTCACAATCCCACACTTACATGGAATGTGCTTTGATCATACTCAACCCCCCCCCCCCCCTGCCACCTCTTATTCCCCCTTCTACTCTCAACAAATCCTTTTAAAGGAATCACAGTTGACTCACACTGACTTGTCACTTGTTGCCGTTTAGCATATCATATGAGCGTGTGAGGTACCTGTGGAGTCTTGGGTTTTCCTGAGATGGTTTCAGCTGCTGCACAATGCCTTGGCAGCCAATTCTTTTGAAAGCAGCCCAGAAGTCATTAATGGGACTCTGCAGTATGTCTTAGCTCAAAGGTGGGCTCCTCCCTTCAGATGGCCAGGCTGGCACAGGGGGTTGGCTCGAAGTTCCGGCTTCTCTTACCATGCACATGCTAGCAGAATTCATTGTTGAAGTCCTTAAACATAATTTGCTCACAGCATCATGACACCTTGCTACTTGTTTAACTATAAAAGGACACATTCAAAACATACTACAGAAATTCTGAGTGCTGCACAAAACTACAATTCGACACATAAAAACTAAAAGTAAACTGTTTTTAATTTTTAATGTTTTAAAGATATCTAAGACTATAAATGTTTTTCCATTAGCACATGATCTTAACTCCAAAATGTTTCCCTTTACATGTTTCAATGATGATTTGTTTCATTTGATTTAATTGATTTTGTGATGTTGTATTTCTGATGGATTGCAGAATGGGGAAGATTTAACTTCTATGCTCCGATCTTTCACTTAACCTTGCAGCATTCATAAAGCATGCATCTTGGGTTTACTTTGTCTTTAAAATGTAAATAGAAGCCACTTTCCTACCTATTACACAGAATATGAAACTATAAGTTCTAGATATATTCACTAAGTTAACATATATACAATGACTGTGTGTTTACAAATTCTAAATATATATATATATATATATATATATATATATATATATATATATATGTTAGTTTAACAAGAAAGCTAGTGTACAAAGTCTCAAATTTCAAATAGCCAGTACTAGGATTCTGAGAAAGATCTCTTAAAGAAATGGCATACGCTATGTGACATTCATTTCTTCATGGTAGCTTGTGTAGCTCACAATGCTCAGAGATTTGATGGAACACTACTCTGGTGCATCTTTGTATGAGGTTAACCTTTAAATCCTTGGACAATTCTTTATACTATGGGTAAGCTCCATATGATCAGACACAGGCTTGAAGACTGAAAGAAAAAAGGATTAACCAAAGGAAATCACCTCAGGCATGTGGCCTTCAGACCCCCATACAACTTTTCCTTGGAACTCCACCTGAAGGTGTGCCCCACAGCTTTGGGACTGGTATCTCCATAATTTGATGGACCATTTTTTAAAATAAGTCTGTCTCTCTGTGTCTGTTTCCCTTCATACATTTTCTTCTTTTCCACATATGCTCCAGCCCCAACTGATACATCCACACCTAAGGTTCAGGGAACAACACAGAAGAGAGGGTGGAAAGACTGTAAGGGCCAGAGGGCCAGCGAGTCTGCTGAGAGATTGTGCCTCTTAGAAATGACAAGAAAGCTCTCCCCATGATACCTAAATAAGATCTAAGGAATGACAACACCAAATGAACATGTTGATATGTAGGAGGAAATCTTACAAGGCTGCACTAGGCAAAGAACTATGATAAACTACTGACAAAGAATTACTCTTCCCCAGGGATGACCCCCTTAATTATCTACAAAATACCAATGGTAGCCCTAAAATCAGATACATACAACATTAAAATTACCCAATAGATTGTATTTATAAATCTATGTACTTAATATGTGTATGTAACAATAATAACCAAAGAAAACCAGATCATAAATTTGAGAGGGAGGTATATGTGAGGGTTCAAGAGGGAGGAAAGGTAGGAAAACAATAATAAAGTTATAACAGTATAATTTTTTAATTTAGTATAGTGTTTTTAATTGAAAAAATATTGTATGAGGAAAAATATTACTTGTAAGATTCATATTAATGTATCTTTACCTAGAGCCCAAATTCATTATCTTTCAAATGTATGCATAGAAAGTTAAAATAAAGTATATAGAGCAAAACTAAAGGAAAAATTGCATTTATATATCTGTGTTTGTGTATTCATATGGATATACATATATGTGTGTATATGATATATACAAGCAAACATATACACACACACATATACATACACACCTCCTCTTGCACCTGCTTCTCTGGAGAACCCTAATGTAAATCCATACGTCTGTGTGAGATGTTGTGTTTGAGTCTGTCCAGTGGAACATAAGAAAATATTTAATTATATAATGTGCTTTCTTCACTTTCTGTCCTGCTGTGCAAAATCTGGAAGACATATGTTGTACCTCAAAAGATGGAGCCCAAATACAGGTCCAACTAAGGAAACCTATGTTGGGTTTGGTGTTTATGATAAAAATTACCATGATAGACAATGATAATTTAAAATGTATTTTATTACACAGCTGGAATTTTGCTTAACACAGTTAAGCCGAAAAACAGTTATATTCACATACAAACTAAACAAAGGGGGGAAGCTGTGGATTATTTGGTGTAGAAGAAGCTAACCCAACACCAAGACACTTTTTTCTAAAAGGAGTGGTTTGACATTTTTATAATCTATGTCCTTAAACTATAGTGTGGCTAGGAATTAATAATCAATTTCTTAATCGTCTCCAGACAAGTAGAAAGCCTGCTAACTAAAGATAAAGTTGAATGCAGACCACGTAACATGCACCAGAACAAAATGCAATGTGATTAACTATAAATAAGAGAATTGTATTTTAACTGTAAAAAAACAAAACAAACTGTACCATGAGTACTTTCTTCAAGGAAAGCATGGATAACTAGGCATGGATGCATTCTCTGGTTTAGACAAGAAAACAGCTGCACAGGGATGGAGCACAGAGTCATCAGTCTCCAGGAGAATAAAAATCTCTGGGCAGTTAGGATAGCATCACCTTGCACCTAGAAATCTATTGTCAGTTCCATTTGCATCGGTATATATGAATATGCTTTTTAAGGCATTGACTCAATGCCAGAAATCAAAACATCTTGATTTTTCCACCAGAACATGATTTTAAAATAAAGAAGCTACATATTAACTATACATACATACATATATATATATATTGACAATAAAAATTTGCAGTGGGACTGGAGACATGACACAACAGATAGGAATACACATTGCTCTTTAAGAGGACCTGAGTTCAGTTCCCATGAACCACATGAGGCAGTTCGATACCACCTGTACCTCAGCTAGAGCTAATTCAATGTGACCTCTGGCCTCAAGCATACCTGCACTTACAACCACATACCAATACAAAGACACATATGTATGCATACATTAAAATCTATTATAAAAAGAAAATGATTTTATCTATCTGGCACTATCTCAGAAAACTGGGAATAGGTCTTTCTCAAGACCCAGCTATTCCACACCTTGGAATATACCCAGAAAATGCTCCAGCATACAACAAGGACATATGCTCAACCATGTTCATAGCGGCCTTATTCATAACAGTCAGAACATGGAAACAGCCTAAGTGTCCCTCAGTAGAAGAATGGATAAAGAAACTGTGGTACATTTACACTATGGAATACTACTCAGCTATTTTTTTCCCGTTATCACCATTTTTTTATTAATTTATTCTTGTTACATCTCTATGGTTATCCCATCCCTTGTATCCTCCCATTCTCCCCTCCCTCCCATTTTCCCCTTATTCCCCTCCCCTATGACTGTTCCTCAGAGGGATTGCCTCCCCCTGTATATGCTCATAGGGTATCAAGTCTCTTCTCAGTGACCTGCTGTCCTTCCTCTGAGTGCCACTAGGTCTCCCCCTCCAGGGGAAATAGTCGAATGTGAGGCACCAGAGTACATGAGAAAGTCATATCCCTCTCTCCACTCAAGTGTGGAGACTGTCCTGTCCATGGGCTAGATCTGGGTAGGGGTTTAAATTTTACCGCCTGTATTGTCCTTGGCTAGTGCCTTAGTTTGAGCGGGACCCCTTGGCCCACTCAGCTATTATAAACAAGGAATTCCTGAAATTTGTGGACAAATGGATTGAACTAGAAATGATCATAATGAGTGAGTTAACCCAGAAGCAGAAAGACTCAAATGGTATATACTCACGTACATCTGGACACTAGCCCAAGGAGCATGTACCATGAAAGTCTTCACTTACCAGGAAACTGGGACACAGGGGAGGATATCCTATTGGGACTCTAGGTGAGAGAAGCATGGGAGAATGGGGAAATAGAAGGATCCAGAGGGTGCTAGAAACCTACAAGAAGAACATCATGATGGTTGGATCTGGGCCCAGGGGTCCTGCTCAAACTATGGCACCAGCCAAGGACAATACGTGCAGTAAATTCAAACCCCTACCCAGATCTAGCCAATGGATAGGACATTCTCCACAGTTGAGTGGAGAGTAGGGACAGACTTTCACACAAACTCTGGTGCCCCATATTTGACCACATCCCCTGAATGGGGAGGTCTGATGGCACTCAGAGGAAGGATAGCAGACTATCAAGAAGAGACTTGATACCCTATGAGCATATATAGGGGGAGGAGGTCCCCCTCAGTCACAGTAATGGGGGGAAAGTGGGAGTGAGGGAGGAATGGGAGGATACAAGGGATGGGATAACAATTGAGATGTAATATGAATGAATTAATAAAAAATGAAAAAAGAGAAAAAGATTTTCTGAAACTGTGAGAAATTAAATCACTAATAAATAATGGAGGGAAATGTTGCCATGTTATCCATCAAAAAGAAATGAAATGAAGAAAAAAACATGATATTTTATTCTTCATTTTATTCAAATCCACAGGAGATCAATTGGCCTCAGTTAATGTCTGATCACCATAAAAGAGCAAAAAGCATGGAAGATAATTTGTTCCTGCTTTAAAAGCCTGTTTTTGTTTGCTTTTATTTATTCTTTGCTTCAGAGAAGCTTCAACAGCACTGAATCAACTTTAAACTATTCAAACAATCTTAGTGAAAATGAATGCCATGCAGTAGTCAAACCTTCCCTGCCAGTGTCATACACAGTACCCAGAAAACAGCACTCATGTTGATTGCATTAGGCATGACTTATGTTTTTACCTGTTCTTTGATAATATCATACATGTACGTATAAAATGTGCTTTGATCATATCAGCTCCCAGCTTCCCTTCCAATACTTCTAGTCCCACCCACATCCTTCCAAATCCACGTCCTCTTTCCACAGCTCACTGAATCCAAAGAGTAGCACTATTGTATACATGAATGTAGGGCCACCCTTTGGAAACATAACAGGGTCCAAGTCCCTGAAGAAAGCTAAGTCTCCCTATCCTTGAAGCCTTCAGCTACCCAAGCTCCTCGATCATGAAATGGACTTCGTGAGCCCATCTCCTTTCTTTTTTTTTTTTTTTTATTAATTTATTCTTGTTACATCTCAATGGTTATCCCATCCCTTGTATCCTCCCATTCTTCCTTCCCTCCCATTTTCCCCTTATTCTCCTCCCCTATGACTGTTCCTGAGGGGGACTTCCTCCCCCTGTATATGCTCATAGGGTATCAAGTCTCTTCTTGGTAACCTGCTATCCTTCCTCTGAGTGCCACCAGGTCTCTCCCTCCAGGGGACATAATCAGGAGACACTGTCAAGAGAACAAAGTGACAGCCTACAGACTGGGAAAAGATCTTCACCAACCCTACATCTGACAAAGGTCTAATATCCAAAATATATAAAGAACTCAAGAAATTAAACACCACCAAACCAAATAACCCAGTTGAGAAATGGGGCTTGGAACTAAACAGAGAATTCTCAGCAGAAGACTATCAAATGGCTGAGAAACACTTAAAGAAATACTCAACCTCCTTAGTCATCAGGGAAATGCAAATCAAAACAACTCTGAGATTCCATCTTACACCCATCAGAATGGCTAAGATCAAAAACTCAAACGACACCACATGCTGGCGAGGATGTAAGGAGAGGAACACTCCTTCATTGCTGGTGGGAATGCAAACTAGTACAGCCACTTTGGAAATCTATCTGGTGCTATCTCAGAAAACTGGGAATAGGGCTTCCTCAAGACCCAGCTATTCCACTCCTTGGAATATACCCAGAAGATGAACTACCACACAACAGGGACATTTGCTCAACCATGTTCATAGCAGCCTTATTCATAATAGCCAGAACATGGAAACAGCCTAAGTGTCCCTCAGCCCATCTCCTTTCTATGCTAGATTTAGACTGGATTGATCTTGTGCAGGTCTTGTGCAGGTCAGTATTGCCACTACAATTGGATATGCAGATGCAGAAGAATGAAACTAAATTATTCTATTTCCCTCTATACAAATTTCAAGCTCAAATGCATCAAGGACCTCAACTTAAGACCTGAAATGAATTGAGGAAAAATATAGGTACAGGTTAGGATTTTTCTTAGTAGGAATCTGTAGTACAAGAACTAAGACCAGCAATCAACAAATGGGGTCTCATTGCTACATCTCTTTTTTTATATTTACTTTTATTATTTTTAAGTGTGTGTGTGTGTTTGTGTATACACATGTGTGCACAAGTATGCCTGTGCATACACACATCACATGTACCTATGCAGGCCAGAAGCATCCCATTCCCCTGTAGCCAGAGGTCTAAACCAGTTGTGAATCACAGGATATAGGTGCTGGAAAAAGAACTCAACTTCTCTGGAAGAGTAATACATACTGTTTACAAATTATTGCTACTTTTTTTTTAATGGAAAGGCCCTTTTATTGAAACTAATTTCTTTGGAGAACTAGGGTAAAACCAAACACTATTAGTCTTATAATGGTTCGTCTTGCTATAGGTAGTTTATTATACATGTGTGTAATAATATAAATGTATATATATAAATTTTCAAATGTTTAATAAATATTTTTTTAAAAATGAAAATCCTACTTTTTCAGAATTTTAAAATGTAATAAAATGACTCTCCTACAGTCATAGATTCAGTCATCATTAGAGAAGCTTCCTCCTGCAGCAGGTGAGAGCTAATACAGAGATTGGCATCCAGATATTACAGAAAGACAGAGAGAAACAGACACATACACACACACACACACACACACACAGAGAGAGAGAGAGAGAGAGAGAGAGAGAGAGAGAGAGAGAGAGAGAGAGATGGGGTGTTAGGGGTGTTAGAGCACACAGCTCAAAATGAGATGTCTTCATCACATCCAAATTCATCCCCTCAGAGCTAAGGGAACCCCTCAAGAAAGGAGGCAGAAAGAGAGGAGATGAAGTACATCAAGAGAAAGAGGCCATCTGAGTCATCTGAGTAAAGTGCATATGAATTCACAGAGACTATAGCAGCAAGCACTGGGCCCATATGGTCCTGCACCAGGTCCTCCACATATAGATTACACTTTTCAATTTAGTTTTTTAATGAGACTTTTGTGTGAACTAGTGGGTCACCGATTCTTGTGGTTTCTCTTGGGCCTCTTTTCTGTTGGTTTGCCTTGTCTAACTTTAATGGGATGTGGGTTTTGTTGTTGTTGTTGTTGTTGTTGTTTTATCCTATTATATTTTATTTTGTTATATTTTTCTATTATTTCTTAGAAGCCTTTTCTTTTCTAATGAGATACATAAAGGGGATGAATCCAAATGGGAGGGGGAGAGGAGAGGAGCTTGGAGTGGAGGGAGTGGAAACTGCAATCATTGGTACATCTTAGTCACCACTGATTAGTTCAAAAATCCCTAGACATTTCCCTGGCATTGTTTACAACCGTTTAAAATTATTTGTGATCTTATTTTAGCTTCTAATAGTAATCAACAGTACTAATCATTAAATTTAACAGGACTATTTTGTAAAACTTCTCAATTAACATCTGTCTCCAAATACGCTAAGTATTAGTGCCTACTTAAATGGCTTTCTCTGTATCTGAGGCTGAATAAATAAGCTCAAATAAATAAGTAAATGGAAGAAAATATGAAGACCTTTTTCACTTAGAGGATAATTGAAGTTAGCAATTTCACAGTGTACACCTAGTACACCAATGAATAAAGACACTTTCATACACTTAACTGTTATACCACGTACCGCTCTTTAGACTTTCAATAATGACATTGCTGCACAGAATAAGAGAGTCAATGTGTGATTTCAGCTTGTTGAAATTCTTAGCAGGAAATTAAGATGAGCAGTTAACAATACATGATGTAGGGACAACGTTAGCAAGAAGCTGCACTGGACAGTGAAATATTTAATATTTATGTATCATCACTTTATGGGCAAGAAAATTGAAGTCTCTTCTTGGTAACCTGCTACCATTCCTCTGAGTGCTATCTGGCCTCCCCATCAAGGGGACGTAGTCAAATATGGGGCATCACAGTTAGTGTGAAAGTCAGTCTCCACTCTCCACTCAACTGTGGAGAATGCCCTGTCCCTTGGCTAAATCTGAGTAGGAGTTCGATGTTTACTGCATGTGTTTCCTTGGCTGGTGCCATACTTTGAGCAGGACCCCTGGGCCCAGATCCGCCCATTATAATGTTCTTCTTGTAGGTTTCTAGGACCCTCTGGATCCTTCTATTTCCCCATTCTCCCATGCTTCTCTCACCTAGAGTCCCAATAGGATATCCTCCCCTCTGTCCCACTTTCCTGGTAAGTGAAGACTTTCATGGGACATGCCCCTTGGGCTAGTGTCCAGATATAAGTGAGTATATACCATTTGAGTCTTTCTGCTTCTGGGTTAACTCACTCATTATGATCATTTCTAGTTCAATCCATTTGTCCACAAATTTCAGGAATTCTTTGTTTTTAATAGCTGAGTAGTATTCCATAGTGTAAACATACCACAGTTTCTTTATCCATTCTTCTACTGAGGGACACTTGGGCTGTTTCCATGATCTGGCTATTATGAATAAGACCACTATGAACATGGTTTAGCATATGTCCTTGTTGTATGCTGGAACATTTTCTGGGTACATTCCAAAGAGTGGAATAGCTGGGTCTTGAGGAAGTCTTATTCCCAGTTTTCTGAGATAGCACCAGATAGATTTCCAAAGTGGCTGTACTAGTTTGCATTCCCACCAGCAATGAAGGAGTGTTCCTCTCTCTCCACATCCTTGCCAGCATGTAGTGTCACTTGAATTTTTGATCTTAGCCATTCTGATGGGTGTAAGATGGAATCTCAGAGTTGTTTTGATTTGCATTTCTCTGATGACTAAGGAGATTGAGCATTTCTTTAAGTGTTTCTCAGCCATTTGATATTCCTCTGTTGAGAATTCTTTGTTTAGTTCTGAGCCCCATTTCACAACTGGGTTATTTTGTTTGGCAGTGTTTCATTTCTTGAGCTCTTTATATATTTTGGATATTAATTGTAGAAAACGACAATCTGACTGGTACAAAAAATAACATCACAGCAAATAAGATGTTTCCTACTCTGATTATAATAATTCCACTACATTAAACATTAAATATTTAGAGATCTTGAGGTACCATATTTTTTAATTACTTGGTAACAGAAAAACCAGTGATAAAATATGATTTAGGTATTGTGGTTGATAATATGCATTATTTTTTATCTGCATCATCTTATGAAACTTTCAAGTATGAAATTTAACTTTTAATTATCCTTCCCTTATCGACCCAGAGCTTAAATCCTCCTCAAACAGCTTGGTCTCTCTGGACCTTCAGATCACTATGCACCAGGTGTCTACAGCACCCAGCCCAGATCTGATTATCTTTTTTTTATTTAAATTTTTTTTAATTTATTCACTTTACATGCCAACTATAGCTACCCTCCCTCCCTCTTCCCCCTATGCCCCTCCCCAAGTCCCTTATCAACTGACCCCAGCCTACAAAGTCTCATCAGGACTGCCTGCAATCTCTTCCTCTATGGCCTGGCAAGGCACTCTGCCAGGGGAAGTGATCAAAGAGCAGACAACAGACTCCAGGGCAGGGACAGCCCTTGCTCCCCTTACTAGTGGGCCCCTATGGGAACTGAGCTGCCTATCAGCTACATCTGAGCAGAAGGCCTAGGTCCTCTTGGTGTGTGGTCCTTGTTGGGCCCAGATTCATTAGCTCTGTTGATCTTCTTGTGGCACTCCTGTCCCCTCCTGGTCCTTCTACCCTCCCCAAATCTTCCACAAGGCTCCCTGCACTCTGCCTAGAGTTTAGCTGTGACATTCAGCTTCGGCTTCGATCCCCTGGTGGGTGGAGTCTTTCAGAGGACCTCCACTCGAACAAGTATCTGAAACTCACTCACCAGTGTAGATACAAACCAGTGGAGCACCCGGCTTAACCTAAATCCTAAGTAACCCCACTAATGAGTGAATGAGTAAACAGACAACAAAATATATACTCAGACAACTAGATAGTGAGCGAAAGGAGAATTTTCAAAGTCAAGAGTTACTAAAAAGACACCATCTGATTTGGAGTTATTTTCTACACCAACAGATTTCTAAAACACAGATATGTTATCGTAATGGCCTCTGCAGGTGAGGGCCTAATAGCAGAGCAAGACAGGTGGAGGGGAAGAATGTTGATATCTTCTTTAACTTCACTAAAATGTTTTTGAGTCACAACCTGCCTGAAAGCCTCCCATTTAGCTAATGTGGCTTCTGCTATTCCCTGGGAACACAGCTTGGGTGCATTTGGGGCCACGGCCATCTGCATTAGCTTGCCTTCTCAGACATAGAGGAGGCACAGAATAAAAGAGAGATGGCAAAGATTATCTTCTTCCTATGACTTTGTAAACCTCACCAAAGAGCTCGGAGGTCTGGGAGGTGACATAAGGAGTTTTATCTTTCACAAGATAATCACAAGCATAGTTAAACCAACAGCACTCTGGGGTCCGCCCTGAAGTGTAATGGGAAGTAGTCACACAGCTCTGGTGAGAACGAGTTTTCTACAGTCCCAAGGTAGTTGCTAATCTGTAAAAGTAATTTTGCTTCCACTTAGGCTAGAACAAAATGGTAACAGGGATGAAGATTATAGCTAATTCCACATTTCTACCTCAAATAAATGGTACTATTTGCCTCACTTCCTCCCTGGTCCCCTGCATCTCTCTCTCTCTCTCTCTCTGTTTAAACCCTCCTGGGAATCATCTGTCATTCCTGAAAGCCCGAAAAGCTGACTTTAAAAATATGTGTTTATAAAATACTCATACTACGCTGTGCCTCTTAGAGCCTTTTGAAATAAAGCAGCCATAATATGTGTGACAGCGCCACCATTAACGCTGATCATAAAAGCCAGAGAGGAGCCAGGACGCTGATTTACCATGCACTGTTGTGTTCTTCTATTAAGAATCAGGGGAAATCGCTGCTTTATGAAAGCCTGGCATTCCAGCATTCGTATTGCAGACCTTTTCTACAGTGAGATTTCAGTGCCCCCATGCTATTTTTTTTCCTTCCCAAGGAGCTGGTGATGTAAATGTGCCACACTTGAGTTCCATGCCATAGTGAGCTAAAGAGCCTATGTCCTACATCTAGAGTGGAAAATTTGGTGTTTAGGGAGCAATGAAGCGAGCTATAACTCAGGCTTAGATATAAATGCTGTTTGAGACTACTGTTCCGTTGATAGATACAATATAACTTGAAAAGCTTAGATATCTTTCTGGTAGGGATTTTTACTTGCAAGCTTTTGATTTTAAAAAGTGTTACCACTTTTGATAAAAGTAATATATTTTCTCTCTTTCATTTTTTTATTTTACATATTAAAATAATTTAAAATGTAAACAGAAGTGCATAGAAGCACCAAAAATAAATAGAAGTACAATGTACCAAATATTTTTAAAAATTTTATAGTCTATTAAAAACCAAGATTTGCGAAATGAGCTTTGTCCTGCTTGTATTATCAATTTTAAAACTGACTTCCATTGCAGCATGTATTTGTGAAGTAGAAGTGATATGTGGGCCTGAAATGTAGGTTGCTATGATGGTCCCTGGACACTGGCCATCCTCACTGATTAAAACTCTTACTCAGCCTTAAATGGGACGTCTTTATCAAACCCCTCCCCTAAAGGCTCAGGAATCCACACAGATCAGGAAGCAGAAAGTTTATAAGAGCCAAAGGTGGAGAATAGCTCTAAGGGAACAGCATCTTCCAGACACAAGAGGGAGAATGCACAGATGATCTCACAGAGTCTGGGACAGCCCAAGTTCGGGAAAAAACAAAAACAAAAAAACAAACCTAGCACTGAGAATGGCAAAACCCCACCCTTAAGCAAGAGTTTATTTGCAACTCCTATCTTCTGGGGAAAGATTTTCCAAAGTTTTCTCCAGTGGAGTGTCATTGGGTGTATCAACTACACTCCAGGGTAGGCCCCTACACTCAAGAGCTAGCATAAAATAGACCCCATTTGTTTTGTCTACCTTTCTTTCATCTTGTCTTGTTTTAATAATTTTTGTCTTATTGGGTTTTGTTTGCTTTGATTTTCATCTTTGGTTTTTGGTTGTGGGGTTGAGGGTGGGGTTGAGAGTTTGGAGGGGAATGAAGGTTGGGATTATCTGGAAAGAGGCGAGGAAAGGAAAGAATATGACCAAAATATATTGTCTGAATAAACTAAAGATATTGAAAGTATATGTCCAGTGGATATAACGTGTGTGCTTAGTCTAATGATTGATTAGAAAACTGAAGAGTTAAAGCCGACCTGTTCATTCAGAATCTCATTTAGCCTGTTGAACTTGAAAATAAAAGTAACTCCAAGAGCATTAGGGCAAGGAAGGGAGACGATGCTCATTTAAAATACATGAAGTTTATTCTAGAGGTTAGGCTACTGAGTTAAGAAGGTTAAAGAGTTTGGTCAGGGCCCGGTAGAGATGGTTCATTGCTTACAAGCGTTTGATTCCCTTGCGGTGGACCTGAGTCCAGTTCCCAGCACCCACACCAGGGGGCTCCTAACCAACTGTAACTTCACACCAGGTCATCTGACACCCTCCTTTGGCTTCTACAGACACCTGTACACCTTTGCTCATACACACATACACACACACACACATACACACACACACACACACACCCCACATGCACGCACGTGTACACAAATAAATAAATAATAAATAAATAAATAAATAAATAAATAAATAATAAAATTTGAAGGAAGTTTCAGAGAATTGTAGCATAAGCAAACACCCTGAGTGGTGTTGAGGAAGAACCATTGTGTCATTAGTCTCATCTCCATTTCAAGGTCTTAGCATCTAGTTTCTGTTTAGTGAATACATTTAATCCTGTACTATTTAAAGATTAATCTTTATCAGATTGTTTTTTAATAAGTTGGAAATACATGTAATTTAAAGTCAATAGCTCTGACAAGTTAAAATTAAAAATTTAGAAATCCAATTCTATTTACTCCCACCTACATTACCCCTTCCTCCCACGAAACTTTACTTTTAGCAGTTAACACTATATTTCCAGGTAAGATAAATATTTCTTGAGTAAGAAACAAAGATGATTTTTCTACTCAAAATTGTAGTAGCAATCTTTTAAAAATAACCTCAGTTAATTTCCAATGGCTGAATTAGCCGTGGCTAGTCTTCTCTCACGTTGTGTAACAGTGACATGCAGTCAGTAGGTTGATGTGGAGGTGTTACACTGAGGCTATAGCATACACTCTATCTTCTCCCCTGCCTTCTTCTGCCTCATTACTCTTGAGGAAGCCAGATTCAATGCTATAAGACTGAGAAAGCAGCTCTATGAAGTGGTGTATGCATCTACAATCCTTTTGGTGAAGAAAAAACACAAATTGGCTGTTTTATGTCAAACAAATGAAGTAGGTATTGAAAAGTGTTTTTTTTTTTTCTGGTCATCCTCGTAGATGAGATTTCTTAAATCTCTTAATACTTCACAATTGTTTGAATTGCACCATTTATGACAGGCCTTGCTCCTGAAGTCATCTCACACAAAAGCTATGTAAAAGAATAAGTACTTGTTCTAACCTGCAACTTCGGGATAAATTGTTACCTAGCAGTCAGTAATGTGCAGTGTCCTATGAAGACCGTGGGTGTTTGGCTTACTTTCAAGCCTCAGTCACTTCTCAATAAACATATAAATTTATACTTTAAAAAAAAAGAGTATGCCTTGATATGCAAAAGGCTTTCTCCACACCATCTTCCCAAAATCACTACCTAGAATGGAAATATAGAAGACATAAGACGAATAGCTAACCAACAAGCTGTAAAGTAAGCCTGGCCACATGGGTGAGACACAGCGATGTGACCATACTACTGTAATGTAAATGAAATAACAGGAACCCAGGTCCAGGACAAATATTTTCAAATGC
>OU015756.1:30071073-30095136 GCA_907169655.1 Acomys percivali | reverse complement strand
TAAGCTAGCTGGATCTTAAGACCCAGTCTGTAAACTACTGCAGACCTGCCATTGATTTTTCTCAATATTTCACTTAAAAAAGGAAAAGCAAAGAAAAGTAGTTAGATATGAATCTACCTGACTGCATGAGACTCAACTGAAGAGTGTCATAAAATATAGATCCTCTGTCTTGATTTAACATGGGTCAAAATACACATATTTATTTTAGGTTTAGGTACTGACAACTGCTTCTGCCAGTAGGTATCACATTTTAATGCTGTGCTTTAGAAAAAAAGAGACATATTTTTCTAAAACTGTGTCATTCCTATTTTTTTAATCTTAGTTTTAAAGTATCTTTCATTTATAAAATATTGGAAATAATTAAATGGGCGGTAATCATATTTTGACTCATAGTCTCAAAATTTCATATTTTTTTTAAAGTTTGATGTCCTATGTCATTTTTTTTTTGACATTTGCCGGCTTCTAAACAGACTCAATGGCCCCTTTGTCTCAAATTGGAGTTTTCAGAGAGAAATTGTGGTAGATGAGACTAGCCAGGAATCTATTTTTGTTCATAACTGAAGAAATTCCTGGGAGCAAACTCAGCCCCAGACAATAAAAAAAAAATTTTAAAACAAGAGGAAAAGCTAAGCTACACAGTTGGAAGTGATGGGGTTGAGTCTGTGGTTTGTCACATGACCAGCCCACGCATATTCCCACCTACCCTCTTTAAGTTTGGCAGACAGTGGTGACTAGTGAGAAAGGAACAGATTACAAAGCAAGAAATGGAAGATCCGAGAAAAATAAAATGAGGAAACAGTGCTAAAAAATATTGTTGTTTTATGTACACTAAGTGTATTGTTAAAATATTATTTCTCCCTAAGCTGACCCTAAAACTATAATTGCTATGTTTCCAAAATGATCACACAATTCCAAAATGTAGATCAGTTTCATTAACCTCCTTTCTTTTCTTTCTATGGACAAATGTCAGAGTACAGGATCAGAAAATCATCTGCATGGGGAAACAGAGCAATTCAATTAATAATTTCTATTTTATATGGTATTCAAGGTATTTTAAAAATAGATTCTTTATCTCAATGAAAGTAAGACTATTAAATAAAAAGAAATAGAAATTTCTCTGAAGGTTGGAAGCTCAATGGCACTAAATTAGTGAATGGATTTTAAATTAAAAAGACTTAAAGCCAAGAAAGAGTTTATAGTGTTTCACCCAGTGACTTTGGGTAGTAGGGCTTGGGAGAAAGACAAAATCTATTCTAAAGTTGTGTGAGAAGCTAAAACACAAAAGAAAAAAAGGAGGAGGTGGTGGTGGGAAAGGTGAAGGAGGAGGAGGAGAAGGAGAAGGAGGAGAAGGGGAAGAGGAGGAGGAAGGAGGAGGGGGAAGGAGGAGGCAGGAGGAGGAGGAAGGAGGAGGCAGGAGGAAGAAGAAGGAGGAGAAGAAGAAGAAGGAGGAGGAAGAGGAGGAGGAAGGAGGAGGAAGAGGAAGAGAAGGAGGAGGGGGAAAGAGGAGGCAGGAGGAGGAAGGAGAAAGGGGGAGGAAGAGGAGGAGGAAAACTCTTATAAATATAAAAAGGACAAATGACACTAAGTAGTCAAATGTGATTTTCCAAGTAAAGTGCATTAAAAACAAGGGTACATAGTAAATTCATTTTAAGTGAATCTAAAAGTTAAGTAAATAGAATTTATGACAATATAAGATATCTAACTTTCTGTTCTTATTCTCAAGGAGTTGAACTATTAGTCACAGAGAAACTTTTTAAACATGAATATCATTCTGTCTCATCAGTTTCCCTTTAATTAACTCTCTGGTCTAATGTCAGGCAATTGTTTTCAAATGATGATTAACTTCTGCTCTACTGAGTGAGCAGTGCCCAAGCTGTGTCTCTATAGCAGCTGCTGTTTCATACCTGAAGAGGCAAAAGAGAGGGCTGCCTGCTGGATTGGTATAATAACCAGGGGACATAAAAATAAAAATGCCCTTGAAATCTGTAGCAGAGACTGTGAACCACTTCTGCTTAGCCACAAAATAGTTTTTCCCTTCAAGTCTATCAATAACAACAAAATCAATGAATAGGATTTTCTATTTCTATACAATAAAGAAAATAAGTTATAAAATTAATGTTAATCATATTTACTCAATTACTCAAAATTTTTCTGTTATCAAAATCAAGTGGATAAAAGGGAGTTTGCTAAGTTGAAGCACTGACTCACCACTGGGGACAGGCATGAAGTGGCCCTGTATCTTGTCACTGCGAAGTTGAGTTAAGTTTATCATAAAGCTGTCACTGTCTGTGTTTCAAGGTTGGTCCTAAGATGACTTCACACATAGTAACTAGACTGTAACCTAGCCTGAAAGTGCATTCTTTTAACAAGTAGTCAAGAATCAGACCATCTCAGCACCATAATTTCCAATTAATAAATGCTATAATCTGTCAAATCATCACTAGTGGGTTACCTAATACCAATGATCATCCTTAAAAACAGATATGTATGCAGCACCCATCAGACACAGCACACCATAGTTATATATGTATGCATATATATTATTATTAAATTTTAAAAGAGGCCATGAACTTAAGAGGGAGTGTAAAAGGGGAACATGGAAGAATAAAATTATGTTATTAATATAAGAACAACAAATAAAAAATTCAATTCACAGTTAATTTAAGAACAGATGCATTCATTGACTTTAAATATACAGTTTCCTAGCTTAGTTGTTCTTGAATACTGAAAAATGACATTTTCATATACTTGTAATACTTTAAGTAATTTAAGTGTCATTGGCATCACTTTCCTAATATTCCTCACAGAAAACACCATAAGAAAATATCCTTCACGCCTTCCTAAGAGTGGGCTCTAAGACACAGAGAATCTGTGGCCAACATGAGGCATCTCTATGCCTTTACATTCATGTCTCTGCCAGTCTCAGAGCTATTCCCATGTAGTGAGATAAGGAATATAAATTACCTGCTTGTTCTGCACTTTGAATTATTTACATCCCAATTGTAGCCCCCTCCCTCATCCCATTCCGATCCCACCCCCTCCCTCATCAACTCCTGATCCCACCCCCTCTCTCATCCCCTTTCCCTCCCTCCCCTAGTCCTTAGAAAGGGGAGCCCTCCACCCCTAATGTCTGACCTTAGTTTATCTAGTGCCCCCTGTACTACATATGACCTCTTCCTCTGTGGCCTGACAAGGCCACCCTACACTCTCGGCACTCTGTTCAGTGTCCAGCATCGAATCACTGTAACTGTCCCTATCCCCTGCTGGGTGGAGTCTCTCCAAGGATGTCTATGTTGGGTTAAAATCCACATATAAGTGAGAATATACCATGTATGTCTTTTGGGGTCTGGGTTATCTCAGTTAGAATGATTATTTCTAATTCCATCCATTTGCCTGCAAAATTCAAGATTTCCTTGTTTTTAGTAGCTGAATAGTATTCCATTGTGTAGATGTACCACAGTTTATTTATCCATTCTTCAGTTAAGGGACTTCTCGGTTGAGATGGCTTCAAATGTGGCAAACCAGCCACTGGACAAAATGTCCTCATTCCTGCCACAAACAGAATTCTGCCTAAAAATGGGCAGCTTAGATGCAGGCAGAGTCAACAGCCACACTCTGCCAAGACAGGGTAAACAAGTCCTCAATAGTTCCTGCCTCGCGTATAAGTCTGGCAGAGATATTTGGCCAGAAAGCAGAAGATGAATCTCCAACATTATAGAGAGTGTTGGGTGACTGTTTAGGCACTAAACCATCTAAGTCAATTTGTACATTTTGGAAGCTGCTAACTCGCACTACTGGTTCACTCAGGAATGTAAGTTTTATTCCTTCTCAAGTCTCTGAGGGGCATTGAAGGCCAGATAGTATAGTTTTACAATCAAGTTTAGTTGGCTAGGGGAAAATATCTTTTTAGATCAAGATAAGGAAGTTAAGTTATTGGAATTGAAATAAGATAGATACTGAATTTCGTTCAGAAGTTTAGACCCAACAAGACAGGAAAGATGTTTACTTCAAGCTAGACAAATACAAATAGCCAAACCTCTATGAATGTAACATTTTATAGAACTCATGGTTGTCATATGGTTCTCCCTGCTGTATGTAGTTTGTTTTATACATGTGTAATAAAATAAATGTATTTTTTTAAAAAGAAAGAAAATACCCTTACAGACTTCTCTAATATAGCAGTGGCTCTATCATTGAAAGAAGAGAGATAAAAATTTTATTATTGCTGGGCATGGTAGCACATACCTTTAATCCCAGCACTCGGGAGACAGAGGCAGGTGAATCACTGTGAGTTCAAGACCAGCTTGATCTACAAAGTGAGTCTATGACAGCGGAGGCTACACAGAGGAACCATGTCTCAAAAAAACAAAAAAAAATATTATTAGTAGTGATCTGAGTGGCAGCCCTCTGTTTTTTTTAAATATTGATGAAAACTCCTATTGTCAGTGGATAGATAAATCTAAAGGAAAGATCTGCGTTCTACAAAACAAAATAGATAACTTAAAACAATTAATTATAACAAAGGAAGCTTAAATTCTTTTATTATAAATTATCTTTTAAACTATTCTCATATTTGACAAAGGACCATAATCCAAACAGAGTCATCTATGGCTTAAACAAGGCTGGAGGCATACTCTTACAACTGTGATCTAATACTCTTATTTTATAACTCTCATACCATGAACTCATGCAATCCTAGATAGCATAAATCAATCAGCCTGTGATGTCATAATGCAATCAAGAAACATGGTAAGCATGAGAGTTAGAAGCTCTGCGTGTGCATAATGGCATGCTATTTTATAGCAAAATATATTAGCAAGTATAGGGCACACTCAAACTCTGATATTAAGTATAATACAGCAAACACATAAGCCAGTAGCATCATTTATTATCATCGTCAACTCTTACATACTGTGCATAGTTGCAGTGTTACCTTAATGTATAATTGGCAGTGAAGTAGGCTTGTTTCAGAAGCACTCCCCACAAGCACATGAGCACTGTGTCGTCTTTTGATGTTCACTATCATTAGTAGAGGGTGATTTTTCGATTTCATTACATCTTAGGCATCTCTGGTCACCCATGCGGTCCATCATCACATAGTTTTAACTGTAGATGTTGCTTACAAGAACTTACCTAAAATAAACCAGAGTTATGTTTCTTTAAGATCAGATATGAAAGTGAGCACAAACTGGATGCACTCAGAGATTTACAGAATCGGTGATAGACGGCCTATGATAGCCCAACTTTACTGCCCCAATAAATTTTTGCCAAGAAAAATAGAAGTCCGAGTAGCATTACTGTTTGCTTCGTGAACACTTAAAAAACTCATTCATCCAAACAATAAACTGTTAACTTGCCCCTGCCTCAGGCATTACAATGAACAGCCCACTTCTCGGGAAAACAGATCTCCATAATTAGTAAACATGTCTATGATCTCAAAATATTCATTCAGTGAGATTCTCTGCAAAACCTTTGTCCTTGGCCATCATAAACCAATCATAAACTTTGAAAAGCTTTTTGTCCTTTCAGATCTTTTCACTTAAAGACCCACCTTACCCAAAACCCCCAAGCCTCTGGACGCATCACTTGAAGGTGATATTTCCTCTCACTGCCATGATATTCATCTTTGCCTGAACAACATATTCAGAGCCGTTAGTTTTTCCAAAGTCACAAGTCAACAAGATACATGAAAAATTTTTGCACTATTTTCAGAGAAACTAAATAATGATTTAAAAACAATGTTGGATGGTGTGTTATCTTGATCCAAAGTAATTGATTAATTGATCAAAGTAAGGATTCATACACATAAGCCTTTAGACCAGCAGTTCTCAACCTCTGTGTTGTGACCTCTTTGGAGGTCAAATAACCCTTTCACATCAGTCACTTAAGACCATCCGAAAACACAGATACTTACATTACAATTCATTACAGTAGCAGAATTGCAGTTATGAAGTAGTAACGAAAATAATTTTATGGTTGGAGGGTCACCACAACATGAAAAACACTAAGAGTCACAGCTTTAGGAAGGTTGAGAATCACTGCTTTACACAGAGCTGGTGAATATGAAAGAAATTCTAGCAGAAGCTGGTATATAAAGATCAAACTGGCCAAAGGATAAGAAGAAACTAATAGAAACAAAATTATGGAGAGAAAATCTAGCTTCAGTTAATAAAGTTAGAAAGAAAAGAAAGAGAGGAAAAATAGGCAAATGCAAACGAAAGGAGAGTCAGACAAAACCAACTTCAACACACACATAAAAAAATAAACCCATAAATATCACTTATTAAGAACTAACATAATTCAATAACTCTAAATGAATAATTATAAATTAAATTTGGTGACCTGTAGCAGAAAATGCCCTCCTAAGTGTATTTGGAACAACAGTTTTTAAAGTCTCTGATAATAATAACCACCCCCCATAGTACAGAGATCTCAAACTCCTGAAGCAAATGCTGTGCAAGACACATTTGCTGTCACAGTGTCACAGAGCAAGAGATCAGTCACTCACTTTAACTAATTAAAGTGGCCATGTAAGACATCCACTTGCACAGCTATTGCCTTAAGTGGAAAGTAAAACAGTTACATGTCATGTAGGAAAAATTAAAATTAAAGAACCACTTATCCAAGTTTATGCATTGTAGGCACAGCTGTCTCAGCCAAATAATAGATTCCAGTTTTACAGGAATGGTGCTGAATGTATTATATGCATTTTCTTACTTAATTCCATATCTCTTTGAGGGCAACATCGTTACCACCCTTGGTATATGCACTCGGAGGCGGGGCTTTGAAAGGATCTGCATGTAAAGATAGGTTTATATTGTTAAGTCTTTTAGCATGTTATACAGATGAAAGTGGAAATATGTCCATGTCTATATATAGTTACATAGTCACTGCAATAGGTGCTGCAGAATGTTCTTAACAAAATTCAACACATGCTCCTGATTTTAAAAGTTGGAAGCAGTTTCATGAACTATAATTAGCTCTTTTTAACATTATTGAAATATTTTCTTTATCTAAAGCCAAGAGGAACATTGTACTTAGAACTTGTTATAAACTGGATTTTTGATATGCTTAAATCCTAGTATATGTGCGAACGTACTGGAAAGTGGTCACTTGTGATGTCCATAGGTCATACTTAAGATTTAAGAAGCATGCATGAAGTTAGTGATCATATAAAAAAACACTCAGAAACCTAGCTTGTCTCTTCTATCACATGAGAAGACAGCAAGGTATGAGACCTCCACCAGACACCAAATTTACCAGCACCTTAATTTTGTGAAAAATACATTTCTATTGTTCATAAGCCCCCTGATCCATGCTAACTTGTTGTAGTAACCCAAACCCAAATAAAAATTGAGATTTTTGATTCCTAATGTATACTTAATTTCCTAATGTGTATTTTCATTAAAGATTGTTTTGAAAAAATCAAACGTTCCATACTATTTACATAAGCTTTGATAATTTGGATTCTTATCCTCTATGTCATAATAGATATAAGTATATTCATATCCCTGAGAATTCCTGCAGAGAAAAACAAATTTTGTTTAACCTTGTGTTTTCCTAACTTACTTAGTCACAGATCAACTGTAACAAATATTGCCTTTTAATATTCTACAAAGCACCTTGGAAGGGGTGTTCTTACTAAAGTGGGACAGTAAACAAGGGCATCTGTAATCAACATACCTACAGTACAGTACTCTCAATCTATGGCCCGCAAAGTAAAATAAAACCTAAAACAAATCAAGCCATATATAATGCAAACACCCATGTGAAATTTGCACATAAAAGTAGCAGGAGTAAATATACAATAATAATGATATTGTTCTTGTCTTTGTGATAAAATAACAGCTAATAGCTTGTTTTATTTTCTCCTTTGTATTTTCTGTATTCTCAATATTTGTATATGTTATTTTGTATTTGAAATACTATTTAACTAAAACAGGACGTCGGGACACTTTCTCCAAAGAATATAGGCAGAACATTTTCCAAAAAAACAAGTCATGAGGTGTTAAGGAGATGTTTTAGTTGGTAAAGTGCATATCAAGAATGAAAACCTGAGTTTTGTCCTGAGTAGCTATATAGCCACGTAGTCTTGACGCTGTGCATCTACACTCCAAGACCTGGAGAAGAAGAGACAGGCAGATCCTGGGAGCTTGCTAGCCAGGCAGCCTAGCCTAGTGAATAATATCACCCCTCCCCAGGTTAGTGAGAGAATCTGCTGTCCTCTAACCCCAGCAAAAACCATGCACGTATGCACATATGGATCTATACACACCTGTGAGCCTGAATATACATGAATATGAATATGCAAACTATTATCAGACTTTAAGGAACATAACCTATAAAATATTGCTTTCATGATGTGTATACATTACCTCCTGAGAGCATGTGCAGGAGACTGGGTCCCGAGTGTGGCACCATTGAAATGGTGGGATTTTTAAAAGCTGGGATCTGGTCCTCTTTAGGTCATAAGGATCACTCCCAGGTGATTAAAAGCTATGTTACAGGAGTAGGTCTCACCTAATAAGAATGGATTAGTTCTAAAGAAAAAGCTTTTCCGTTATGAGCAGGCCCCTCCCTGCTCCTTGATTCCTTGGTCACATGCATGCCTTCTATACCTGCCTGCTTTTCTTTCTAATTCTTCAGCATGCTGTGACCTAGAGATGGGTCCTCTTTCATAATTCTGACATCATGCTGTTTGTTTCTTCCATTCAACCTCCAGGATTCTGCACTTAATAAACCCATCATCTTTGTGAGACACTTTGCTATAGCAATACAAAATGGAATAATATATCAGAATAACCAGGGTTATGCATATCTGAAGTTATCAACTATAATTTTTCTAATTTTTTTATTCTAAGCTCATTTACTCTGTCAACATCTGAGGGAGAGAATTAATTTCCAGCCAAAAGAAGTTAATTATGAATAATAGGAGAAATAATCTTATAAAGATAAGTAAGGATTAATGTAAAGTTTGCATGTAAGATGATATTGTAAATATGAGATTTTTTTAATTCTACCAGAAAAAAATCTAAAAGCAACAAACAAGTCAGTAATGTGAATGGATATAGACTGTACTTGTACAGATCAATAGTTTTTCTATGCACCAACAATAAACACACAGAGAAAGAAATAATGGACATACTCCCATTCACAATAGCTTCAAGGTAAATAAAATATCTAGAAATTAACATAACTGTAGGACCTCCACAATTAAAATTTTAAACCTCTGAAGAAAAAGTACAAATCACTGAAAAAAAGGAGGGAAATATCCATGCTAATAGATTGTCATAATCAAAATTGTGAAGATGAACATTTTACCCAAAGCCATTTATAGGTTTAATGCAGTCCCAATAAAAATGTTTATCATATTTTCACAGAAGTAGAAAATAATTATCCTAAAATTCATACAGAACCAGAAAAGATCCTGGTTTCACACACAAACACACACACACACACACACACACACACACACACACACAAAATCTGAGTGAAATGAACAATCCTGGAGAAATTTCCATTCAAGGTCTTAAGCTATATTATAAAGCCATAGAAATAAAAAAAACAATATGGTAGTGGCACAAAAGCAGACATATAGACCAATGGGACAAAATTAAAGACAAATCAAATATACCTTTAATCGGGCATTTATTATTTGACAAAGATGCTGGAGAGTAAAAAAAAAAAAAAGCATCGTCAACAAATAGCGATGGTAAAACTGGACGTCCACACGCAGAAGAAGGAACTTAGGCTTGTGTCTCTCGTCTTGTGGACTGAGGGTGGAGCAGTAACGAAGGGAATGGAAAGGAGAAACAGGAAAAATGAGGGAGCCCTAACTAGGGAGAGGGGGTGCTGTAGAAGGAAGGGTGGTGGGTAAAAATGAGGGAGCCCTAACTAGGGAGAGGGGGTGCTGTAGAAGGAAGGGTGGTGGGTAAGTAATGATACTGTTTCTCATGTTCAAATATTTTTCTAAGAACTATAAAATATTTCTAAGAGAAACTAAAGGAAATAAAAATAAATGGAGATTCATAATAGTTTTATTTCTATTCAAAGGACTCAATATATTATTAAACCATTTATCTAATAATACCCTAATATAATTGAAATCTAGACAAAAATAAAGTATAAATAAAAGCACACATAAATTGCTAAGATGATTGCATTAGCTGTGTTACATAGGCTGTATTGGAAAAGACAAGCCATGTCCAGGAACCAAATATGGTTAGTCTGTTCTTGTGTTTAATAAAGTTGTATTGAACCCACCCACCCTCCCCCCCCCCAAAAAAAAGGTGAAAGCAAAGAAACTGAAAAAACTGACAATATTAGCAAAAAACAATCTAGATTAGCCAGGTGATGTCATTTATTAAAGAGAAAACATAAAGACATTTGAGAAGAAAAAAAAAGCAAGTGCTGTACCAAGTTGGGTGCCTGGCATTTCAATCCTTACCCCCTCCTCACTGTCCCCTTTCTCTGGCCATGTGGCTCTTTGCTGGCACTCCATCTGTAAAAGTGTCATTGGCTCCTTTTCCTTAAGTGTAGTCACTGAAGGCAAAGATTGTGAATTGGCAAGTCAATTCTAAAACTAATTAAGCAGATAGCTACAATTAACTGACAAGCCAGCATGGGAAAAAAATGGACTGGAGTAAAAGAAATGGTTTAATGTACAAAGGGAAATAACTACCAAAATCTGACCCTTGCTTTTAATGGGTTAAACTTTTCTTTGGGGTAGAAAAAAAAAATCTTAACAGAAGTAGAAAAATATGAAAATATAACTACAGTGAAAGCATAAGCTAAAAACATTTTTTTCTGGCTTTATTCCATCTGAGGTGGAAATGTTTGAGAACGAATTAACTGGTGTCATATACCATCGTGTCCAACTCAGGCACCATACAAGTGCATGGGTATACAGGTGTGAAGAGCTGCAGCTATCACCATCGCGGCCTCTTAAAATGTATAAAGATAATTCATGTTAAACGAGAAGATGGAAATTTTTCTTTCCACTGTCCTCCCCCTCCATTTCAAAATGAAGGTGGTCATTTGAGCTTCTAATAGAGAACTTGGTATTGGTTTTCCAAAGTTCCAGAAGACTCAGGCTTTAGTGTTGGACCTATCTCTGAGGTGCACTAGGGTAAAGATCCCAGCAGTAATCTGGGAATGGAGGAACCAGGCATTTGACTTTCTGCTTGACAAAGGCATGAAAGCAGCCCTTGGGTTCAACTCACCAGCAGAGCACATGGTTAACTTGGGAAAGGCCCTAGGTTTAATCACCAGCAAAGGAGGAGAAGCCAAAGGGAAGGCCAAAAGCAGGGCGATGTCACAGTATTCTGGTACCGGCATTCCGACGCTGCATCTCTATTTTTGTCCATCAGTTGAGTTTGATCTAACCTCTGGCTTACAGCCCTCCAGTTTAGCATCTTCCAGCTCCCGTCTTCAAACTCACGTTGCTACATTTAACTCAGTGTCTAGAGCGATTTCTTGTGAACTAGCAAATTCTCCTTTACATTACCATATGCCAACAATCCAGATGCCATTTTGCCCCCCACCTGGTAAAGCTTCGATGTGCTTTCTACTTGGAATGCTGAACGTTCAAGCAAGACCATTTGAAATCTAAAGTATGCGATCAACGCCCATCAAATAGGCCCCCCACGGCTTCTGACTGAAACAAGAGACCTTTTGCACTGAATTTTTCAAAATTCGAAGTAAGTTACATAAAACCTCTTATCCTGTGTATCCATAAAGTTCAGTTCCATGCTGGAAGAAGTGAGAAAAGAGTGATTTCAGTCAAAACTTTAGTTCAGTCAAATTAAGGAACACATGAAATCTTCAATCCTCAGATTGGTGTTTAGGCACATTGCAGGCTTTTCCAGAGGAAACATTTCAATTTTTAGAACTCATATCACAGGTGTTTCGCCTGTAATTCCAGTTAAAGGGTATCTAATACCCTCTTCTGGATTCTGTGGGCACCTGTACTCCCACATGCACATACCCACACACACATAATTTAATGTAAACACATATTTTTAGAAAAAAATGGGAAAGAAAACTACATTTGGAGCAAGGCAATGGCAATGTTGAGGGCATATACACCAAAATCACAGATTGAGATGGCATGCAAGCTGCTGCCTGCTTTCTCTTTTCTAACCACGAAAAAAAAATCTCATGATTGGTACTTAGTAGCCAAACAAGTGATATGTCTGCAAAAACAGTTCTGCCAGAAGCCTTTCATAATTGAATTTTGGCATCGCACGGATTGTCATGTTAGACAATTGAAGCCTCAAAAGCTTCTGCTTTTCCACAAACCTATGAACTGTGCCATTCTCCAGCACAGCTTCAAAAGCCATGAATTTGATACATTAGCCATTCCAGAAACATGCGTTCCGTGCTCCACAGAAAAGGAACATATGCCAGAATTTGTCAACATTTAATGCACTCCAACAGAAGTGTCTACAGTTTCTCTTCTTGTCACAGATTCAAAGTAATTTAAAAGCATTCGATGTACAAGAGACCAAAAAAAAGCATTGTTTAAAAAATTATTTTAACCATTATTGCAATTACAATAAGGGTTATAGGGGTAGGTTCATTCAAAAGCAAAATTATTTTAAAAGGCCTTCATCTGGAAAGAGACAGAGCAACCCATCATATTAAAGGAGAGAACAAAAGAGGACCACAAGCCACATGAATGGGCTGAACAGTGGAGGATGGACAGAACAGGTACCACTGGCCTATGGTACCTCTCGCGAGAAAACACAAAAGGGGCAATCATTTGGTGCCACCAAAAACCTGGCTCAAGTGAATGCTAATTCTGAGTTGGATGGAAAAACATCAGCTGAATCCTTGCCCAGAGAGGAAAGGGGTAAAGGGGAGCGTAGGAAAGCCCAATTACTGCTCTTTATAAACATTCAGGGACAGCCAGAGCCAAAACTGTCAAGCAGATGAAAGCCCTCGCTGTTGGGAATTTGTTCCACTTTCGGCTATCCCTCTTTCCTCTTCCAGAGTTTTAGTAGCTTCAAATAGCATCACCCATCATGTAGCATTAAGAAAAGAAATCTGATAAGCTCATTGTACTTTGTCTCTTATTGTCCACAAATTGATTTAAGTTTCTATAGATCTTGTTGATTTCCCAACACAGAGGGCTTTACAATCCATGCTCTCCAGATGGGAGATTTAGGGGAAAGTGCATGATAGTTCAGTAACTGTTAGAAGTAGAATTGGAGCCTTGTGCTCTGATTTCAATGCAGCCCAATATCATTGTTAGAGTGTAAATTCTGGAACTTGGGCTTTTCAGCTGTTCGACTTCACTCAAGTGGTTTTGTATCTTTTAGCTCAAGCCTCTTCACATAGAAAAATGAAACTCAAAACTCTACATCCTTTTATTGATATCATTATGAGTTATGCTTCTGAAGTACTTGCCACATACCTAGTGTACATTAAGTATTCACTAAATGTTAGGTTTTATGGCCATATTTAGTCCCTTTATACTTGCTTTTCCAGATTAAGCTCCTTGGATTTCTAGACTATGAAGACTTAATCTGAAGAAACCCACATTGTGTCGAGGTAGGACTATCCCAGGCACTGTGGCTCTGAACTGAGTACAAAGGACAAAGCTGGTTGAGGACAAGCATCCATTGCTCGCTGCTTCCTGATGGTGAGCACAATATGTCAAGCTACCTCATGAACCCGCTGCCATGATGGATGTACTCTTCAACTGTGAGCCAAAAGAATCCCTTCCTTATAAAAAAAAAAAAATCTGTCAACTATTGTGGGATGTGCGTACGTGCCTATGTCGGAGGGAAGGGGCATGCATGTGTTCATATGTTACAAGTTACAAGACACACAAACTTGACTTTTGCCTTCAGTGGGAATATCACATTACCAAAACCTTTTACTAAGAATAGACCAACATTTACCCAGTCCCCATCTAACAAGCATCTAATAAAGGCATAGCTAATCAATCCATAATACGAACACTGTGCTGCTCTTTGTTACTGGTCAACCATAACTACTGAAATTAACAATAGGTTCTTTAAAATACTTATAGTGGAATCTAACAAAATGATTCAATTTGTATTTCTACCCTGGTCTCTAACGTCTTTCACTTGTTTGGTTAGAGTTATACCAAGACGTTTTATATTATTTGTGGCTACATGAAGGGTGTAGTTTCTGTAATTTCTTTCTCAGACTGTTTGTCATTTGTATACAGCAAGACTACCAATTTTTTTTAGTTGATTTTGTATCCAGCTACTTTGCTGAAGGTGTTTGTCAGCTGCAGGAGCTCCTTGGTAGAATTTTTGGGTTCACTTATGGATACTATCATGTCCTCTGCAAATAGTGATAATTTGACTTCTGCCTTTCCTATATGTATCCCCTTCATCTCCTTTAGTTGTCTTATTGCTCTAGCTAGGACTTCAACTTTTATTAGTTGAAAAATTAGAAAGTATGCTCTTTTCATAAACTTGCCCCGCCTACAAGTTATGCAGGGATAAAGATAGAGCAAAGATTGAGGAAATGTCCAATCAATGCCTTGCCGAGCCTGAAACCTACTCCATAGAAGAGAGTCAACCCCAGAGGCAGGAGCCTACGTAGCTGTCCTCTGAGAGGCTCCATGGAGCAGAAGATCAAAACAGATATGAGAATCACAGTGGAACATTAGACAGAATATCAGGAGCATTGTGGAAGAGAAGGGAGGTGAGATGGAGGGGACAAGAGTTCCACAAGAAGAACAAAGTCAACCAAGCTGGTCCCAGGGATGCTTACAGAGACTGAAGCACCAACCAGGGACCATGGACTAGACCGAGGCCCTCTACACATACCTATCCAATGGGCAGCTTAGTCTTCATGAGGGTCCCCCAGCAGCAGGGGCTGTCTCTGCCATGGACTCTGATGCCTGTTTCTCGATCACTTCTGCTTGGTGGAGCTGCCTTGCCTGGCCTCAGTGGAAGATGATGTACTCAGTCCTGATGTGACTTGATTGCTATGATAACTTGGGAGTAAGGGGGCTCCCCTTTTCTGAGGAGTAGGGGAGGGAGCATAGAGGAAAAAGTGAAGAAGGGTAGGACCAGGAAGAGAGAACAGAGGGGGCTACAATCTGGACACAAAGTGAAGAAAATAAAAATAAAATAAAATACTGAACAGTTTGATTCAGGACCTCATGCTTACAATTTCCTTTAGTCTTAATAACTTCCTTTCAGGCCCAACATCACATTGAAAGTTAGACCCTTGTTTTAAGAGTATTTAGGAGGACAATAGCACTTAATCCAACCCTTTGATAACACCAAAAGAAGAGTTAGTGAGCTCATGCCCCCAAATGCAGATTGACTATTTGACTTTTGTTGCTACAGTTCCAGTGACCAAGCTTTTCTCAATTAGTCAGTGGTCAAACATTGGCCAAGGAGGATCTGGTGAGGCTGTGGATTCAACTTATCTTGTTATTTAAAAGCCCATTAACTCATATCTCAGTTATTAGCATTGCAGCTTTAAGAGATAAGAGATTTCCTTCAGAGGATTTATAGTCACGCCATCCTCATTTGCTGTACTTTTCAGTTCTGCCACAGAAGTTTCCTTGAGACTCTGCCAAAGTCTAGCATTCTATAGGCGTTTATTCCTGGAATCATTTAAGGGACCCTTCCATTTGTGCATCCCAGAGTATAAAAATCAAGTTTTCCTATATTACCAAAACATTGCAACCTCCAAATTCGACCAAAGAACCAAAGGCTATTCTAAGAGACAGATAAATACTGGAATTTGATGTAGAAAATCAGGTGTTAGTGGCACAACTAGACATTTTGAAGTTAAAAGCAAGATATAGAAGATGTATCTTAAAAGGGAGAAACTGTCACAACCTCTATAACTCTTCTTTGACCCCATGGCAGCTGCCTCCTGACACTGTCTCTATGATTTCTCTGAAATACCACCAAGAATATGGTCATTGTTGTACCACAAAATCTTTCCTGGATTTATGCCAATCTCAAGACATGTACAATGGATTCTAGAAAATACACTTTTAAGTTTGCAGATTGCATAACACAAGAATGTACATAAAAGTATAAATGCAAGACTTGAGTGTCCATTGTCCCATCTAGATCCACTTCAGCCACTTAGTTCTTCTACTAGGCCCTTTGATTATGCAAAAGGTATATAATTTTGTAAATTCTTTAGGAGCTTTTTCGCACTCTTTCAGAATCTGTTTATCCTTGGACATCTTGGAAAATGCAACAGTTTCATACCTAAGGGTGTTGTATGAACAAAATGGTCAATATTTCAAGTTCTTTGGTTTTTCTGCTAATGTTTTCCCAGCTTATTTACAATGTTCTCTTTGAAAAGAAAATATCCAACCCTTCTAAGTAGTTTTCTTTATGCGTGATGGCTGGAAAGCCAGGACTTGTATACTAAACTGTATTTTATGTATTATGGGGGGCAGTGGAAAGATGATATACTGGATTCCTAAGGCTGCCACACAAAGTACCACAAAATGGATGGCTTAAAGCAAGAAATTTATTCTTTTGCAAGTACTAAAGGCTAGAAGCCTAAAATCAAAGAGCTAGCAGTGCTGTACTAATCTCTGAGATGCTGGGTAGAATTCTGCCTCATTTTTCTGCTAACATTGTATAAAGCTGTTATTTCTTAGAATACCTCAGCACACAGCTTCATTTTTCTAATGTTTGCCTGTCCTCACATTGCCTTCTCCCTGGGAGTTGTACCTACCATTCATATAAGGACACCTACCCCACAAGATAAAGAATGAGCTCATTGTCTTAGTTAGGATTTCTATTGCTGTGAAGAGACACCATGACCACAGCAACTCTTATGTGATGGTGTGAAGTGTGCAGTCAAAGTGCTGGACAAGGGACTGAGAGTTCAACATCTGGATAGGCATGAAGCAGGAAAAGAATAAGACACTGGCCTGGATTGAGCATCTGAAACCTCGAAACCTGCCCTAGTTCTCTAACCAAGTCACACCTACTTCAGCAAGACCACACTTCCTAATGAGCCACTCCTGAGAGGCTATGAGCACCATTTTTTTAAAACCACCACACTCATCTTACTTTGATTACCTCCATAAAAACCCTATTTTCAAATGTGATTGTGTTAACAAACATAGGAGATCAAGACATCAACAATTTAGTGAACACAGTTCAACATATAAAAGCATAAAAATAGGAAAATCTCATTTTAATGTCAAAGTAATTGCTAACATAAACTTTTCCCAAGAATATGAAGAGAAATGGCAGGTGATGGTATGACATGGCTTCAATTTTTATCATGGATTTGAATAACTTATACTTACAACTATAATTATATAAGTGTAAAACACAGATTTAACAGGCAACAAAATTGTGAACTGATTTAAAGAAATATTCTTATAAAAATAAAAAAAGAAATCTTCATGTAGATGTTATATCCCTTTTAACAATACTAACTTTACCCACAAAAAAAAATTAACATGTCTCTAAAAAAGGGAATGATTAGCTGTCTGAATATATCCATCCAAAAAAGTAGTTGTGGGCTGGAGAGATGGCTTGACAAACAAATGTGAAGAATCAAGTTCGAATTTCCAAAACCCATGTAAAAATTGGGCTCCACTGCATGTATCTATAATCCTGTTACTTCTGCAGCAGTCTGTGGGAGAGAAATTGGATAATCCCTACAACTCATCAACTAGCTAGTCTGCCATCAGCAAAGTCAAGCAAATGACCCTGTCTCAAATAAGACAGACAGTGAGGACTGGGAACTCAGGTCATCCTCTGACTTAGTTAGGGTGTCTACTGCTGTGAAAGATACCATGACCATGACAACTCTTACAAAGTGAAATATTTAATTGGGGGTGGCTTACAGTTCAGAGGTTTAGTCTGTTATTCTCATGGCAGGAAGCATGGTGCCAGAGAGGTAGCTAATCATTCTACATCTGGATCCATAGGCAGCTGGAAGAGAATGAAACACACTCCAGTAAGGCCATCGCTACGCCAAAAGGCCACGCCTACTCCTCATGGTGCTGCTCCATATGAGCCTATAAGAGCCATTTTCATTCAAACCACCGCATCATCTGACCTCCACATGTGTACTATGGCACACAGCCACATCCTCACACAAGAACATCACACATATACATACATGCACATGCATCAAACATAAAAATATAGGATTATCACTATTAGCTTAAAAGTCAATATCTTTTTAATTACTTGAACTCATGTTGACATAACAAAAGAAGAAAGTCTAGATTCATTCGTTTATTTAACAAATGTTAAATTGAGCACATTGTTTTGCAAAACATTCCATACTCTGCATCCACAGCAAAGAACAGCATGATCTCTGCTCCTGAGATGCTTCTTGACAGCATAATAGAAAAAAGAAAGTGAGTCATTGCAGAACTCAGCATTGTATTGTGTAGCTGTTAATAGCATGGTATTATGGGATCAAGATAATAGCTAAACAATCTGCGCAAGAAGTGGGGAAGTCAGGAAAATCATGCTATCTAAAAGAAGAAATTTTGTAGTGAGTCATAAAACAGAGTTCAGATAGGTATTACAAATCAAGGAACATCATATATAAAAACAACGTTGTGAGTTACAGCACAGCACATTCTGGGAATTACAACAAGAACATTGTTAACTGAATAAAAATGAGGGGTGTGAATAGTGAGAGAGGCAGGAAATAGTTTTCATCAAAACAGGAACCAAATTATAAAAAGCCTCCATGAAAAGAGCAATGGAAAACTCTGTAACCTTGAGCAGTGCTCGCCGGTGTCTATGTGTATCTTCTGTAACCTTAAAGAGTGCTCATCTGTGTCTGTCCTCATCTTCCAGATATATGGTTCTACTTTGTAAATCTTAGAGTTAAAAGAGGTTGGAGTTGTTGTATGACAAGCCCTAGCCAATGGGCTGTGAACAGAGGTAATATGCATCACTTCTAATAAAAAAAGAAAGAAGAAAGAAAGAAAGAAGCCATAGCATGCTCATTTGTTCTTTACTTTGTCTATAGAAACTACATGTATACAGGGCAGTATAAGAAGCTATACTCATGGATAACATGAGGCATTGAGAGTAAGACTTAATTAAGTTTTTGCTTCATTAAGTCATTTACATTTTAAGTTGTTTTTCTACTGCAACATAACCTAGTATTAAAACAATAGCATAAGGTTTTATAAGTCTGGGTGTAGCTGTTTGCAAGACATGTTTCAGAGAGATCACATTTTCTGGACAGTAGGAACTAGACAAGCAAGGCCAGGATAGATACAGAAGGCCAATGGTAAACTGTAACAAATGTCCAGAGTTGATGGGTACTATACCCATCCTTAAGCAACTTACCAGCTTTCGATTAAACCTTAAGAAACCAGCATTGGTCAAGCCTAGGCCATAGATTTCCTTGGGCCAAGTCTTTTTCCAGAGACATTAAATAAGGCGACTGCTGGCAAAATTCTTGCACAGAAAACTGGAGACTAGTAAGTGAGTGTGAATCTCAAATTAAGATCTAAAAGAAGAGCAGCAACTCTAGGCTTGAGAAGCAAAATATACCTAACAACCTACCCTACATTACTATTGTGAAATCTCAGACATGCGGCATGAAGACTTTATGAAATTCAGAACAAAAGCATCATGGAGTGAGGATAAAGACAATAGCTCAGTCCATAAAAGATTTGTCACTCAAATGTGAAGCCCTGAATTCAATATGTAAAAAAAAAAAAAAAAAAGCAAGGCATGGTAGAACATACTTGTCCTCACAGCCCTGGAGAGACAGATATAGGTAGATCCCTGGGACTTGATGACCATCCAGTCTACCACGCCAAGCAAGCTCCACAAAAGTGAGAGGCACTGCCCCCAAAGAAGGTGGATGGCCCCTGAGTACATTGATCTCTGGCCACTACACACATGCATCCATACCTAAACAACTGCATGCACACAGACATACATACAGACCACTCACCCAAATGAGAAAATTCAAGAACCCTTAAATATCATAGACTTTCTACCTACCTTTGGGCATATCAAAGATCTGCCACCAATTTGCCTGAGAATCTCATGAACCAAAGAATTTACAGATTAGGGAAATACAAAACATTAGCTGTTTGGTTTAACCAAATGGTACTGCAGGGATATCCTGTACAGCCAATGAGCTCATTTTATAAGGTATCAGCCTGGTCTATAGTTCAGTCTGTGTTTTACCCTCATACTGCTTTGCCTAGTCTGGTGGTATCTTAATAACTTGATCAAGCCAACACTTTCAAATAACTCAATTCTCTTCATTTGTTGAGTGGTAAGAAGACTGCTTTAGCATCTTGGTGAAGGGTTGTAACAGAAGCATTTGTTGAGTGGTTTGGATCTCTTACATGTACAGAGACTGAAACTCAAGGCAGCTCCATGTAGGCACAGGCAGAGACCCATAAATGCATTTGGTCTATATCACTAATGACTAGTGAGTGTAACTATTGAGAAATGAAGGACCTATATTAACAATGTATAATTTAATCAAGAATAAACTACAAGTAGTAGAAAATATTCTGCCTTAATTTATGTTTTTTAAGCTCACATTTAACAACTGCCACAATTTCTCTTGGGCTTATTAAAATATAAATTAATGTAAAGAAGGTTTGAAATGTAAAATGAATTCACATATGTGGTCCACAGAAGAGTCCGGCATTCTTCTAGAACAAAAACAGAGATGGGGGTATAAATGCATGAAGTTACCTGGGGCTGCCTCAATTCCTTCCTTTTGTTGCAAGGCACAAACTTCCAAAGTAGCTTTTATGTATGTAAGTTTATTTATTCAGAGTTTACTAAATGTTGTGGCCATTCTACTGAGCTAGGTCTGAGTTAGGAATTCAAACTATCAATTTGGTGGGACGTATTTCAGTCCCCAGCAATTCTCCTATATTTGAAGACTGTAATAACTTCAGGGACATAGTTTTGACACTCCTAGTTACCAGTAATAAGTGTACTAAAAGAATGTGTGTTCCACACTGAAGAAAACATTACTGTGAGTTTACATTTCCTGCATAGCCAGTGTATGTAAGCTTTAGCCCACGACCAATTTAGTCTCCCTAAGGGAATCTCAGGATCACAGACTCTAGAGACATTCAGTTGTCCCTTGTCTGGCTTAATCAACACTCACTGAATGCCTGTGGTACTTAAATTTTACAAAAATAAAAATAAAACCAAGTGACAGCACATGCTGGTGAGGATGTACAGAGGGGAACACTGCTTCATTGCTGGTGGGAGTGCAAATTTATACACATTTCCACTTTGGAACTCATTTTGGTGCTTTCTCAGAAAATTAATAATAGGACTATCTCAAGACCTAGCCATACCACTCCTGGGCATATACCAGAAAGATGCTCCATCATACAACAAGGACATTTGCTCAACTATGTTTGTAGCAGCTTTATTTGTAATAACCAGAATCTGGAAACAACCTAGATGTCCCTCAGTCAAAGAACTGATAAAGCTACTGTGGTACATTTACACAATGGAATACTATTCAGCTATTAAAAACAAGGATATCTTGAAATTTGCAGGCAAATGGATGGAACTAGAGATGATAGCCCTAAGTGAGATAACCCAGACCCAGAAAGACTTGCTTATAAGTGAATGTTAGCCCAACATAGATGTACTTTGAGAGACTCCACACAGTGGGGGATCAGGATGGATACTGGGACTCAAAACTGGACTCTGGGCAGAGTACTAAGAGTTGTAGGGAATAGTGGGGGGATGGAAGATCTGGAGAGAGTAGGAGTTCCACAGAGAGATCATGAAGGCCTGCAGATCTGGACAAAAGGCAGCCTGCACAAACTGATGCACCAGCCAAGGACAATGCATGCAGGGAACCAAGACTCCTGTTTAGATATAACCGATAGAATGCTGATTCTCCACGTTGGTGGGGACTGCAGCTGAACCTCTGAGATGCACTCTAGTGTCCATGATTTGGTCACTGCCCCTTGGCAAGATGGCCTAGAGTGCACACAGAGGAAGGAGATGCAGGCTATCCTGATGAGACATAATAGCCTGTCACCATACAGACGTCTAGGGGAGGGAATAGGCAGAAGAGGGAAGGAGGGTAAGGATGGGAAGATAAGAGGGAAGGGATAACAATAAGGATATAATGTGAATAAATAATAATAAATAAAATATACATTTTCAAAGTCTCCAAGTGGGCAGAAAAACAAATCTTCAAACTCAGAAGTTAGTCTCTACCACTAAGGCATTTTGAAGACAAAATTTTCCTGAGAAAATGAGGAATGAATGGAGAAGCTGGGGAAAGGTGTGTGTGTGGCTGAGAACATAACTGAGCAGTGAATCAGGCAGCTGCTCAGCCATATAGATGCAACCCCAAATTGTAGATAAAAGGTAGGGAAGGGAGGGAGGGAGAAAAGGAGGGGAGGAAGGGAGAGAGGGAGGGAGGGAGAAAGGGAAGGGCAGAAGGGAGGGAAGGAGAGAGGGAGGGAGAAAGGGAAGGGAAGAAGGGAGGGAGGGAGAGAGGGAGGGAGAAAGGGAAGGGAAGAAGGGAGGGAGGGAGAGAGGGAGGGAGAAAGGGAAGGGAAGAAGGGAGGGAGGGAGAGAGGGGAGGAAGAAGAGAAGGGAAGGAGGGAGGGAGGAAAGGAGGGAGAGAGGGCAGAAGGGAGGGAGAGAGGGAGGGAGGGAAGGAATGAGAAAAGACAGAAGGAAGGACCCAAGGAAGGAGGGAAACAGGGAGACAAGGAGGGAAGGAGGGAGGGGAGGAAGGGGAGGAGGGGAGGAGGGGGAGGGAGGAAAACATGCCATGCAAAAGGGAAGTATTTGATAGAAAAGAAATCTTCTGTAGAAAAACAGATATATGTTCAGGTTGCTGCTTTGTGCCTCTGATGCTAACAATTTGTCTTTAACGTTATTTTACCTCCACTCTAGAAGGTTGGGATGCTGTGAAGGAGTGCACCTCAGAGCCACTGGCAGTGCAAGAAGCCTTCTCATTTTCTGCACTGGTTTGCAGGACTGGGCTCTTCCTAGAACTACAGTGACTTTAATAGCAGGGACCATATGTAGTAAGGTGTCCATTTACCATACGGAATTGCTTGCCTGGAAATCTTGATTTTATCGTTCCTTGGGCACAAGTTTCTAGAATTATCTTTCCTTGATGGTCCTAATTCATTTCAGCTACCCTAGATGAAGCAGGATACCTCCCAGGAGAAAAAGAAAAATGGCTGTTTCTCTCCATGGTAAATGAGACAGTGTTAAAGACTATTTGATGATACACTAGCAGCCTTTTATGCTGAAAGATACTATTGTAAATTTTGCCAGCATTACATTTTACAAGCTAGTAATAGAAAAAATATTTTATCAAATTCTATGCTATATATTTATATTTCCTTCTCATTTCAAATGTTTTTTTTTTGCACTTTTGTTTTGTTTTCCTAAGATTTGGATATTAGCATGTAATGATAGATGCCTAGCATAAAGCTGTGTGGATATTGTTTACCAGTAAAAAAAATGGTCTGTGCTGACTCAACCTAACAGAACATGGTAATCTTTTTCAACTAAAAAAAAAGATAATATATCCATTGCAATTTACCCTTCATTTTCTGGATGCTTTTTAAAATTTCCTCCAGGGATAGCTAATCATTTCTCTTTATGCTTTATATAAAACTTTCTCACAGGAATACTGTTGGGGGCCTCCACCCCCTCTCACACCACACTCCGTTTCTTCATAGTGGCCTGTCTGCTGCTATTCCTCGCTCCTACCTCAGGACTATTGACTTCGCTGGTGATTCTTCCTAAAACACTTTCCCCACAGAAATCAGCACCCTCTTCATGTCCAATTGCTGACTTAATAGAGATAATCTGTGTTCTATGTGGAAACATCACCTGTCAATAAAAATCCAACGGCCACTACGGTAAGACAGGATTACAAGGAGGGACTTCTGACAGGGACTTCTGGTAGAGAGGAGAGTGAGTCAGGAGACTCCTGGACTCAGTTGGGGATAAGAAGGACATAAGAAGAACAGAAGGAGGAGGAGGAGGAGGAGGAGGAGGAGGAGGAGGAGGAGAAGGAGAAGAAGAAGAAGAAGAAGAAGAAGAAGAAGAAGAAGAAGAAGAAGAA
>OU015756.1:30043817-30065387 GCA_907169655.1 Acomys percivali | reverse complement strand
CACACACACACACACACACACACACACACACACACACACACACAAAGCAGTTATATTCGCTTACACTGCTGATTGAAAAGGACATCAGCAATCAACGCTCATCTGAAACATCATCATAAAGATAAGCTTCTCTCATATACAGAATCACTAGTAAGTAGAACTGTTATGAGCATACTAATTTTTTCTTTTATTTTTTATTTTTTATTATTTTTCTTTTTTACATACACATTTATATATTACACATATATACAATAAACTACCTACAGCAAGAAGAACCATGAAATAATCAGGAATTATATAAATGTTATATTCATAGTGTTTTGGCTATTTGTATTTGGCAGCCTTGAAGAAAACATCTTTCCTATCTTGGTGCATCTAAAATTCTGAATGTAAATCAATTTCTATCATATCTCATCTTTATCAACTTAAAACATCTATCTAGACCTAAAAACATCTTAACCACTACACAACTAAGCTTAATTATAAAACTAAACTAGCTGGTCTTCAACCCAGAAAGTGCAGGTTAGCAGCTTCCAAAATGAGAAAATAATTTTTAACCTCCATACTTATAGTAACTAGGAACATCAAAAAAATACCTAGACTATAAATAGATCATCTAAAGTTTTCCTTAAATTATTAGGTATGCCATTGGTTTTCATTTTAATTAATCTTTCTAGGTGAAAAATTTGTGTTTTTAACATTCCTTTCCCTTCCTCTCTTCCCTGTTCAGTTATCTTTCAGTTTGATTATGGCATAATAATACAAACCAGTCTCCAGATGATTCTCAGACCCCAACATTTTCACATCAGAAGCCAATACAGGAATACAGCTATAGTCACCATGAAATTTTCACAATTATATCACAAATTGCAGTATCAGTAAGATCACTCAAACACTGGATTTTCTGGAGGCATCTTGCCCCCTTGGACTGATTCCAAAGTCAGTGTTTTCAGACCTATTTTATTTCATAATCATTCGCATACTTCTCAGTAAAGTATCATTTGCCCATCAATGATAAGACAAATTACCACAAACTGGGTAACTTAAAACAATGATTTCAAGCACACACATGAGGTAGTGAGGAAGATGCCCAACACTGACCCTTGCCTCTATTTGCACGCACACACAGATACATGTGCATGCATACACACACAGATACATGTGCATGCATACACACACAGACACAGTTGCACAAATGTATTTGCACAAAAAAAGGGGTGACTATAAACAAAAGTTCTGCCCCAGAATAAATTTATTTCATTTCCAATTTTATTTTGAAGAGAGATCAGCCCTCACTTGCACTTCCACGTCTTCTTTCATCCTGTGATGCATTCTTACCTGTTATGACACAGCAGGAAGGCCCTCACCAAATGTCGTTCCTTGAGCATAGACTTCATACACACCACAGTACCATGAACCAAATAAACTTCTGTTGTTAATAAGTTACTCAGACAGTGGCAATAGGAGATAGCAGGAAAAAATGGACTAAGCTAGAGACTGAAGTCTTTTGTTGTGACTCTGTCCTTTGCCCACAGCCGGTCAATAGCATCCACAGAAGAAAACTAACAGGGTTATAAGGGCACAGAAATGACCTATTTTGCTTTCCACATTCAGACAGGAGAGAAAAATCCATGCTGGCCTTCAAGTTCTCCAGAGGTTTCTAATATTTCTGAAATGAATATTTGCTCTCTCTCTCTCTGTGTGTATATGTGTGTGTGCGCACTTGTGTCTGTATTTAGTTTGTTTTTTAAAATCTCCAGAGAAGAAGAAATGATCTATTCTAGAAACCTTTCCAAAGATGAAATAGCTTTGATTTCCCTCGTACAGACTAATCTCTACGTGGCTGCCAGAGGATGCTATTTAAGTAGAAGGCAAGAAAAAGAGGTCAGAAACTCATCTCAGAACAGCAATAAAGGACGTGAAGGAAATACCCGGAGAGCTGGTCTCTGTCTCTTCCTCCTACTACAAAAGAAAATATCAGTTTATGGTAAAATGGATTTTAGTCCTTTTGCCAATTTATTTCATATCCAAACAAATTTAGCAGAATCTTTAATTTTTTTCACATGGCGTGGTCATTTGAGATAGACACAAAAATAGAACTTATTTTCTGGACAGACAAGACTAGTTATAAATTCTCAATTGTCTGTATCCTTAGATTCAGGGATGAGAGATGGGTTTTGGATATGGGTAGGATCCGAGTTTCCAAGATAAGCTTCTCTACCTGCCTTTTGACTGATCGTAAGCAAGGGAATTGACCTTTCTCAACTTCTCTATTAGCAAAATGGATAAACAGTGTCGATCTCATGTGGTGACTTTGGTTTTTTGTTGTTTTGTTTTATGTTTTTTGTTTTTTTCAATAGGAGACATAAGTTTATTGTGGGAAAGCAGGCCGGCAGGTTTAAAATAAAGACATACCATCAAGGGCACACACAAGAGTCACTGGTTCACATGCGGGTTCTTCTCCACAGTCAGCTTCCCATAAGCACCTAGACCCCTTTCAACCTGAAACACTCAGTCACTTCCGCTTAGGGTCGGCCACTGCCATGGAACACGTGCCATCACATAACCCTTAATCTCTGACTTCCTCCCCAGGTCATAAGTTCTAAGAGCTATGGGATCCAGGCTTCTCAGTGGAAGCTTCTGCTATGGGTGGTGGAGTGGGCACCTCAGGCATTGATTCAGGTGGGAGTCCACTTTATTCTAGCGGATTTCCTTGGTAGAGCTGGCGAAGGAGGGACAGTTCTCTCTCCAGTGGCTGCTGCCAGCTGTACCACAGGTACCACCGTTCACCTGACAACAAGGGGGGGACTGCTATTTTTCAAATAAATAGACAAAGTATTAATAATAGCCCCCAAGGACTTATTGATATACCCATAGATCATTGCTCATTCAACCCTTGTCAGAGAAGCTTCTTTTTGCAGTATGTGTCAATCAACAGAGAGCCTACAACTGGTTAATGTACAGAGTGTAAGAGACTGTGGGAGGCTTAGCCCTAAATGGAATGTCCATATCAATGCCCCTCCTTTCCAAAGCTCAGAAATCTTAAAAAATGTGGAGGCAGAAATATTCTGAGAGCTAGAAGTTGTAGATGGCATAAGGAAACGGTGTTTCCAACACAGCAGAGCAGCTGTTCTGATGCATTGACAGTGACTATATACAAGACCTCAAACCAGACAAAGCCCCAGCATAAAGGGCAAGCAGTGGTCACAAAGTCCAACCCCTGGCTAGGGAGTTGTTTATGTATGACAGCTGTTGGAAGATAGTCAGTTTTCTCTAATCATGTGGACTCTGGTAGGTTGACCACCCTCCAGGGAAATCCCCAAACTCAAGAGAATATGGACAATATACATATCACTTGATGGGTCTTAAAAGAGAGCAGAAGAGATGACTCTTCCGTTAAAAGGACTTACTGTTCTTCTAGAGGACTCAAGTTTAGTCCCCAGCATCAACCTCAGGTGGATCAGAGTCACCTGTGACTCCATTTCCAACAACCTCTGGTCCCATACCCCATATGATATGCATAAACTTGCAAATAAATAAGTCTTTTTAAAAGAGTGAGAGAACACAAGGTTGGTTAAGTATAAAGGTGGGAGTGACCCATCTCTATGAAAGCAATCCTTGCCTCAACTATGGCACATTCATAGACACACCTGCCGTCACTTTCACCCTCCTCTATTTTTGTTGAAACACAGACTGTCTGGAAAATACTTAAGTGATTATGGAAATCTTACTCATTTGAAAGGTAAGGTAGGAAGGCTTTATCAATAACACAAATAGTATTAATGACTCACTCTGAGAGCAGATTCCCAGGTAAGATTAACCAGCCTACGCCTTCCTTACCTAGTGTCACACTACACAAGCCTGTTTTCCTCTAGTCCACCTTATTCCTTCACCTAAAACTTTATGAATGAAATATTCAGTTGACTACTAGGCATTCTCCATAGTGATGCAAACTCTACCCAGAAGGCTGAAGGCCTCTCTATCACAAGCATATTCATTTGGAATGGAATCAATCAGATTGCTTTCTCCTGCTGCTGGAAATAATATGAATATAAAAGAATTTTGATTCTGAAGAAAATATGGAGATAACTTGGAAGTATTGAGGGCCTGTTTCCATTTGTTTATATATTCATTCACTTACTTACACATATTGAATGCTCTGGGAGCCAGACCATAAGGGAGGAGAGCAGCAATGGAGCGTAGGGCAGAATGAAGGCAACAGTCTGAGAGTTAGCAATGAGAATTCCTAAGAGATCACAGCTATAGGAGATTGGTATAGTAGGCAGAAATGGAAATGTAACATAGATGGTATCTATTCAAAACTTTTGTCGTTTCTATATATCAAGAGAAAAACATGTTTTCTTTGTTCCCTCAGTAATTCATTATTTCTAGAGCATACAATAGTACTATAATTTACTCATCCGACTCTTATGATCAAAATTCATTCTGAATGAAATAATTGCTATTGGCTTTATTTAGTTAGGGTATTGGTAAACTTAGCTCACTTATGTCTGAAGCAATCCTACATAAAACCGTTATGACCATGAATTCCTATCTTGGTGTTTATGCTGGTGATGACATTAGAAGTTATTTAATGACGAGGAGCTGTATCTTCAACTCTCAAGACAATCCCTCAGCTGGAATGATTCTTCTTCTTCTTACGTTACTTCTCTCCACCAAGACATTCTCAGCTGTCGTTTGTTGCACGCCAAGCACACCTGCCACTGGCTTGCTTAGAACCAGCTCTGCACTCTGCTCATGATAAAGCTGTGCAAGTGGTGTGTTATAACTCTGAAGTGAAAGTCTGTGAAATTCTAAGAGTCCAGGTTTGCACATATGGACGTGATGACATCTATTTTAGCATTCAGATCTTCTCCGCTAATTTCCACATACTGTGCTGAATAACCTAGAACAAATAAATTACCTCATTAGCCAGTTGTTAAGAAATATATGAATTGCTTAAGAAATGTTCCTGCAAAATACAAAACTTTCCTGCTTTATCGTATTTTGCATTTAACAGAATTGATTGCCAGCCATTGTACCAGAGGAAGAGCTCTGTATAGACATGCCAGGCAGAATCCTTCCCTATTCATTCATGGCTTATTGTTCCTGCTGTAATATCTTCTGAAACATCACTTGTCCTCTCTGTAATGGATCCTATATTCTTGGTTCTAATGCCTTGAAGCTCTAACAAAAGGATACTTTTATTTTACACTCAGAAAAAAATACCCTTGTCATGGCAAAATTTGGGGAAACTATTACCTTAAATAATTGCCTAAGATATATTTGAAAGGCAGACATCAAGTTCTTGTCTCCTTTCTGAATTCAAAATGTGGAGTAACTCTTGGAATAATATTTCTAAAATAGCTAATGCCCTCCCTATCACCATCAAGGAAACAGAGTAAGGGTTTGATTGAACTGTGCAATAGCCAAATTCTCTTTTCTTCTTCTAAACTTCAGACTAATCATTGTCTCTCTGACAGTTCATCTATTTGGGGAGTCTGCTTTGCCTTGTAACCCTCCCCTTATGGCAATGATTACTACTAACACTTTGACTTCCAATTTTAGTAAAACTTATACCCACCTTTAAAATATGCCAAGCTGTATTCATAATAGCCAGGAACTAGAAACAACCAAATGTTCCTCAACTGAAGAATGGATTTTTAAAAACTGGAAAATTTACACAATGAAATATTACTCATCTATTAAAAAAAAACATCAAGGAATTTGCAGCAAATGGATGGCACTAGAAAAAAAATCACCCTGAGTGATGTAACTCGGGCCCAGAAAGACACATATCATATGTACTCAGTTATAAGTGGATATTGGCTGTAAAGTACAGGATAATCATGCTTCTATCCACAGACCCAAAGAAGTTAAATAACAAGTAGTACCCAAGGGTGGATGCTTAAACCTCACTCAGGGGGGCAATAAAATCAACATCTATTTTAGTATATAGAAAGAAGGAATTCGGTGGGAGAGGGGAGGGGAGGCTAATAGGGATGGGGATTAGGGATGGGGAGAGTGGAGAGAATGGAAATTGGTGGAGGGGAGCATCTCAGGGACAAGGAGGCTCCTGGAAGTCTATGTGGGTGACCCTAGCTGAGATTCCTAGTAGTGCGGGATATGGAACCTGAAGTTGCCACCTCCTGTAGCAAGGCGAGACTTCAAGTGCAGGGAGGGCGATGCCAACCCACCCATAAAACTTTAGACACAAAATGTGTCCTGTCTACAAGAAGTGTAGGATAAAGATGGAGCAGAGATTAAGGGAATTGCCAACCAATGACTGGCCCAACTTGAGACCCACCACATGAAAGAGAGCCAACACCTGATACTATTAATGAATGATACTCTGCTGTGATTGCAGACAGAAACCTAGCATAAGTGTCTTCTGAAAGGCTTCATCCATCAGCTAATGGAGACAGATCCAAAGACCCACAGGCAAACTATAAGCAGAACTAGAGAGTCTTTTGGAAGAGTGGAAGGAAAGATTGAGGGAGCTGGAAGGGTCAAGCACAACACAAGAAGACCCAAAGAGTAAACTAACCTGGGCCCATGGGGCCTCACAAAGACTGAACCACCAATCCAAGAGCATGCATGGGCTGGACCTAGGCCGCCTACACCTATGTAGGAATGTGCAGCTTGATCATCATGTGGGTCCCCTAACAATTGGAGTAGGGGATGTGTCTGAATCTGTTGCCTACCTTTGGGTCCCCTTTCCTCTAGCTTGAATGCCTTGTCTGTCTTCAGTGGGAGAAGATGCACCAGGTCCTCCTGAGACTTGATGAGTCAGGGTGGGTTGGTTCCCATGGGGCAGTGGTGGGGGGCTCCATTCTCTGAGGAAAGGAGAAGATGGGGTGAGGGAAGAGGTGTGAGAGTGGGACTGGGAAGAGGGGAAGAAGGGGGCTGCAATCAGGTAGTAACGTCATTAAATAAACTAATTTTAAAATGTGCAAAGCACTTTCTGATGACATTTTTGAGACAGGGTTTCATTCTGACTCTCAGGATAACTTGGAAGTCATGTTGAAGCCTCAAATTCAGGGCAATCCCTCAGTCTTAACCTCTCATGGGCTGGGGTTATAAAGGGAACCATCGTGCTAACCAGATGCCTTAATGTAAGAGGCTACAAGGTCAAGGGAGAAGCCACGGAAGAGAAGTTCAGAGGAGGATGGGAAATCAGAGACACAGGGCCTCATGTCCATCTAGCCATCTGGAAATGCTTCAAGCAAGACCATCAATCAGAACATAACTAAGCCATAACTACTAGTAATCTAAAAGAGCTTTTAAATGTTTACGAAATTGTTTGAAAATCACAGAAGAAGTAATTCTTTATGATGCATGAAAATTATAAGAAGTTCACAATTTAGTGTCTGTAAAGCTTTACTGATCCTAACAGTATTGGTGCATTTATGTATTATCTATTGCTGGTTTTGCACTATGGTGTCAGAGTTGAGAAATAGTGGTAGAAGATGTGTCAGTTTTTACCTCTGACCTCCACATGCACCTTCAGATGCATGTGCATCCACATATACATATATACATATGCATATACACAGATATACACACTGAGAAATATGTTATCTCCTAATTGTGGGGAATAGCTGCCCAAATGAATAACAACAGCAGTAACAATAGCATGTATATGTATAATGGAGTGTGAATATATGCATACATTCATGTGTACATATTCACATATAAAACATATATGTAGGTGTACGTATATATAGCAATATACCCTTTGACAATCTTATTTTTGACATGGTTATGTAATCCAAGTAGGTTGGTAGGTATAAATTGTGTATGTATGTATGCTTATATGAATGAGGATTTACAAATCACAAAAGAAGCCATATATAGACATATACATATGCATATATACAAATGCACACACATGAATGTACCTGGATGGGGAGAGAAAACAAAACTGAAATTGAGAAAAAAAGTTTCATTGGGATCTGATTCAGGGATAAAGATGATGTTCAAGAAACAAAAGAGATCAATCCCTTAGTTTATCAATATGCTCTTATTGCCTACCAATTCTAGATGCTGGAAACTCAGCATTCCGTAAGACAGACTGTCCTCTGGTCTGCAGAAATCTCAAAGGAGCCAAGTGTCCTGTCACTGGGCTGAGCTACATCTGAAAATGTTTTCTGATCATGGTGGTGAGGATGCTACAAGACCTCCTATGACCACAGCACAACCCGTAACAGCAAGGAACAATCTGGTCCACAGTATCAGTGGTACAGAGGCTGGGAAACCCTGGGCAACAGGGTGTAAAGAACCATGCTGTCATACTATCTTAATTTACTACTATACAATAATGCTTTGCTGTCTTTCTATTTTAGAAAGATTTGTATTTTAAAGAATATAATGAGTAACATAGAAGAAAAGTAAAATGGTATATACGTGAAACAATCTGGAGAGCCATGGCAAATGCTTGCAATCCCAATGAAAGAACCTATTGCTGACTTGCTGCAGTATCAGCAGATGATAGATAAAAGAAAGGGAATTTTTAAAAATTGAGGTGCCAAAGGCATGGTTCATAATTGTGCCAGGCTTAAAGAAAATTGTGTTTCTAGGGTTGATCACACAGGCACTGATCCTGATCATCTATCGTCATTTGGATTCTCATGGCTCGGTGTATTGTGAAGACTTGGATTAATACTGAGGCAAACAAGGTTTACATGAAGCAATGACACTGTTCTGAACATTCAACAACGGCTGTTTCTCATCTACTCTCGTGGAAAGCAAAATGACTGATGTTACTTTCTAAAGCAAGCCATGAGTGTTATGTATGTCTAAAGCAAATCCATGTGTCAAAGAGAGAGGGGCACAGCTTTCCAGTTTCTAAGGTAGATGAAACCACTCTCTACTGTCTTTCATTATCCAGCTCCTAGAAGAAAAAGAACTTGAAGTCTCTTAAGCAAGCAGAGAGGTAGGTCTGTATAAAAGGTTTCTTTTTTTTTTTTAACTTGATATGTTCTTTTATTCACTTTTTTATTTTTTACATGTACACTTATATTATTATACATATATACAATAAACTACCTATGGCAAGAAGAGCCATGACACAAATCAGGAATTATATACATGCTACATTCTTAAGTATTTTAGCTATTTGTATTTGACAGTCTTGAAGAAGACATCTTTCCTTTCTTGGAGCATCGAAAAAGGTTTCTTTAGAGCCCCTGATAACATTCTCTGGATGGATGTAAGACCTCAAACAATCTCTGGCAGGACCCAGAGTTTTCCGGCCATGCTTGATCTCCCCGAACCCCTTTGTGCTATTCCTTTCCAACTTGATGCAGATTTCCATGTGGCGAGGAGCATGGCAGCAAGGAAGCTAGTCTGTCTCCAAGATGAATTCATCTCATCACAACATGATAAAGGTTATGGATCTCAACAACTATGGATTTGTACACTTGTGGACAAATATTGTAATAGTGTATAATGGCAAATATTTTCTTGGAAAAGCATGGTGCTTCATTTCAAGTAGGCTTTGTGAGGCTTGCTAACCCCTGACATTTCCTTCCACAATAAAAGGGCTACCTGGAAAACAAATAAATGAATAAATAAATAATAACAAGGGTGTTGGAAAGGTCCTCAGCCTACTCACCCTGCAAGCCTTAGAGGCATTCTTGGTTATACTTAATTATAAAAATACCTATAACTGTAACGTATTTTTTAACCTGATTGTGTGTGTGTGTCCATATGCAGATGTCTGTCTTTCATTTCCTTTCTTCTTGCCATACAGGTTATATTTTGCTTTTAAATTCTCCTGAGTCTATAATCTTCCTTCCATAACAGTGACCACAGGAAGCTCTAAGTTCACATTGTGCCAAGCTGGCAGCTGCAAAATAAAGCATTCTCTCCTAACTCCCACACATCAGTCCCACAAAAGAATCTAATTAGCAGGAATGACTCCTGAACCAATCACCGGCTTTGGGGTGGAAATAGTCTGAATCTTGTCCCCAGTACTGTGACAGAGAGCCAGAATTCTGTGACAGCCCTTGAACAGCCAAGTGGGTCATGCTGAAGAGACAAAAACCAAGATATGCTCACTATAATCTTCAGAGTAGGCATGAATAGGCATAAAATAGATATTTTTTGTCTTCTGAATAGACAATAAAGTAATAAGTGTTTTGGTTTGCGTTATTTCCCACCATGGAAAACTTAAACACTGTGAAATCCTCATCTTTTAGCATATCACAGGTAAAAGCAGTCTTAGAAAATACACTACTCCAACCCATCACATTACACAATAGAATAAATAAAGCCAAAGGGAATTGGCACAAAAGACAGAACCAATCTAAAATCCCAGAATTCCCAGAGTTCTACTGTTTCCTAGGTGAGGATGACTATTAATTTAATGACCATTTACATTGTGACAGCATATAACATGTATCTTATGCTAAACAATTTAATTCTTTAAGTAGAAATTCCTTGGTAGCTTTAAAATGCTAAGAACCATGAATATAAATAATTAATATAGTATCAGATAAAATTATGCTGAATTTTTTAAACTCATGAAAATTTGATACAGAGAATACATCTTAATTTTCCCAAACAAGCCAAATACAACATGAGCTGTATTCATTGAAGTTTTCAAATATCCTTAAGCTTGAAAACTCTATTATAAAGAAGAATTAATAGTCTATGCTGAAAACCATAGGAAAATTATCATTTAAAAATATTCCTATATTGTTCATAAGCCATGTTATTTTCCCTAACTTTCCTTGGGCCTTCAGACTCATGCTAAATTACATCATTAGCAGCCTTGTGTGTTCCCCAGCTTACGGATAACATCAATAGATGTTTCAGCCTCTATCATTGTGTGAGCCAGCTTCCATATTAAATATCTTCTCATTTCTATGTCTTTATCCAAAACATGTGAATATGTTGGTTCTGTCTCTCTGAAGAGCTCTTGCCCTGGTTGAATATAATAATATTGACAAATGTGCCAGTTAATAAATATTTTGAAGATGACATGTTTATATACATTGTTCTTTTCACATTCGGTGATATTAAATTTTCTTCTTTTCACTAACCCCCATATGTATTATCACAGATAAAAACCTAACACTTAGAGAAAAGTATATAGACCTGGTAACATCTATGCTTCATACTCTCTAGGATGGGCAACTTTACTCAAAACAACTAGTGATGTGTGTGTATATATATATTTAGGAATGGTTGTATATGCCTATAATCTAGAAACTCTGGAAGCCAGGGCAGAAAGACCATAAGATTGAGGTTGCCATGCGCTACAGAGTGAGCTGGAGATGAGTGCATGGTCCATAGCGAGATCCTCTCTAACTAGAACTATTTTTTAAGTTGTAATTTATTCAGATTACATCCCAATTATTACCCCCTCATTTGTATCTTCCCATTCCCTCCTTCCCTCCCCCCTTTTCTGCCCTATTCCTGTCCCCTAGACCTCTGACAGAAGGGGACCTTCTCCCCCACCATATGATCACAGCCTCTCAGGCACCATCCAGATAGCCTGCTTCTCCTTCTACTGTGTGCCACGGGGGACTCACCACTAAGGGGAAGTGATCAAACTGGGGGCACCAGACTTCATGTCAGAGGCAGTCCCCACTCTCCCCACAACCATGGAGAATGAGCTATCCATTCGCTAGATCTGAACAGGGGGTCTAGGTTTACTGCAGTCATTGTCCTTGGTTGGTGCAACAGTTTGTGAAGGCCCCCCCTGGGTCCAGATCCCCTGATCTTGATGCTCTTCCTGTGGGTCTCCTGAACCCTTTAGGTCCTTCTATCCCCTAACTCTTCTATACCACTCTCAATCAGAGTCCAGTAACAAGTTCTAGCATCTGTCCCGATGCCCTGCTGGGTGGAGACTCTTAGAGGATATCTATGTTGGCTAATATCCACTTATAGGTGAGTATATACCATGCATTTCTTTCGGGGTCTGGATTACCTCACTCAGCATGATCATTTCTACTTCCACCCATTTGCCTACAAATTTCAAGGTTTCCTAAATGTACCACAGTTTCTTTATCCATTCTTCAGTTGAGGGACATCTACATTTTTCCCAGATTCTGGTTATTACGAATAAGGGTACTTTGAACATAGTTGAACAAATGTCCTTGTTGTATGGTGGAGCCTCTTTCAGGTATATACCCAGGAGTGGTAGCTCTTCAGATTGTTTAACTCTTTTGCCTTTAACTAGAACTCTTTTTAACAGTATCTCCTGAGTAAAGCATACATTGACATGCCACAGGAAAGCCACCAGGGGTAGTAGTAGACCGTTCCAGTGTTTAAAACTAATTCATGGGAGGTAGAGATCAACAATTTGAGAAAGCCAAGCCAGTCTCACACACCCAAACATTGCATGTGTTGTAAGTATATGTCCTCTTAGATGTAGAATTTAGAGTGAGAAAGGACATAAAAGTAAAAAGTGTGACTATCAAGGATGGGGGGAGGCGCAGTATGGAAGGAAAAAAGTCAATAAGAAAAAGAATAAAGGTAAATATGATCAAGTACATAGTATATGTGCATAAAGCACCATAATAATACCTTATTTGTACAATTAATATATACTAACAAAAATTAATTTTTAAAAAAATCTCTATAATGGGTACCTACTTGACCTATATAGAAAGTAAATTTCAGCCAAAATATCTTCTTACAAATCCTCTGAGAGTATAACAAAGGAAAAAAATCTAAAGGTATGGTAAGTTCCTTCACAAATTGCTAGCTTGGAACCGTACTTAGAAAACTTAGATCCCAGGCTTCCCCCAACCTGCCCGGCTTCCCGTCCCAAGCGCAACATGTGAAGGATCCAGACAGAGCAACCGTGTTTTCCTGTGTCCTCTCTTTTCCAGGGTTCTCAATGCTACCCATATTGCTTGAACACCATTGGCGAGAAATGCTTCCAACAGCAGTCTTCAGTGTGACTCACAAGCAAGAGCAAAACTCGACAAGTGTGCTTAGTGTGGTGCTGGGTATGTGAGCTGTAGCAGGAATCATGATTTTTTTTTTCATTAGGCGCAGGGGAAGCAGGTGGCTGGCAGTGGAAGTCAAGACCTTGGATCATGACTTGGATGTTGCTGGGCATAGTATGACTGAACAGGGCCTGATGGCTATGGAGACTACAACATCCCTGTCTACCAGGACAGATTATTCTCAAGAGGAAAGCAACTGCAATTTCTCAGCTGCTTGGGTACCCACTCAAGTCCCCATTGCAATACCCTCATCACAGGGCATCCTTGAGGTAGAAATTATGGCAGGAACCTAGAGGCAGGAACTGAAGCAGAGACCATGGAGGAACAGCACAACCCAGGCCCACCTGCCTGGAGGTGGCACCACCCACCATGGCCTGGATCCTCTAATATCAATCCTTAATCAAAGAAATGATGCACATACTTGCCTACAGACAGATTGAGGGAGGCATTTTTTTCGTTTGCGGTCCTTTCTTCCCACATAACTGTGGCTTGAGTCAAGCTGAGAAAAATCTAACCAGCACACTTCTAAAAAGCATTGCTTAGGTCCCTGTGCTACACCCTTGTATATAATAGGTACTATATATAAGCATGAGTGTGTGGTCTACACACTTGTATATAACAGATGCTATATATGAGTGTGAGTGTGTGGTCTAAACCCTTGTATATAATAAATACTATGTATAAGTGTGTGTACTCTACACCCTTGTATATAATAGGTAGTGTGTGTGTGTGTGTGTGTGTGTGTGTGTATGAAACAAAACACTTGATCTATGATAAGTATGCTAAGCATTTGCGTAAGTTGAAATTGACAGACAGTGCATTCTCAATAACATCAAGACTGTGATTATATTTCTGGGCATTATCAAAGTTATGATCAAATATGCGACTGACTAATATTCTTGCCAGTAATAACATGCCTTCCTATTTATCCAAAAGGGCTGAGACATTTTATCCATTAAAAAAAATCTTCACATGTGTGAACATCTTTTGTCACAGTTACCGAAACTGGAGGGCAACTGAAATGTCCTGTTGGAGAATACACTATAACATATCTAGACAAAGAAATAGCATCCAGAGCTAAGTGGATTGTAACCACATCATAAAAAGGCATAGGAGATTCTTACCTATAGGTTACTAAGTGAAAAGAGCCCATTTAAAGTGAAGACATACTGTGAGATTCCAACAACACAGGAAAGGCAGAACTATGAGGATAGGGAAAAGGATGGGGATTTGGGTGAACTGACAAAGTTGAGATGACTTTTAACAGAGAAACTAGTCTAAATTGAGGCAAATGTATAACAAACCCAAACAGTATACTGACCGCTAATGTGAATTCAATATAAATGAGGTTTGGGGATGTCAGTATGTCAAATTAGATGCATTCGTTGTAAAACCATATTTTGTGGAAGGTGCCCATAATAGGAAGGCTATATGTGCAGAAACAGAATGTGAAAAAAATATCTGCACTTTCCTCTCAAATTTTGTGAACCTAAGCCTACTCTTAAAAATTGTTTTATCCTTAAACCCCAAGGCAAACACTCTGCAGCGGTCACCAGAGACCGGTAGCTTTGCTTGGTCAGCTCACCACTACATTTCATTCACTTCCTGGGGCAAACATTGAAGGGGACTGTCTAGAAGGACACGTTTATTCATTATGCTGCCACTCCCAATATAAATTCTACCTCAAAATCAGATTTTCTTTAACACGTACCCAGCTTCTCTAAACACATGTTCTGCCTCTCAAGAAAGAGGGGTGATTTCACTCAGTGTTGAGGGCACGTGACTGTCTGTCCTGCAGCTACCTATCAGTGTGCAGCTCCCTTGCTGTTCTCCATGGGGACCAGATGGTGTCTGACATCATCAGACACTGTTCATACCAACCTCTGTTGTTGTACTTAAAAGGAGTTCAATATACTGATAGAGGAAATGCCCTCAAAATACCTGCATGCCCCCATCCCTGGAGTATTGCAAATACCTTATCTAAAGCTGGGTTTCCTACAGCCGAAGAGCAGATATTATTCTATAGACGAGCTCAGGAATGCTACGTATGTTATTCTAAGGTATTAGGATTGAATGTCTCAAAATGACATTAGAAAGTAGTCGCATCCAAACAGGGGCAGGGGCTGAACAATATACTCTGGGTGTTATAACAGATGCCTTTGAACATAATCCATCATTTTTGCTTTAAACACCTACTGCCTCTCCAAGTCAGATGTCACCTTAGAGCTAATTGCACACCTTGATAAAGTTTGGGTGGTATAATCTTCAAAAATATTATTTCAATGGAATCATTTTATATGTTAAATTTGAAAATGTCAACAGCAGGAGCCAAGTGGGAGAACTTAGGAGGTCTGCGAATTTGCCATTTCAAAGCTTAGCTGTCAGGAGAGGGCTAGGGGCAGCCTACTGTGCTCCGTGTTCTGTATAAACATTTCCAGAAATATTTAGCAGATAATAGGGTTCCCCACCGGGACTGTGCGTTCAAAGGCACTGTATCGCACCACCTACCATAAAAAGAGGTGTATGCCAAAGCTGAGAGCGCTGTAGTTTCCAGAGTGGGTTCTTGACAGTACTATAGGCTTTCCAGAGATACAAAGCAAGAAAAACCTCAAGTGCCCATCTTAAAGGAGAAGCACTGGATGCTTAACATAAGGATCCATGTCTGAGTAATATTCAATGGCCTTGCATCCTGCAGCAGGCCTGTGAAGTAGTCTGACAACTTGAGAATTGAGGACCAGAATCCAGTGCCTGCAGACTAACACCCGTCACTTTGGACGCTCTAACATCAGTCTCAATTTTGTGTGGGAAAATTAGACATAGTTAAAGTGACAGTCATCTATTTGTCCCTGCAGCTTACATCAGAATTCGACCTGCAACTAAAACGTAACCAGACAGAATTAAAATTGCCATCCTTCTAATTAACTGTATGGGAGGAAATATACCTTTTAAGGGTTTTTACACTTTAAATTCTCCAACAGTCACAGTCACAAAAACATATTCTACTTTAAAAATAAGAAGAAAACCACACCACACATTGATCCATATATACACTCCACAAATTTTTGCTGCCTACAATGGCAGCAGTGTCCACATACTGAGGATTTTAATCATGAACACAAGAAGAAATTACATTATGCACATTATATATATATATATATATATATATATATATATATATATGCATTTTTCCTAAGACAGGTGTCACTGTGATGCCACAATCCTGTCTCAAAATCTAGAGCTGAGGTAGTCTACCACGCCCCTCCACTTCCCTAAGTAGCTGTGACTGTAGTAGGCTGTTTGCAAACTTTGTATTAAAAGTGTATGTTTAAACTTTTAAATGTCTGAGAAAAGATTACTGTCTTTTAAAAAGTTTGTAAACTAATAAAACAGAAAGGAATAAACTTGATAACCTGATTAACATGTTAGGATATTGATAAACATGGTAGACATGAAGAAATGGTAACCTGGAAAACTGTGTTTGAGAAGTAAAGTAAAATGTGCCAAAGCAAAGAGTTGCCATCTCGCACCTCAGGAAGCCTCTGGAGGCATGGGCAAAGCTTCACTGAGCTGCTCAGGGCAACACCCAAAAGACCAGTGAAAGCAAACACTCTCTCAGATTACAGAAGCAACAGAAAGCTTGGCTACTGTGAACCCTCTTCAAACATTTCTTTTCACGGTTTCGTTTTTTCAAATGTGACATTCTTTATGTTGCTGCCCTCTTCCATAAAACCTTGAACACTACTCTTTACCATCTTTGAAATAAAAGCTTTTCAAAACGCCGATGTTGGATCCGAGAAACCCACCTTGGTGTGGGGAGACTTTCTACTGAAAACCTTCTCCTTCGCTTGCCTTTCACTGCCCCCTAGTGGGCATATGTTGCTATGGCATGGAAAACTAACATGGAGAATAATCTCCAAAATTCTGATAGAAGGCTTCCTTTCTGTGAATACTTACTCTTTTTCTACCTTGTTTTCACATAAATGTCAGAAAAACTTAGGTGCAAAACAATCTTATAAAATGCAGTCCCACATAGGAAAATGAAACTAAGAAAACTTTTCACAATTTGGCTAATTTTTTTTTAATCTGATTTAGAGTTATTTTAGATAAGAAAGCCAGTCAACTTCAATGGCAATTATTAAAGCCTGGCATCTCCTGAGATTCCAGATAGAAACTGTACTGAAAAAAACTTTCTTTTTATACATCTTCCTTCCCAAACAACTAATTTCCTTGCACATTCTTATCTCACCCTGAAGAAAATTACATTCGGCCCAAGTTTCAGCTCGAGAGTTTATTGCTAAACAAAACAAACAGAAAAAAAAATTCTGCCCATGATTTGTGAGGCAATTGAAGGGAAAACGCCCTCATCTATACCCACCAGACGCCAACCTCTTTGTTTCCCTGTACAGTTGCTGCCAAACTGCTTTCCATAAAGAAAAAATAAACGTGATCTACGAAGGCATTAATAGATTTGATTACATTTGTATAGCAAACGGCTGGGCCAGCATGTCAGCCAGGGTATTCTAAATGTTAATCCACTGGCTGTTCACTGTTCGGCAGACTGCTGCTGAGACAGGATGCTGATGAAAACCTCAGCGTCACATATTTGAAGAACGTTTGAAAAAAACTGAAAATAGGGCTTATAAAATTATAATAATTAACACAGTTATGTAAATCAACTGCAAGGGAAAAAGTGGGAAAGTATGTAGGAACAGTGGGGCTCAGGGCCACAGGGCAAAACGCAAGTCTATGATGGTGGGTCTGGGACCACATTTTTGGGGGAGCAATGGGATCCAGGTGACAAACCTCAGCTGTTATGTGAAAGCTCATGTCAAGTTTCATAAAAGACAATTTGTATCTCTATCCTCTCCCCCTGCTTATCGCTTCTCTCCGCTCTATTCTATCACTTGGCTAATTCAGGAATAGTCCCTATACTGAATATGATTTTCCTTCAAAAAATGCAATTACAATGTAATACTTCCTTTGAACATACAAAGAAGCACTAGGCTGTGGTTACAACAGAAATTCAATCAAAATTGAGAAGAGCTTTGCCACAAGAATTTTGTTATTCAACAAAAGAAAAGCTGAGAGCATATTTTTTTTTGAGAACAGGCTTACTTTTGCTCCAACTCTCATAGGTGAAATAAACTAGGTAGACAAATAAATGTCTCCGTGTGTGTGTGTGTGTGTGTGTGTGTGTGTGTGTGTGTGTGTGTGTTGGGTAAAACTGATAGGTATAAAAAGTATACTGACTTTAGCTCAAATTAGATTTTAGTAATTAAAATTCCAATGTGGCTGCAGCAATTTTAGTCTCCAAATGGAGTATCTGTATTTTAACTCAGAGTATTACCAAATAAAAACAGAGAACACTATCTTTTTTTAAAAATCCTAAATCCTGAAGATACCACTTGAAAGATCATTAAATAAGCATTGCTTATTGTGCTGAAAAGAAGGCAGCTTGGCAACAGGCTTAGAAAGTAGACTTCCCTGGTTTTGTTTAGTTGTGTGAAACTTGAAGTGCTGTAAAGATTTTGAGAGACTTGAAAATCCTTCAGTTCTCTTTGGGCTTTGCAGTCAAATAATATAGCATGTTCTGCTTCACCTAGATAGTCCTTAATATTAAATTCTTATATGTATACTTGGTGCTGAAAACTCAAGTCTTACTGAGCTTTATTGTTAAAGCATCCAGCACCCAAACGAAGAGCATGCCTAAGCATCTAATAAGGCCCCAATGGCTGTGTTCCTTCAAAATTCATGTACTGAACTCACCCAAAGTGGTGGTATTAGGAGGTGGAGGTGTGGGTAGTGATTGACAGAAGGAAGCCTATACGTGAGAAGAATTCATGTCCTTATGAAACAGGCCCAAAAGAAAGCCTTCATTCCTTCTTACATGTGAGAATCCTGCAAGAAAAAAGTATTGAACAAGACAGAAAATGGGTCCTCAACAAGCATCCTGTCCACCTTGACTTTGGCTCTGCAAGCCACCAAAATTGTTTGAACTGAAATCTTGTTGTGCAGAGACTACCAAGATTATGATTTTTGTTTTTGCAGCCCAAACTAACTAAAACAAAGTCCAGTTGTTTTTTTAATCTATAGATGGCTAAGGGAGCAGGGAGAAGAGAAGAAGAAAGGAGGAGGGAGGGGCGGAGGGACTTGGAAAATTGACATATTTAAAAGGATGAGCCAAATAGCATCATAATGGAAAAAATACAGAAGCTCCTGGACACCTGTTTACTTGTATATTCCTATCATTGCCTTATTAGCAACAATACAGCATCATGGGCTACAGTGTAGAATCTGAAGTCAAGCTACCCAACTGAATCATGAACGAGTTATGTTTTCTTACCTGAAAAGTCTCTGAAAGGGGTTGAAGACCAGATAGTTTAGTTTTGCAGTCAAGTTTAGTTCATTAAGGGATAAGATCTTTTTAGATCAAGATAAAGGATTTATTTTAATAGAGATGAGATATTACAGATATTGAATTTCATTCAGAAATTTAGACCCAACAGGATAGGAGAGATATTTACTTCAAGTTTGACAAATACAAACAGCCAAATCACTATGAATGTAACATTTATATGACTCATTATTGTCTCATGGTTCTCCCTGCTGTATGTAGTTTGTTTTATTCATGTGTAATAAAATAAATGTATATTTTTTAAAAGAAAGAAAACTGATAATAAAAATAATCCCTGTGTCAAGGATCAGAGGCTATGGAGGGTTGATAGACACCGAGTCACCAAGATAACAAGAAGCCCTGGAAGCAGCCCAAGAAGTCCGCTGAGAAGGTTGCTAACAAATATCAGGCTTTTGAGCAGAAAGAAGAGCAGAAGAAACAGGAGGAACTAAAAACAAAGGCCATGAGAAAAGACCCCTTTTCTGCAGATGGAATTAAGAAAGCTGGCCAAAAGCAAGCTATTCCTTGAACAGCCTGAGATGAAGTGGCCATTTTCTTATCCTCTCCAAACACTGAGATTCCTTCCCATAACACCTTGGAATCAGTTGTACATTGTGACAAATTTTTCTGAAGATGGAAAAAACTTCTGCCGTGAAGAGTGATATCCTCCTTGGCAGTGGTTACCATGTAAGAACTGCTACACAAGTGTGTTATTGATATAACTCCAGAACCTGCTTTTCTCATCGCTACATGAGGAGAATGAGAAGCTCAGAGCACCACACCCGTATGCTGTTGTAGAGCCACACACTGTCTCACCATGGAGTGCAATAGACCGCTGACTGTACATAGGGTCTTCTTCAAGTCCACTGGTGAAGGATAAAGTGCTAAGATCACAAGGTTTCTACAACCGCACTGCCTATTTTGACCAAAGAAAGAGAAACCGCATAATGTAACATCACAATGACTGATATCTATAATAAAAAAATGTGGCATGAGGCCTTGACTCTGGGTATCTGTTGGAATGGCTGAGGATTCCAAAAAATTAAATACTTCTTTCATGCCTCTGTTTCTCAAATTAAATAAGTTTGTCAGTAAAACAAAGAAAGCAGAAACAGTAGAAATAAAAATCAAAACATCACTTTGAATACCAAATGAAGGCAACTTGGAAAATGTAACCTGGATGGGAAACACCTCAGCAGCCTAGTGATGGCAGTGAATGGGTAAGATTCACCAATGGGAGGAGCAGAAAAGGCTTTTATATCTCCTGACTTCTCCCAAGAATGCTAAGGGTTATAGTCTCAGTTTGAAGCCCACCCTCCTAGGAACAAAGTCAATTTATCAGGAGTGTATTTATAGAAAATCCTTCATCCTAAAAACTGAGAGTTAAGGAAAACATTCCCACTGTAGTATTTCATAACTCCATCCATTAGGTTAAATGCTTAATCATATAATCAAATGGAGTGCAGCCATCATGCCGAAGGAAAGAATTATCAGGACAGGACCGTTTCTCCCTCTCCAAGGACATTCCCTAAGAATCAACTACAGTTATTCCTAAAAAGGCTTACTGAGCAGTTAGGCTTTGCCCCAAACTGACTCTGATTTGGGTCAGATTAAGACAAAACCAAAGCCATTCAATAAACACAGATGGAAATCAGCTGCTTTCCATTTCCCAATCAATTCTATTTCTCAGCTGCAGTCTACTGTACCATTTCATAAACGCTGCAACAAAGCCACGTAATAATGTTACAATAAAAACTATATTAATAAAGCACCAACAATAGAAATTTGGACTGTTTTCATTGAAAGCCTTTTCCATTATCAGCATCCTGGTGAGAATTTAAAGATCACAATTAAATTCTCTTCAAATTTAAGGCAATTAGGTTAAAGTCAACATCAAAAAGTTTCCCCTAGTGAACTTAGCAATTCATTTTACACTTGAAATTTATACTATAAATCAACACCCAAATTTAAAGCAATGTCTCATGGTGTGACATTTATTATTTATTGTCACCTTGGAAGGATCTAGAATGAGCTAGAATACAGACCTGCTGTAGGCCTGTCTGTGAATGTGTTTCTAGGCTGGGTTAGTTGATATGGGAAGACTCTCCCAAGATAATCTACAGTTTTGAATGAATATCAAAGAAAAGGCAAGCTGAGCGCTCGCACACACACACACACACACACACACACACACACACACACACACACACA
>OU015756.1:30027167-30041190 GCA_907169655.1 Acomys percivali | reverse complement strand
CTCTCTCTCTCTCTCTCTCTCTCTCTCTCTCTCTCTCTCTCTCTCTCCATTGCTCTTAAGTAGCTTCTTTCCTGTCTGTTCTCATGAGAGTTGAGTGTATCCTATCTTTGATTCATTCTGTCAAGTCTTTCTGCCCCTCAATTAGATGTCATTGTTTGTGATTAAGATATGTACTAATTCTAGCCAGGTGAATTAAAGATGTGTGCTAAGGTTGTGTCTGTATTCAAACCTGATCACACAGACCTAGGTCTTTGGAGGTGATCCCTTGCCAAAGTAGCCATGTTGGGGATTAAAATTCCTCTACACCTACAGGTCCACATGACCTATCATGTGTGTATATCTATCCCCCCATTTCTCAACTAATCATAAAGGAACTCATCAGCCTGTGTAAAGGACTATCTTAAATAATATATTAACATTAACTATATCTATTAATTCGCTATCTCCAAGTTCAGTCATCTATGATACTGCGGGTTAGGATTTTCACATGTGTGTTAAAGGCATACAAATTGGCAAATTAAAAGGGTGATTACATAATAAAAAAATTGTGCTGTTAAAGCCTTATGGGCAGACTTTCTCATATATATTCCTGGCATGTAGGGTAGATCCTGCCTTATATTAGGCATTTATTAATACCTGCTAAGCAAATAAAACAAAACAAATTATAGTAAGTCTTTTTACTCCTTGATAACTGACTGACTTCAAACCATACTTTAGTAAAATGTGTGGCATTCTTATCTGCATGAAAAGCTCAGCATGGAGACCTACAGTGCTTCTTTTCACATTTCTCCACCATGTTCAGTAAGCGTCTACACAGCTCCCCAACAAACACTTGTTAATTGCCTAAATCAGATGATTTAGGCAATCATCTGCCCCAATGCTCAGTAAACTCTTGGCTTATTCTGTTTCATGATAGGTGTTAAATAGTAATCATCTTGTGGGGCAGGTCCCCCCCAAAAAAAAACCTTTATTCAGTAATGAAAATAACAAGTAGAAGTTGGAAGGATGGCCTCAAATTCACAAGATAGCCAACGATTATCTTGAATTTCTAATGTCCCTGCCTCCACCATCCAAATGCTATGATTTTAGGCCTATGCCACCAAGTGCCACCACACTGGATGCTAGGGATAGAACCCAGATCTTCATTCATTATCCAAGTCTAACCGACAGAAGCTGTTCTTGGTCTCGAAATACATTTAATTGACTAAACTGAAAATCTTGTAAAAGGAAACAGAGCCCTTGCAGAGACTCTGCTACTGGGTTGACTGGTCTAGCCTTAATAGAGGAGGAGGTGCCTGTCCTTACTTCAGTTTGGCATGCCATGGCTGGCTGACCTCCATCAAGGCCAGGACTTTTCTGAAGAGAAGCAGAGTAGGAGTGGATGGCGGAGAGGGGGTGGCAACTGGGAGGAGCAGAGGGAAAGAAAACTACAGCTGGAACGTAAAATAAATAATTTTTTAAAAGACGACCCAGAATTTTAAAGCCTTTCCCATCCCGTTATTTTCCATTATATCTGCCTCCCACATTACCACTATGCCTCTTTGTCATGTCCCACAACGGAGAAAATTCCTCTAATATCTTCCCTTCTTCTTGCCTCTTTGTGGCTCTTGTTTCTTTCTTGGTTCTGCACGTTGAGCTGTCTCTGTCACTGATCAGTGGCTAATTTCCTTTCTTTCAGAACTAGAGAAACTCTTAATTGCCGACTGCCATATCACTGGCATAATGCTCACACTCTCACGTCACAATGAACAGGAGGCCTATTAATAAACATGCAGCACTGTGAAGAATTTCACTGATCTCTCTCCAGGTCATTAAATCTATACATGTTTGATGGGCAATAAAAGAGAAATTTGGAATGATAATGGCAGCTGTAGGAGGCAGCGGCTCTCCTTCTCTGCTTTAACCACCAGAAACGACAGGAAATGATCCATGTATTTTTTTAAATATGTATATTTTCAATTCATTATTACTAATTTCAAATGCCTATGCATATTTCACAGGCAACTGGTTCATAAATAAAAAGGCTGAGATTTCAGCATTAAATTCTCTCCAGTAAGAACAGGATATTCAGTTTAATTATACAAGGAGATGTAAAATTGTGCTGCTCCAACTAGAAAAGTTTTTATGTGAGAGTGACTTGTGGGGCAGGCACTAAGCACAATACATTTCTGCTTGCCACCTTTTGTGATGTTATGTGTGTTGATAAGAGGTCAAGCAGAGGCATAAGCAGGTTCTAATTCAAGAAACAGATAATCAGACCAATAAAGATAACATTGTCTTGCAGGGTTATTATTTAAATCTAAAAGCAAAATGTTCATTCATACCAGAAAATAGGCCACAATTAGATTAGATATTTTACTCATATTTCTCACTTTGTAGATAAATAATTTAAACACAAACCATATCTCATAAAAATGGAACTCTTAAAGTACGTAATGTTAAAAAATTAGCAAATTCTATGACAAGCAACATTGAACTAACATAAATAAAAATGCTGTATTAAACATTTGTTATTAACAGTGTTTGGGACTTTGTAAAGGGAGAGGGTTTCTAGTTCCATTAACAACTAGATTTTTGGGTTAGATTCTTATTTTTAAAAATACATTACTAGTGGTGGTGAAGCATGCCTTTAATCCCAGCCCTCAGGAAGCAGAGGCAGGAGGATCTCTAAGTTCAAGGCCAGCTTGGCCTACAAAGAGAGTTTCAAGATACACAAACAAACCCTATTTTGTAAAAACAAAAACATGTGAAGAAGAGGGGGAGAGGAGGAAGAAGAGGAAGTGAGGAGGAGGAAGAGGAAGAAGAAGAAACAAAAGAAAATGTTCAAGATAAGCATGGTGACACAACCTTTAATCCCAACACTCTGGAGGGAGAACAGACAGATCTCTGAGTTCAAAGGTAGCCTGGTCTACAAAACAAGTTCCAGGATGGCCAGGCTTCTCTGTTACAAAGAGAAATCCTGTCTCAAAAACTCAAGCAAAAAAAAAATTTAATTAAAAAAATCAAAGTAATGTATTTAAGATGTTTGAGATGATACAGGAGCCTTCTTTAAAAAATGAAGACTCTAAGAAACTGAAAAATCTATGTGTTTTTTTCAATTTTGTCTTCAGGATTATAATATAATTACATTTCTCCCTTCTCTATCCTCCCTCCCCTATGCTTCTCTCTACTCTCCTTCAAGTTCATGACCTCTTTTTCACATGGGACTGATATATAGATATAGACATAGATATAGATATATTTATGAACATATATTCTGGGTTGGCCATGTGTTACTTGTATGTATGGCAGTCTAATGAAGAGTGGGAGTGGACAGCCATCTAGATGTATGATTACACAGATGACTGTGTCCAGTGATGGTTAAATAGGATGAGCTCATTAAATACCATCAGTTCAGGTCCTTCTCTGTCTTTGTCTTTAGAGATGACCACGCTTTCTTTTGCATATATGGAGGGAACTTCAAGGGCGAGAGTCTTACAACTTCATTCAGGGAAAGGTCGATAATTGCTCAGGAAGAGGGGTCATTAATTTACTTGAAAAGCAAAATATAATAATGACCAAATAGACTTTCATATACTCAAAGATACATGATGGCTCTGGAAAACCTTAATAAAGGATGATGCATTTTCAGCACATTTTCAAAGATGATGAATTTCCAAATAGGTATTTCATTACAAACATGCCTATGGAGAAATGAAATTTTTTCTATTTACTAAAAATTATTTCTATTTATGAAATTCGCTTAAATCATGCTTAATTTTTTGAAGAATTATCGTTCTAAAAATAAAACAACACTAAATGAAAACAGCTAAGTATAATTTTTGGCTTCCTTGATCTTGAATATGCATAGAAAAAATAATAATCCAAAAGTAGTTGTAACAGACCCCTGATATTAAAGACAGATTGAAGATTTTAAAAAGTGTATTGATATGTGGAGGTTTTGTATGTACATATAAATAATAAACATATGAGACACTCCTAGAGAAAGGTTGATTCTCAAAGAGGTGACTTTGAGCCCTGGTTTATATGGCTTCTTCAGCAAAGAATGATAAGTGTTTACAGATGTGACAAGACAAGGAAAAATCACTTTTAGACTACAGGCAGCAACTTGGAAAAAAGACAAACAATTGGGAAATAAAGTTTAGATAGTAAAGCTATTTAATAAAAAGCCTTCTGCTATCATGCTTGAACCCAAGAGAGTCTAAGGCTGTCTTCAACACTTGGGTTAAGCTTTGTTGTTTCTTGTGTGTGTGATGCCGACTGCCAAATACCTTGTTTTTTGTGAATGTATGTCTTTCTTTGGGGCAAATAAAAGCTCAGAGAACTTTCAAGCCTCTGCCTCTTCTCAGTTGTCTCTGATTTGATGATCCTTCATATTTTGAAGAGGTGTGTTTTGATCTCTCTCAACAGAACGATTTTCATAATGGAAATCCTATAAGCAGGTGGCAGAAGGAAGTAGGCAAGTCCCACAGGGAAAGAAAAGCAATTCGAAAGGAAAAGTGCTAGCACTAGGGACGGTATCTACCTGAACTCCAGCCATTGGAAAAACAAAAGAAGTACCACTGTCTTATTGAGGGGTAGTTTCTAAGGAAACTCGGAGGGACCCATAAGGAAATTGACTCGATTCTGCCTCTGCAGATATAGCTAGAAAGCTGATCTCTAAAGATTAGCAATAAAATTGATGTGGCAACTTCTGACCTCTCTCAATCTGATGGGAGAATAATACAAAATAGCTTTTAACTCCAGAGCCAGCACTGAAATCAAAGTATACAGCTGACTCCTGCCGCTGCTGCTTTACAGCCAAGCGGTCTCAGGAAGATGGCTTCTCTGCACCTCAGTTCACTTAAGCCGGTCAGTATGTGTTAGCGTTTATAATGGGTACCTGATGTAGTCAAGATAGAATTAACTACTGTAAAAAGAAATAGCTATTTGTTCATTTGTTTCTTCATATCTTACTTTGGTTGGTATCTTTTTCATAGTCCCTTCATGTTTTTAATTCAGCAAACACTAATTCATATGAATTCTGGAAAGAAACAAATGGGTAATGCTTCATTAACATAAAACATACCATCAACAATATTAATTTAATTATACTCTATTTATGATGCTTTTGTTTTCCTCTTTCTATACCTAAACACTTGCTTTTTCTTAGTAAATGTACTAAGAGATTTTTTTCATGGACCTCTGAATCCTTACAAAAGCTAAGCCATCTGGCAGTAAAGTGGGAAAGAGGGAAGGTGGTCTTCCAAAGAAAAAGACGATAACTGACAAGGATAAGAAGTTCAATGCTGTCCATCGGCTAGACTGGGTAGGGGTTCGAAAGTAGAGAAGGAGATCTGACTTTCACACAAACTCTGGTGCCCCATATTGGACCATGTCCCTTGGATGGGGAGGCCTGGTGGCACTCAGAGGAAAGATAATAAGTCAACAAGAAGAGACTCGATACCCTATGAGCATATACAGGGGGAGGAGGTCCCCCTCAGTCACAGACATAGGGGAAGGGAGTAAGGGGGGAGGCGGGAGAGAGGAAAGAAAGGGAGGATACAAGGGATGGGCTAACAATTGAGATGTAATATGAATAAATTAATTTTAAAAATTTTTAAAAATAAAATAAAAATGATTATATGAAAAAAAAAAAGAAGTTCAATGCTGGGAGGAGGGCAAGAAAAATACTTGAAGGTCCAATACCTTGGGTTCTATTTTTTTAATTACATTTCTTGTGTGCATGTGTGTGTGTGCCTGTGTGTCTGTGTGTCTGTTTGTGTGTTACAATACAGGACAATTAGCAGCAGTGCGTTCTCTCTTTTCTCTGTGCAGCTCCCAAGTCGGTTTCCAGGCTTGGCAGTGAGTGCCTTTACCACTGAGTCATTTCCCCAACCCAAGACCCTAAGTTCTATCCTCGAAACCTCAAGAAAAACTAGAAAGTAAATAATTTTTACAATGAGTGACAAATAATAGGTGTTCTATAAGTACCTCGCACTAACCAGTTGCGCCACTGGAGCACTAGTAAAAGGCGTTCAATACTCAACTGAAACTATCTCAGAACCGTATCCACCTCTCAGAAGGAAAGAACAGACTGACACCTAGGCTTGAATGAAATCACATAGCCAAGTTATAAGAAATACATATTGAAGCAGAAATGTGTTTTCAAAAGTTGGGACAGACAGCAAGTATCAGCAAGACTTATTCTCACAGAGCTTTTATTCATTTACCTATGTCTGTGACTTCATGAAGATTGCCGGGCTCAAACTTTCTTACTCCTAAATGAACCCATCTCACAGGGCTGGGATTCCGAAAACCATGTCTGAAAACTCATGAAGTCACACTGAAAATACAAATGTTATTCCTTTCTCTTAGAAGACTAGTTAGAGATCTCCAAATAACAAATAAGCAATGGTATGTATGTGCGACTGAATGTGTGTCTCTGAGTGTGTCTGAGTGTCTGTGTGTATTACTGTGTCTGATTGTGTGTGTGTGTGAGTGAATGTATGTATCTGTCTGTGTGTGTCAGTGAGTGTGTGTGTGTTATGTGTGTATGAGTGCATGTGAGAGCCTGTGTATGAGAGTATGTTTGAATCTGTGTGTGAGTATGTCAGAGTGTGTGTGTCTGAGCCTATGTGAGTATATACCCTCAGCAAAACCAAACTAATTGTAAAACTTGTATAGATAAAGATATCTCTCTCTCTTTCTCCCTCTCCCTCTCTTCCAAGAACTGAGGAACTCACACATGCTACTCAAGCCTTTTCCTGCTGAGTTACATCCCTAAACTTTGACACTCATTTGTACAGGAATACACTTAAAACATTTGCATCATTTTGGTTTAGATAACTTGCCTGTCTCTGCTTTGGTTTACACAATATATGTTGATTTTATTAGTTTACCCAAGAAATATTCTAAGCTCTGCCAGAGAATGAGAGAAATAGATACTGTACTTCTATATTGTCAAATATGTAAAATGTACACATAGTGAGCATACAAATATATTTAGTAATGACATATTTACATATATGAAAGTTACAGTTCTATGTAATATATAAATTACATTTATATGTGATATGTAATTTCTTATATGTAAATTACATTTTAATATAAGAAAAGCCTGCTCATTTTTAATTGTTTTGGAAGACATTTTACTGTATTTGGCATTAGTGTTCTTCAAAAATAAAAAGTGAAAACTAAGTTTCAAAAGTAAAAACATTACAGCAATCATAAATGTCTTGTTAAAATATAATAATAAAAAGAAAAAAGGTTATTAACTTTGGGAGCATGGGGGTAGTTTAAGGAAGAGTAGCTGGGAGGGGCTGGATGGAAGACAGGGTAGGGGTGATATAATTCTATTTTGTTCAAAACACAAATTTAATTTTTAAAATTTCTGTTAATAATTACAAAAATCCAGAAATTTGCTTATTGTTCTTTATCTACTGGAGAAATGTTTATTGAAATCTTGTGTTCAATTATTATTAATTGGTTGCCTCTTTACCATGTTATTTAAAACTATTTTATGTATTTTGGATACCAGTTCCTTATTAAATGTAAGAAGGTTACTATTAAGGAAAAGGACAAGAAACCATGGGGAAAGGACAAGAGTTGGGAACTAAGAACTAAGTGTGTGTGTGTGTGTGTTGCACATGTGAGTGCCTGTGTGTGATTGTGTGTTTGTGAAAACACCATGAGGAAACTTATTATTGCTGGAAAAATGTTAACAACATGCACTGATTGGGTCTAAAAAATACAAAAGCATGGCCTTTGCAGCGTTTCATTACCTATCCTGCCTTCTCTGTACTATTATTGTGACAAGTTTTGTCTCTACATCCATTAACCCTAACAGCACTTAGTGCTATTGTTTCTATAATCTTACACTCTTCTAAAAAGCTAAGGTAGAAAGAGGAAAAGATAGAGGGCTTTAGCATTTGAAATAGATAGTACCCTTTCTGTCCTTCCTGGGCCTCTGAACTTATAGTTATGGCTGAGGTGCCACCTAGTGCTGCTCACATGTTTCTTCTCACCCTCACTTGCATTGTCACTCTCTACTTTAGTTTATTCCAGTATCAGGATATGCATGATCAATATATCATGTTTTAAGCCAATGAAGAGAAAAAATAGAGGTGAAAATGCAATTATACAATCTTTAATAATCACCTAACTTCTGTGTCTTTAAACTTAACATTTTGACAACACTCTAAGTATGAGTCACTTTTCATCTATATTACTTGATATTCTGAGTTTTTTAGATTATGCATGGACACTTTTAATCAAATTTGGAGATTTTTCTATTATTTTTCTCTTTACTTCTATTTCTTTTCCCTTATAGCATCCTTATTGTGCATATTTTTGTCTCTGAGATTCTGTATATTTTTTCTTCTTCCTCTCCTGTTTAGATTGTATCATCTTGGTTGACTTATTTTCAAATTTGAATACACTTTTTTCCTGCCAGCTCACACCTTTTGCTAAACCCTTCTAGTGAATTTTTCATTGCAATTACTATACTTTTGAAATCCAGAAATTCCATGTTTCTTTTTTATCATGTTTTACTTTTTCTAGTTCCTTGTGCTTGATAAGCATTGTCATCATATCCTTCTGTAGTCCTTCACTTTCTAAAATATTCATAATAGGTGTTTCAACATCTTTGCTAATCTCACCAAACATATCTCTTCAAAGGCAGTTTCTGTTACTTGCTGGTTTTCTTCTATGTGGATCATATTTTTATCTACATGTTTCATAATATTTTTATTTAAAACTATGTTTTATTTTGTTTTTGTTATTGGGTTTTTTTTGTTTGTCTGGTTGTCTAGGCTAGCCTGGAACTCACAATGGAACCCAGGTTATCTTTAAACTCATGGAAATTCTCCTGACTCAGTCTCTTATGTGCTGGTATAACATTATGTTCAGTTAAAATGGTTAAAATGGTTAGATTTTATAGCAGTGAACATATATGCACACACACACAATTGACAATAACAAAAGTTTAGATTAAATCTGCTCTGTAGGTTAAACTTTCATCCTTTGGCATTTAACATATGAATAGCTTACTGGCTGCTACGGCAATTAATGGAGTTTGTAATTTGCTTCTTCATGTTTATTCAGAGGCTAGTCATTTTTAGACTTTTTCTTTGGTAGTTCCTAAGAAGCTACAGTTGCGGGTGTAGGACTCATCAGGATTTTCCAGAAAAACACAACTAATAAGCTACATAATACTATAGAGGTTTAAGAAACAAATTCATACATCTGTGTGAGTAACAAAGTACAGAGTCTACAGGGTATACCAGTGGGCTGAGCCTCAAGGAAAAGCTGATGTTATCTCTTGATTCTGAAGGTTATCTGGAGACAAAATTCCCTCCTAGTTGGCAATCTTGGGATGCTTTTTTCTATTATAGCTTTTAAGTAATTGAGCAGCTACAATATAAAGGGTTAATCTGTTTCACTCAATTTTTCCTGATACTAATATAGACATACTCTAGAAACTACTTTCATAACTACTCTTAGATGGGTATTTGATAAATATCTGCATGCTCTAGCCTACCTGAGTTGGCATAGAATTAATCATCATAATCATAACTTTCTTATTGTCAGAGTGGCATGTTATAATTTTAGCTAGTTCTTTAGGAATTTCATACAACACATTTTTTGTCATATTTACCACCCCCAGTCTTTCCAGATACTTTTTTCTTTCTTTATGCAGCCAACATTGTGTCCTTCTTTTTAAAAAATGCATTCAATATCAATTTGTGCTGCTCAAATATTCTTGGACATGTGTTTTTCCAGTGAAGAGTGGCCAACGTATCAAGGGCTATGCTTCTAAGAGAAAACCATCTCTCCCTTTCCAAAACACTAACAATTGAAATAACCTCATTGATAGGGGTGGGGTTGTGTGCCTAACTCTCCTCTTCATGCTGAGATCGGGTCTGGTTTGTGTTTGCACGAATTTTGTACGTGCTATTGCAATTGCAACTGCCATGATGTGTCCAGAAGACAATATTTCCTCTGTCATCTACCACCACTGTCTTTTACATTCTTTCCAGATCCTCTTCCATACTGGACTCTAAATTACTTACTACTTAGTCACTGTTTGGACTTTTTCAGGATATTCAGTAAATTGAAGTGAAGACCACTACACAGACTTCATGCTGCTGGTGTAGGTCACATAGTGTACATGACCACAGTAAAAAATGGAAAAAGCAAAGCTAAGAAAGTCAGTCTGTCCAGTGATAACTCAACAATAAAGATTATACCAAAGCAAAGATGGTATTTCTTATTTTGGAAATAATGCAGGGGTCAAAGTAAAAACTAAGTGAGAAGAGTAGTGCGGCCACACCAGATCCAGTTGCAACGTTGTGTGCACAGTTGAGACTCAGGATTGCATCAGACACAGGCAGCACTGTGTGATTCTCCAGTGTATTTTGTAAACTATAATACCAATTAAAATATTTGCTAAAAAAAATGTTTTATCAAGACTATATATCAATGAAGCCTCTGTTCTGTGTTGATGGGTTTGTAATTCTGGGAGAATGTTCACAAATCTTCATCATATCCTACTTTGAATACAGCCAGTCCTGAAAACTGCCTTCTCAATCCCCAGACTTTACAAATCTCAGGAAGGCTCTACTTGACTATCTCTTCTTATGATTTTTCCTGAACTTCTAAGCTGCCGGTTTGCTTATAATATGAAATTATTGGTCTCCTTCTAATTGTTCTCCACCACAGGTAGACATAGAGCTCACTTTCTCTTCTGAAGAAAATCACTCCTGTCACGCGGAACTGTGGAGCAGTTTGTCCTCAAGGCCTGCCTTTCTGCTGAGAAGAATCATTATGCAACTACCTCAAACTTAAGGCAGAACCTCTCTTCTGAGAGTGACACCACCCAGCACTATAAGTGGGCACAGAGTGGTGAGAAAATCTTGGGCTTGTTGGCTTACCTCTCCTAGGGGAAGGTTTATGTACTACAAACAAGTTTGAGTAGGGACAGTCAGACTCTCGTCTTCTCAGACTACTGCCAGGAATGGACACTCTTCTCTAAGAGTAGAGGCTGTAAGAAGTAGGGAAACCTTGCTTGCTGTAGAGTTTCCACAACACAAGGCTGGGTGGGAGGGGAGTGGAGCGGATCAACACCAGAAGACAGCCCCTCCTAAGGTACTACTTGACTGCACCTATCCTTAGCAGAATATCTCAGCAAAAGCTGCTGGGCTGTGGAGCTGTAAGCCCGTAGGAACTGAAACTTCTGTTTATGATGCAGATGCTATAAACTGTTCTTTCCAAGACCTGCATCCTCTAGAGTGAATGTTTAATATGATTTCCAGAGATAGCAAATGAAGATTTTATATTTTACCAGTTGATTGTATGTTTCCATAAAAGACTTTCTTCTGCATTTCTATCTCCATAGATAGATAGATAGATAGATAGATAGATAGATAGATAGATAGATAGATAGATAGATTTAGATAGATAGATATAAATACAGATATAGATATAGATGGAGAAGGGTAACCAAGCTTTTTCCCTTGGCTCTCTCCTTTGTCATTTTCTCTGCCTGGAATATATTTGACCATGCCTAACCCAAACACCTGCCCATTCTTTAACTATTTATTTGAAGTTAAGTTCTTAGAGACCCCTACCTCATCCAACTTTCCAATCCAATCATTTTGTTATGAAGTCTCATTTCATCATAAATCCCCTTTCATAGCACATATTTTAATAAGGTACGAGAAAGCACTTTTCTGACTTCTGATATCTGCAGCTGAATGGTTTGAGCAGAGTACATCACTTCTAAAACTCATGCTAAACTTTAATCCCCATGATGGCATGTTAACTTGTGGGACCAGTTAAGAAACTATTAGAATTCAGCTCTCCTTGATGGAATCCATCAAATAATTTATGGGTTAAGATAAGGTGTTATCTCAGAGGTGATTCTGGCTTCAAGTCAGCTTAGCTAGATCTCTTTTAAGTTTGGCTTCTCCTGTACCACCTCAAGACTCTGACAAAGAGGAGACAAGCCTCAAATTCAGCCTGTTGATCCTGGGGAAAGACTCCTTAGCTAAAACACATCCATTTTCATTATAACTTACTCAATCTGTGGCACTATTTCAATAAGACATCACCCCAAAGCCAATGCAAAGAATAGGCGAAAAGTCCAATCACATTCTTCATGAGATGCTAAATGCAGCATGCAGGATTTGCTGTTAGCAAAAGCTGCCACCAAGTCACACTCACCTTCAATTCCCATAGAGCCATTCATTTGCAATTTGGAAGTTACAGAATTGTATCTATCCTATCCCAAAGCCAAGTGCATGGGTTAAAAGAGTCATTCACAGAGGCTAAGGGCCTTGGGTAGCACATCTCCTGGCTTGGTCTGAACTAATCAGAGAAATGGATAACGGAAAACATATGAAAGGGAAAGCCATGTCCCAGGCTCTAACAAGTCCATCAGCCAATCAACACATACATATACACATTTCCCATGTGCAGAATAAACATTATGAAAGTTGACTAGAGCTAAGATGTTGCTATGCCCTGCCCAAGGAATGTCCTTGCATAGGGGTTCCTAGCAGCACAAGGTCACCAAGAAGGGCAGGGGATAGGAAAGGAAACACTATGCCCTCAGCTATTTTCTAGAACTCTCTCCTTTCTAAACATTCCCCTATCCACACACTACTGATAGAGTAACAGACTGGGTTAGGAAAAGAACATAGAAAGGAGGGACCACATACACCTCCCCAGCTCATGTCTCTCACCAACAGCTAGCTAGGCCCTAGTAAGAGAGGGAAACAAACAATGAATTAGAAAGTGAATACTTGGCTGGTGCCATAGTTTGAGCAGGACCTCAGCCAAGTAACGGGCAGTAAACTTCGAACCCCTACCCAGATCTAGCTGATGGACAGGACATTCTCCACCATTGAGTGGAGAGTGGGGACTGACTTTCACACGAACTCTGGTGCCCTATTTTTGACCACATCCCCTTGATGGGGAGGCCGGGTTGCACTCAGAGGAAGGATAGCAGGGAACCAAGAAGAGACTTGATACCCTATGAGCATATACAGGGGTAGGAGGTCCCCCTCAGTCACAGACATAGGGGAGGGGAGTAGGGGGAAAGCGAGAGGGAGGGAAGAATGGGAGGATACAAGGGATGGGCTTACAATTTAGATGTAACATGAATAAATTAATAATTTTTTAAGTGAATACTTAACCTGTCACAGACTGGAATTTGTTAATTCTCATGGTGATTAGAAAGTTATGAAATCTCTTTGAAGATTCATTAAAGAACAGGAAAGATATAATTGAGGGGAAAAGATGCTCACCTAAGAAGCAGTTGCTTCCCAATCATAAATTGAAAATCTTCTAAGTACTGAGCAGCCTAAGTACTGGATCTGAGCATGAGGTGGTTTTCAGGGTATCATCTCTTACCATCCCAGTCTGTGGCTGACTGTGGAGACACCTAGACTGCATATTCCTAGACCAGGAAGATATTAAAATTCAAAACCCAAAGTATGGTTTCTAATTCATAATGGCATTAAGCTAACCCATCATATTTCTAGGATGATCTATAATATAGAAAGGCAATGTGTTGAAAAGAAATTATTTTGTGCTTGTACCCTAAAAATTTTAACTTATAAGAAAAATTTACAGTAGTTATAGAAAATTATCAGTATGTGTACTAATGTATGTATTTTCTTCACACTCTCGTTCTGCTGGGCTCTAAGTTCTATGGAATCAGAAGTCATATTCCCAGGACCATTCCATCTCTGAAATAATATGAACATAATGAATTCTTACCAAATAAATTAATTAATATATACAGATGTCAGTATTCTTGAATTTTCACCTTAAAATCCTTACTTACTCAGAAAAACAACAAAATCATACGCTATTCACATAAATAAATAAACCCTAAATACCAGATAATTCATTTAAGCAACTAGACTCTTGGGATGAAAAAAAAGAAAAATGGGGGGAAAAGAGAGGGAGGGAAGGATGGAGGGAAGGAGAGAGGGAGGGACAGAGGGAGGGACAGAGGGAGGGACAGAGGGAGGGA
>OU015756.1:30005402-30027157 GCA_907169655.1 Acomys percivali | reverse complement strand
AGAGGGAGGGACAGAGGGAGGGACAGAGGGAGGGACAGAGGGAGGGACAGAGGGACGGAAGGATGGACAGAAGAGAAAATGAGAGAATTCTCTGAGTAGAGGATGGCTTTCTTCTGAAGGTGTTTTATTTTAAGTCCAAACTTGACAGTTCTTGGAAGAAAAGATTATTGAGAAACAGCATAGGTAGCTGAGACAGAAGGACAGGCTCTGTTAACATGGACATTGCTTGTCCCAGAGAAAAGACAGGTGGGTGGGAGGAAGAGGTGTTGCTTTTCCTGTGCTTTCTCTTCTCCTACAATGACTCTCATCCTAGAGAGATCAAAGACCCTGAAATTTCAAGAACAGGCCAGCCTTTTTTACAAGCAACAGTAAAAAAAAAAAAAAAAAAAAAAGAACGAGCAGCTAAGCATGTTACCAGGGAATTAATAATAAATCTGTGCAGATTGATATTCCCCTGAGATAAAAGCAAAGGAAAAATATTAAAAACCCAATGCTTCTGGCAAATGAAAAACTAATGGACTGTACACATTACAGAGGGAAGGAAGGGTCTGCACTTGCTCTAATTCCCACAACTGGAGCCTGCCCCATCAATAATGAGCAAGATCATGCCTTACCACATGTGCTTATCATGTGGGCTCCAGTAACCATCCTCTGACCTAAGAGCATGAGGCTAAGGAGCTCAGGTTGGAGTGCCAGGTCCCGTGCTCAGAAGCTTCAGGTCCTCAGACAACAGCCCACTATCCTAAGCCTTCATCTTTGTGATGAAAAAGTCGAAATAACACTTTCATAGTAAACAGAGAATTTAACAGAAGAATGCACAGATCTGCTGACAGTAAAGACAACAAGCTTTTGATTCTTTCCCATAATATGGTTGGGTTTTTTTTTTCTGAGTATTTTCTTTGTCAAAAACAAAAAAACAAAATCCTTTACTTCACATAATTGATGAATCCTTTACCTACTAACTCATGTTATTCTCTTTTAGTGACAATCACATAACCTCAGGAAATTCTTCATTTACAAAAAAAAAAAAATTAGGTTTATTGACTTTTTGTGTATGACTGTTTTTCCTGCATGTTTGTATGTGCATCACATGTATGCCTGGTGCCCATGAAGCTCAGAAGAGGGTATCTGATCCCCTACAACTGAATTTGTGGACCACTCTGATGTACCACATGGTACTGTCTATCAGACCTATGTCCTCCACAAAAGAATCAATTGTCATAACTGCTGATCCATCTCTTCAGTGCTCAGAAACTTTCTTCTTCCCTTCTGTCTTCCTTTTTTTCTAGGCAAGACTTTTCTATGTATCCCTGGTTGTCCTGGAACTCATTTTGTAGACCAGGCTGGCCTCAAACTCACAGAGCTCTGCCTGTCTCTGCCTCCCAAGTGCTACAATTAAAGGCATGTGCATGCCACCACCACCACGAGACTCAGAAAAACATTTCTTTATCGAGTTCTGTAGCTATTGCTTCCTAGAGAATGTAGATCGTGCTTCTGTGGCTTCTCTCTCCTCCCACCAGCTGCTCCATCCCCATTCTCATCAATCAGCTGTAGATTAGCAATAGACAGTTTTCCCACAACTGTACTGCATTAACACAGAATCGAATACTTTGAAAATTGCCAGTATAACAAACTCTGGTGCCCCATATTTGGCTATGTCCCCTTGATGGGGAGGCCCGATGACACTCAGAGGAAGGATAGCAGGCTACCAAGAAGAGACTTGATACCCTATGAGCATATACAGGAGGAGGAGTTCCCCCTCAGTCACAGTCATAGGGGAGGGGAGTAAGGGGAAAATGGGAGGGAGGGAAGAATGGGAGGATACAAGGGATGGGATAACAATTGAGATGTAATACGAATAAATTAATAAAATATAAAAAAAGAAAATTGCCAGTGTATTATTGTATATAATAATAATGTATACTGGTATATTATTGTAACATAATTCATTTTTATTCTCAATATGCTAGTATGAGACAAAGTAAGTGTTTAGTTTTTCATATATCCACAGATGGATGTGAATGCATGGAGGTCTGACCTCTGCACAATTATTTGGACACTTACATCTTTTTGGTGCATGTTTCTACTTCCTCCAGGAATTCCAAATCATCTACTGGGTCTTCTGTATCCATTGGCAGTGAAGACAAAAGCAAACTAACAAGGAAGTTCTTCATAGACGTATGAGAGGATGAAAACACACCCATCACTCTCCCTTATACTCCAATGGCTATAACTTGGAGATATTGGCCTACCGATGTGTAGAAAAAAATGAGAAGTTATATACAACTATGTCCATAATTGTATATAATAGGAAATCCATGTCATGAGTCTCTAACCAGACTCACACCACCTGAGTCACCCATATCTGTTGAGTGACTAGTTTATAGCGTGGGCAGAGAAATCTTATTCATCAATAGAAGCCAAAGTCTTGGGCCTGAATTCTATGAAGCACGGAGACAGAAGAAAACAGTGAATGAACTGCATGGAGGAAAATACAGTAAGATTTAGATTCAGAATAAAATAAGTTTCAGGCCTAAAAACTATGGGAAAAATTACTACTCCAAGGAAAGTGGACAATACCATAGCTCAGTGTCGTTGCATATCAGCAACCAAAAGAATGAAGTGTAAGTTCTTTCTGCTTCAAGCCCAAGTTATTCTGGAAACTGAAGGTAGGGTGTGTGGGATAAATAGGCCTCAGTACACAGAAGCAGAAATCCAAAAACAAGGAATGTCTATCACTAAGATAGACTATGACTCAGAGCCCTGCGTGGTCTACATGAAAGCTGTTCTTGCTTGTCGGCTAGCTCTCCTTGTGAGATATGATTAAGGAAATAGGGTTCTCTCATGTTCTAGGGCCTCAGTATTCCTTATTCCCTATTACGCACATGTAATGGCTTTAATAAGAGTGGCCCTCATAGGCTCACATATTTGAATTGCTTACTCCGCATTTGGTTGAAGTGTTTGGGAAGGATTAGGAGATGTGTCCTTGTTGGGGGAGGTGTGTCACTGGGAGTTGGTTTTGAGATTTCCAAAGGCTCCTACAATTACCAATGTTTTTCTCTCTGTGTGTGTCTCTGTCTCTCTCTCTTTGTCTTTCTCTGTTTCTCTCTGTCTCTCTGTCTCTCTGTCTATCTCTCTGTGTGTCTCTGTCTCTCTCTCTCTCACACATACATACATACATACATATACACACACACACACACACACACACACACACACACACACGGTTGTGGGTAAAGATGTGAGTTCCCGCCTGTCTCTTTACTCCACCATTATGAACTCTAACGCCCCTAAACCTTTGGTTAATACCAAATTAAATGCTTACTTTTATAATTTGCCTTGCTCATGATGTTTTACCATGGCAATAGAAAAGTAATTAAGACAACAGACAACATGTATCCAACAACTGGAAAATTACATACGGTCACACTTAACTGGAAGGAATACACTTCATCCTGAAAGACGAGTATGAAATCCCTGCATGTAAAGGGGAATAGAAACCTCTATGTGATGCCCTAATTCTGTGAAATGTTCACTCCTGGATGGAAGAGGAGGCATCATAAATCTCAGGAAACTATGGAAGCTTATAAGGCTCAGAAAACTTCATCCAACTTCCAACACTCAGCAAGCTCTGAAAATGACAGGACTCACAAGGTATGACCCCAAAGTTATTTAGGCAGCAAACAATTTCTTAGAAGGAGAACACTCTGATAAAGTTGTGTGCAAGTTGATTGGACTCCAGTGATCCAGCTTTCCTGAGCTGTCACACATGCTGGCATTTCTGGCCATACAGCTAATGCAGAGACACTCATTCACCAATACTTCATGCATCCCCAGGAAGATCATTGGGTCACCTAGCTAGACTTGGATAAAAATGTTTCTTTAGCCTGTAATCATTGCATGACTGGGTGAGTAGATGTTTGTTCACATCTCCCCAGGGAAAAAATATGATGACCCGCATTTTTGCTGGGACATGTCCAAGGTGCCGCAATGCAATCACCTGGCCAAGGATATGACCATTCTCACTTCACATGTGCAACATTCTGCTTTCAGCACATTTTTCTCCTACAGGCAATTAGTGCTTCTTTGTAGACTTAATTGTAAATTCAGTTTGATTAATTGGCCTCAGAGCTGACTTGGCATTATTGAGACATTAGGGAGAATGTGGATTTATTTAGTGTTCAGACTCCTGTATCTGAGACTCTTCTGTCTAAACTTCAAGTTCTAAGCAGTCTATGTTAGAAAATGTTTTACGTGTCTAATTAACTTTGTCACTTGGAGGTAAACGCTAAGATAAAATCTCACCATCCTGTGTTAAATGATGGATGTGTAACTTTTTTCTTCTTTTTGGTTTTGTCGAGACAGGGCTTCTTGGTGTAGCCTTGGCTGTCTTGGACTTTCTTTGTAGACCAGGCTGGCCATGAACTCACAGAGATCATCTTGCCTCTACATCCCCGAGTGCTGGGATTACAGACATGTGCCATCACACACCTGGATAAATGTGTCATTTTTCATAGTTCCATGGACCATCAAAGTTCAAGAATCAATTCTATATTTCAGAACGATGACAAAATTGTCTAGTGTCCTAATTTGTGCTGTGACACATGATATAACTTGCAAATTTTTCTCATGATCTTAAAGCCTTCTTCATTCTTGAGTTTTCTTAGCTTTTACTTCCAGAATTCAATAAAAAACTAAATTTGGTAATACGCAGAGTCAAGAGTCACAGTAAGATTTGTGATAAGTGTCCAACCAAGAGATTAAAGAAATAGATTCTATCTACTCCTGTTACTAAGTACCTGTTCATGGCCCTCAGTCATCCAACAAAATAAATTTAGGTAAATTAGGGACAGTATTAGCACATACAGCTGAAGAGTCTACAAACTGGTCCTCAGACACAACTAAATTAAGGTCAAGCTATGTGTTATCAGGACTCTGTCTCTACTTCCTGTGTTTGGCTTTCCTTTTACTTTTTCCTATTTGCTTTATCCTTCAGTGTATTTAAGGTAGCTATCAAAGAGAATTAATAACAGTTCCAGAAATACATATGCCAGAACAGCGACAGAATTAACAATGGGAAAATGCAGTTCAAAAATGAAAAATCAAATGTTATTACCACATACAAATGAAGTATAGCATAGACCAGAAGAAAACACCAGAAAAATTGTTAATAAGTTTCTAAAATCAATTTCTTATCCTATCTAAATAAAATTAGGCATAAGAACGTCTGTATTTATCCTACAAGAAAATATAACAATGAAACACAAAACAAAAAAAGGAGGGGCTTCCAAAAAAAAAAAAAAAAAAGCCTTCAGGGAGCAATATCTTAGTTGCTTTACAAAATAAATCTTATCTCCTATATAATGGTATTGTAAGTATAAATTTATGCAAATACTCTGAGAAACAATTTGACACTGTCTTGTTAAGCTACATGTTCAGAATAACAGAGTGAGAAGTTCACTTCCAAGTGACAGGGACAGCGATCATCACCAAGATTCCATTTGCTCCCTTGGAATTAGCTCCGGCTACTGAGGCAAAGGAAATACATGCAGAAGTCGCAGTATTAGAGTTCTCTAGAGGAAGAGCAAACAGGAAGGAGTGAGGGAAAGGGCTTGAAGGGGGAGGGAAAGGAGATGGAGAAAAGGAAATAGGGGAAAAAAAGAGACCACGAAAGAGAAAGAGGGGCTAACAAGACATATATTTATAAGTAACTGAGTCACATCATTGTGGAAATTAAGTCCTACAATCTACCCATTGCAATCAGATCCAGAGAAACAGGTGGCTTATCGGTCTGAGAATTGAAGAAATTCTTGTGCAGATACCAGTCAGGACCAGAATGCCACGTCCCAGAAGCACCAGTGGCAGAAAAGCAGAGTTCTAGCTCCGGCACCCAAGCAAAGTTTATTCCTATTTCCACCTGTAGTTCTTTTCAGGGCCCCAGTAGACTGAAGGATGCCCAGCTACTTTAAAAACTGTCTGCTTTACTCAACTGACCAATTCAAATGTCAGTCTCTTCAAGACGCCTTCACAGACATACCCTGTTAAGTGTTTAATCAGGTGCCTGTCAGCTCATGCCTAGTACAATGGACACAGCACAGAAGTCTGCCATCACCCTGAGACAGAACACTGGAAGCAACTCTCTTCCCTTGCCAAGATGAAGGAACACTCATGTTCCTGAAGGTAAAATAAGTACTTAAAAATTTTTTTCTAAAAGGCATTGACTTCTCCTTTGGGTCCAAAAGGTGGCTAAATACAGCAAAAGAGAGTTTGGCAACTCTGACTTCAGTTTCTGTCTCCTGTAGAATCTTGCTTTCAACTGTTATAATGTCCAGTTCCTCAGAAGGCACCTAATCCTGCCATCACCTGCGATTCCAGGAACAACAAGACTGATCAATAAATATATTTATGAAAAGGGACTGAGGCTACCTCCCGAGCATCAGCAGGCTAACAGAACACCTCTCAAATGGTGCAATTGTCTAGGAAGCTAACACTGCACCATCAGCACGCTAACAGACCATTTCAAATGATGAGATTATCTGTGATGCTAACACTGCACCCTGGAGTAGCAGCAATCATTCTATTTAAAACAAAAACAAAAACAAAAGAACAAACAAACAACAAAAAAAAACAGATGCTTGCTCTCTCAGTGAAGTGAAGACACATAAACTGAACTCTTTTTTTGTTGTTGTTGTTTTTTGTTTGTTTTTCAAGATAGGGTTTCTCTGTGTAGCCTTGACTGTGCTGAACTCATTTTGTAAACCAGGCTGGCTTCCAACTCACAGCACACCACCTGCCTCTGCCTTCCGGAGTGCTGGGATTACAGACATGTGCCACCGCGCCCAGCGATTAACTGAACTCTTTTTTAAGTAATTTATTCATATTACATCTCAATTGTTACCCCCTCACTTATATCTTCCCATTGCCCCCCCCTCCCTCCCTCTTTCACCCTATTCCCCTACCCTAGGTCTGTGACAGAAGAGACCTCCTCCCCCAGCATATGATCACAGCCCATCAGGTCTCATCCTGGTAGCCTGCCTACCCTTCCTCTGAGTGTCACCAGGCCTCCCCACCAAAGGGAAGTGGTCAAATAGGGGGCACCAGAGTTCATGTCAGGGTCAGTCCCACTCTCCACACAACTGAATTCTTAAGACTGCTTAATTGTGCATATGCTTGCCTCTGCACAGTTTGTCTAAAACTCATGCCAGTGCTCCAAAGACAGACTTGAGACCATTGACCCCCTATAACATGAGGCTACTGAGCTATGCATTCTAATCTGGTTGCAATTAGTCTTTCTTTGTTCTTCTCCAGTGAACATCTTTTAACTAGTGTATTGGGACAGGTGGGGATCAGAGACTTCTGAGACCACTGGAACTTTACTTTTATCCTAAAACTCTGGTAGCAAAAGCATAGCTACATGATCTGGCCCCATCGGCCTGAGTCTTTGGCAGTCTTCACCAAGAAATGAAGCTTTGTTGTGTTAGGGCCTTGTCTGCCAGTTGTTATATCATAATCCATCCGGTTTGATACAGTCCTCAAGGAAACATTTGCTCAGGTACAAAATGATCAAGGTAACACTGTTTATAATGGTAACAATTTCCAAGCAAGTCAAGTTCCTACTAACAAATATGATTGACAAGAAAGAATCATGATTTACTTACACAATGAAATAGTTCAGAGCAGTAATACATATTATAAACAAAATTGTTTGGGAATTTTAACAACATAATATCAAGTGAAAAAAATCAAGTCTTGGGAAACTATGCAGTTTGATTATATTTTTAAGTTTTGAAAGTAAACAAAGAAAATATATTACTTAGATATGCAAATATTGTAAAAATGCATATGTGTTTACACATATAAATAAACACATATATGTATAAGCATAAAGTGTGTGTACTTTAAAGCAAAAATATGATAATCAGAAAAATCAGTGTAGCAGTTGCTTTAAAAGTTGAAAAAAGATGAGAGAAGAAAAATACATAAATAAATATGGTTATTGCTCTAAATTTTGGGTTAGTTCATAAATAAGTAAAATATACAAGAACCAGGACATGACATAAAGTAATTATGATTAATGCAGTTTTATATGGCTGAATTTCAAAGAAAAATATATATTAATAATAACAATAAAAAGTCAGTAAAAGCTGGTGTGAGCTATAAACATTAAAAGACTTAATACAAAAAAATAAATAAAACTAGAAAAACAACTTAAGTTACTAAAACCAAAAGCGTCAAAATGCTATCAGTTCAGTTTCTCAGTTTTATTTATTTATTCTACCCTAGGTGAGGGAACATTGAATTCAGATAGCCTCCTGAGAGACATGAAGGAGATGCATTTGTTTTAATCCAGGTTATAATGATATGCATTCTTCTGGGTTCTTCTCCCACAAGACCAAAAAAAAAATTAATGGACAAATTTTCTGCTGATAGGCTTTCCCAACAGGATTTTTCAATCTCCCAATGACAGGCCCTTCTGGCTTGAACCAACTAGATTTTCTGCATTTGTGCCAATCCTCCAATCCCCTGTGACAACCCAAACCAAGCAATCTGGGAAGTAGAAATGGACCCTCACCACAGGCTCCAAACATAAAAAGCCCAGAGCCTCCTGTGAGGAATGGCCTCTGGCTGCAGTTCCCCTCCCCTTGTAGGGAGCCTGCCTCCTTTCTGCTCTAAGTGTTGAATGCACCTGCACTTTTGATAAAACACGGCTGCATGCTGCGGTTGCAACTTTTAATGCCTTTTAATTCTTCAATGGGCAGAGAAAGGAGACATGATGCAAGACACCCACATGGTAAAAATGGCATATGGCATCATAGCCAACTTCCAGTTTGTGTATTATTCAGTTACTATGTATAAAAGGCACAGAGTAGAGTTGGTGTGACTTGGGTATAGAAAAAAGTGAAACATGAGGCCTGAAAGCACAGACTTTTAGGAGGGAACCAATGCCTACAGTGTTCAGTGTGCAACTGTCTCTCATCTATTTAGAAGAGGCTGACATTAATAAAATTGGAAGTCACTCAAGTGTGTCCCTTAGCTGCATTTGTGCCTATCCACCCTTATTTTAATAGCTACCCTTGTTCCTATTTATAATCTAAGTATTCTTTGTATTCTTTTGATTAACAAGGCATGGTTTTTAAAGACAAGGCTAGACTCTTCCTCCGTCACGTGTTCCTTCCCTCCCACTTTCTGAACACTGTCTGAGAACACAACAAAACACGTACATAGCACCTACAGCCACTACAGGCCTATAAGCAAAAACACACACTTCTCTCCTTAGGCACAGAAAAGTAATTCCCATGACCTACTTGATTGTCCCACAGATGCAACGTATATGACAATTCAAAATCTATGATACATACTTCCTAAGCTCCCTTCTAATTTTCTCTACTACGGTATTCTCTGTCATATAAGATGGCTTTTTAACCTGCAAACAAAAAAAAAATATCTGTGCCAAAGTTGGGGGTCATTGGAAGAGGGGTAGTCTTATACAGCAAGTATATTCCAAACTCTATATTTTAACTGGAAAAGTTGGGGGTCATCTTATATGCCCAGTTGTCTTATATGCTGGAAAATATTTTATATATATATATATATGTATATAATGTATGTATTATGTATATATATATATACATACTATCACTATTTACCTACTTTTACCTACTTCCTGAAACTGATCCCAGACAATTCTTTAGATATATGAGAGAATGTTGTTTCTATTCTCACAAAATTCCAGCAGCAGTGGCAAAAACCAAGGCAAAGGACTACTTTGTGTGATTTGCTCCCAAGAATCCTCCACTAAATAACAGAATAACAAGACAGCTTTTTAGTAGGACTATGAGCCAGAAGAACTTCAGTTCCTCAGTGTTACCCTCACATTGATTAAGCCTAGGAATACTCATTATAGACTTTGAGTCTCTACTTCTTCTGCCACATTAGAAATGTGTTGAAATGGTGGACTGTATTTTAATAATGTCTGATTTCTAGATATCTATAATGGTACCCAACTTGTAGTAGACAATGGTATTTATCATTTGTCTTAGGCTATCTATTGCTGTGATAAAACACTGTCATCAAAAGCAACTTGGAGAGGAAAGGGTTTATTTCATTAATGCTTCAGATATCGCAGTCCATCATCAAAGGGAAGTCAGGGCAAGAAGTCAAGGCAGGAAGCAGGAGGCAAGAACTGAAGCAGAGGCTATGGAGAAATTTGCTTACATAGTTGGTCCCCATGGCTTGCTTAACCTGCTCTTTTATACAACCTAGCACTACATATGCAGAGGAGGCACCAACCATGGTAAGCCAGACTGAGCCATACTAATAACTAATCAAGAAAATGATCTATAGGCCAACTTGATAGGACCATTTTCTTCATTGAGGTCTCCTCTTCCCAAATCACTGGAGCTTGTGTCAGGATGACAAAATATTCAGAACAGTATTCACATGAGTAAGTTGGTACAAGTGTAGATTTTCCAGAACTCTTTGTGTTTTTATAACTAAGAAAATGTGGAAGGTATAGTGAGATTTCCTTGGAGTTGCTAAACATAGAAAGAGCCACTCCTCAGTTAGCTTGGATGCTGTTCCTCTAAGAGAGAAACATTACATCCCATTGAGCCAGGCCCTGCTGACTGCTTGTCAGCCAGTGATCTTGCCTTACACTCACCATGTTTGTAGTTCTATAGAAATAAACAAACACAGCAGAGGAAAGGGAGAAGGCAAGAGTTCAGGGACAAATGGCTTCTTTCTTTGGAAGCATTTGCCTCAAAAAAATTTTTGCAGCAGTACTCTTAATAATTTTCTATTTTTTTAACACATCAACAAATAATGTCATAAAAGAAGCACAGTTGTTTTGTAGAATATAAATGAGATGACATAAAGAGGGTTGCTTTTTCTACCAGCATAAATATTTACCAATCTGATTAAACTTGTAGAGGTCATGATGAATGAATACCTAGTGATGGCCAAGAGAGCACTGTATATTTGTTGTACGCTATCTATTAGAATCCAATTATTTTCTTTCTCTGTAATTTTTAGTGGGATTTGCTTAGTGTTTTGTTTTTTTGGTTTTTGTTTGTTTGTTTGTTAAGAGAGGTCATTTATTTACTATGTGAGATTCCACACTTTTGTCAGATTATTTCCTAAGCATTATAAGCCAATGACAGATGCTTATGATGATGACACTTGTAAAATCCACCCAGTGGAATTTAGCAAGGCCTGAAGCCAATGAATAAATAATTTTGGCCTGAAACGAATAGTGAAAACACAACTTCTACCCATAAATAACTCTGTATTAACTGCTCTGCAACATAGCATGGAGAGAAGCCTGTGCCCATGGCAACCCAGCAGTTGAACTCTGACGGTGGGCTCTTTTCATCTTGAAGGAGGGAGGATATGAATTCACATGCCTACCACAGCTAATAACAACTTGTAAACCTGGCATTTCCTGATAATACAAAACATGTATAGAACAGCTTTTATCCAAGGACCTTTAAAAGGCCTAAAATCAAGCAAGTAGTCTCAGCCTTTAAAAGATAAAGAAGCCCCCAAAAGATTATGTAATTCACCCGAGGTCAGACAAAAAAAATATAAATAAAGTGAAAATACAATTCAAGGTAAGCGACTCCTGGACTGTTCTAATTATTAGACAATTCCATCCCCCCCTCCCCCCCGCCTTAGGCCTGGAACCTTGCCTCGGGTTCTCAAAACCTTCAACAGATCACTGAAGTCCAGGGAGTGTTCCCAGAGGGCTGCTGTGGTTTAATTGAACATCTTGCAAGTTGCAAGATTCTGTTATTAGTCTCATTAATTAGCTTAAAGTATTTCTCACAGAAGAAAGTCTCAAAACACATGAAAATTCAGGATTTCCCTTTTGTTTTATGATTTCCTAAATGAAGATGTTAGAAACCAAGCATAATTGAAATAGATGTATCACGTTTTCATTTTATGACTCAGTAGAAAATAAGGTCTTGGAAGATAATTCTTAATTGCACTGGGTAAGATAATGTAAGAGTATGGGGGGGAAGCACAAATTACCCAATACTCTCTCCATGCTGCAGAAAGTATTCTAAATTAAGCAGCTTAAAGCAATAGGCACAAACTGCATACAAGCAAAGTAGTAAAAAAAAAAAAAAAAAAAAGGAATTACATAATATATTAGATTTTTTTTTTCATCCACCTTTATTTCACTTGCATCTACTGTTCTTCTGACTGAAATTAACCTTCAGTTTTCCTTTCTCTCTTCCTCAGGGTAACTCCCACAAGATCCTCCTCTGGTGTCCCCTGTTCCTCCATATTCTGCCCCAGTCCTCACACTCCTTTGTGCTCTTCCGTATTAGTCACCTGTCCGCCTGTGTTCAAGTGGGCACATTACTGTATTAGAAAAGCAAGCAAGGATGGCTTGGTGGCGCACATCTTTAATCCCAGCACTCGGGAGGCAGAGGCAGGTGGATCTCTATGAGTTCGAGGCCAGCCTGGTCTCCAAAGTCAGTCCAGGACAGCTATGTCTGTTACACAGAGAAAACCTGTCTCAAAAAAAGAAAATGAAAGAAAGAAAGAAAGAAAGAAAGAAAGAAAGAAAGAAAGAAAGAAAGAAAGAAAGAGAAAAAGAAAAAGGAAGGCAATTAACGTATTACACTCAGTAAAGCAGTCATTTCAAAATTTTCAGTGACAGAGTTGATTCATTGACTTCAGAGTCCAAAACTTGCGGGGGGGGGGGGGGGGGGGGGAATGAATGTTAATGTTTCTTTTTCAGTACCAACACATAAGTTGCCAAGAGGCTGTCATTCTGCTTCTTGGAAAAAGAAGGAGGTGAGGGAAATGAAAGCTTTGTGGATTTTCTCGGGCCCATAGAGAACAGAAGCTGTGAAGAAAGCCAGCAGCTAAAAACCTGAATGAATAGCTGCGCCTAGAATTACAGTTAAGACTGACTTACGAGCGATGTGGTGCATGCCTTTAATAACACCTGGGAGACAGTAGCTCTCTGTGAGTTCAAGGCCAGCCCACCTTACTGAGTAAGTTCCAGGATAGTGAGGGCTACACAAAGAAAGCCTGCCTCAGAAAAGAAGAAAAAAAGTCTTGCTTGCTGGGAGCGCACACTTGTGAGACGGACAGTGATGGAACCAGAACTGGGAAGCTACCTGGTGACTCCAACTGCTGTGTCAACAACTCTAGATAGGCAGTTATTGAATTCCCAAGTGTTTTTCTTACTGCCTGTATGTAGTCAACCATTGGCTTCTTTAAGGTTTATTTGGAGTAGGTGCTCTTTTGCTTGGTTGGTTTTGTTTGTTTGTTGTTTGGGGGTGTTGTTTGTTTGTTCAAGACAGGGTTTCTTTGTGTAGCCCTTGCTACAGAACTCATTCTCTATACCAAGCTGGGCTCCAACTTAAATTCACTGGCATCTGCCTCCAAGAGTGTGGGGACTGCAGGCTATGCCACCACTGCTTTTGCTGAATGCCTATTTTACAATAGAGATTTTTAATTTATTTTTGTTTAGTTTATTATATATTCTTCTTCTTTTTTTAAATTTTTTAAACTCCTTTTTTTCCAAAGATTCATTTATTATGTATACAGTATGTATCAGATAACATTATAGATGGTTGTGAGCCACCATGTGGTTGCTGGGAATTGAACTCAGGACCTCTGGAAGAGCAGTCAGTGCTCTTAACTGCTGAGCCATCTCTCCAGCCCCAATATTCTTTAGATTCTTTGAGTTGAGGCTATAGAGCTGATAATAAAATGAAATCTGCTCTATTTGTACTTTCTAATGGTGACTGAACTTGTAACCTCAGACAAGTAATGAAAAATTAAGCACATGTCTGATGACAAAATGATATAATCTGTACTTCTTGGATAATCATTAGTCTCTCTTGGTTCTGTGAAAGCTGCATAAAAAAAGAAGCAACCTGATTACTAGTCAGTCAGAGCTGCAAGATTCTCCTGACCACCAGGCCTGACTCACTGAATCCTTACTTGGACCACGCCGTCAACAGCAGAGGGCTGACCCCTGACCTAATCACATATGTCAAAATCATGCCATCTGCTTACAGTTTTTTTTTTCTGAGTTTTTCATTGTCACACCTCTTTGTCTCTGTTCTCATATTGCATTTTCTTGATCACTATTGCCTCATGAAACGGTGAATCACTGAAATATCCATCTATCAGTCTTTTTGCTCTCTTTAAAATTAGGTTAGCTCTTCTAGCCCTTTTCATTTCTATATAAATTTTCAAATCAAATTAGGAAGTTCCATTAAATGTGATGACATGTGTTGATAATCTACTTAATAAATCCATTTCAGTAGGCTTTTTAATTTAATTTTTTTTTATTTATTCACTTTACATCCTGATCATAGCCCCCTCCCTCATCTCCTCACAGTCCCATGCTTCCTCCCTCCCTCTTCCTACCTATGCCCCTCCCTGAGTCCTCAGAGAGGGGGAGCCCCCCCCACTATCTGACCCCAGCCTATCAAGTCTCATCAGGACTACATGCACCCTCTGCCTCTGTGGCCTGCTAAGGCCACCTCACAAGGAGGAAGTGATTGAAGAGAAGGCAACAGAGTCCATGGCAGAGACAGCCCTTGCACCCCTTACTAGGGAATCCATATGGAGACTGAGCTACATCTGAGAAGGGTACCTAGGTCCTCTCCGTATATGGTCCTTGGTTGGCGCATCAGTCTCCAAAGGCTCCCCTGGGCCTAGATTGTTTGGCTCTGTTGATCCTGTGGAGCTCTTGTCCCCACTGGGTCCTTCTATATCCCCACTCTTTCATAAAACTCCCTACATTTTGCCCAAAGTTTGGCTGTGAGTCTAAGCATCTGCTTCAATCCCCTTCTGGGTAGGGTCTTTCAGAAGACATCTCTCTCTTCAACCACTTCCAGTGTCCATTCTATTTGCTCTTCTGAATGAGATTTAAGCATCCTCTCTACAGTCCTCCTTGTTACTTAGCTTCTTTAGGTCTGTGGATTGTAGTGTGGCCATCCTGTATCATATGACTAATATCTACTTATAAGTGAGCATATACCATGTGTGTCCCTCTGGGTCTGCGTTATCTCACTCATGATGGTCTTTTCCAGATCCATCCATTTGCCTGCAAATTTCATGATGTCCTTGTTTTTAATAGCGGAGGCTTTTTATTTTAATACTGTATTCCAACCCATGAAAAATGCTATTTCATTTATTTGAGTTTTCTTTAATTTGTATACTTTGATATACACATATCTATATTTTTAATATATTTGTTCATAAGTTTCTGGTATTATTATGAACAATATTTCTTTTTTCAATTTCCAATTGTTCATTGCTAGTATATGGTTATATAATTTTAATCTTTCATCTTTGAGAAACTTAGTCATTTTTGCTGGTGTCATTTTTTTAGGCTTGATTTCAAGATAGTTTTGTTTCTTTGCCATTTACAATGCTTTTTGCCCCCTCCACCCCCACATTATTAACTTGGCTAGGACCCTACTATGTTGAAAAGAAGTGGTGAGAGCAGCAAACCTCGTCTCTGGTCTTAGAAGGAAAGCATTCATCATTATATGTGATGGTAGGTATACAGTATTTGTAACCACCCTTAAGTGGAAAAAACTCATTTAGTATGAGTTCACTATGCGCTTTAATAGTAGAAATGGTGGATTTTAAAAAAGATTCTTTTTTTTTATGCAGTGTGCATATATGTGTGTCAACATGAGTGTGTACTTCATGTGTGAGGGTGCTGACAGAAGACAGGAGAGGGCATTGGATTCCCTATAGTTGGAATTGCAGAAGTTGCCTAGCATGAGTTCTTGATAAACCAGCCTGCCTTCATCTTAGGCTTGAAAGACATCTTAAAGTTATGACAAACTATGTATATTCCTGTTTATGATTAAATCTCTGTTTCTGAGAGATTAGGTTATACCTCATCTGTAACCTTAACTACAGGCACTTCTGTACTACCTATTCCAAGAAACCACAAGCATGTCTTTATTTCAAAAAGTTGTTATGACCATCTTGCAACCCTATCTTTGTTTTAAAAAGTTGTTATGACTACCTTAATACAATTATCTTCTTATGCTGTTTTATAATCCTGCCTATTTGCCTGCCAAGCCCTCAATTGGGAGTCCCCTACCCCTGAGCTATAAAAATCTTATCTTGCCCATGTCCAATGCTGACCTCTTGAACCCCACCTTAGGGGGAGGCAGCCTGTGTATACAAATTTTTTAAAAGTTTTCCTTAATTAATTTGGCCATGATGATTTGGGCCAGTGGTCTTTCTCCTTGAATATTTAAATTAGCATTCTGCAAATGAAACTTGGGTCCTCTTGTTGGAGGTTTGTCTGATGTATTTTGATGTTGCTTGCTGTCTCTGCTCCACCTGTACTTTGCCTAAGAGCCTAATCTGTTTGACCAATAAAAAGCCATCACACCTAGGCAGAGTGTATGGGATAGGTGTGGCTAAGGTTCCAGGGCTAGGAGAGACAGAGAGAATCTTGGGAGGAAGGGAAGACCTGGGGAGAGAAGAGAAGGGTCCTGCACCACCGTGGGTTAGGTGGAGGAGAAGCACATGGCTGGCTTGGATGGAGGATTTGACCCAGATGATGATACTTAGCATGTATTTGGGATTATGCATGGGAGGTAGCTTGATAGAAATTATTAGAAGCAGATGGCATGGGATTCCCACTATGAGAAGTAGTTTAGGGGATTAATATTTTCCCTGCCCGAGATTAACTAAGGCTATTTTAAAATATAACAGTTGTATGTGTCTTGATTGATGCTAGCGGATTAGACCATGCTGCAATAATAATAATAATAATAATAATAATAATAATAATGATGATGATGATGATGATGATGATGATAAGCATTATTAGACCATACTGGTAAACTATCCGCAACAAATTGGCACCCAATGTCCTCGGAGAGAACAGCAAGATAGACTTAATGCTAAACCATCTTTCCAGCCCCAAAGTTGGATTTTATCAAATACTTTCTATGTGTCTATTAAGGTGATCATACAAATACTGTTTGTGTTTTTGAGTTTTTCTTCCTTCATTACTTCCTCCCTTCCTCCTTTCTCCTTCCTCCTCCCTCTTTTACCTCCTTCTCCTCCTTTAATGGCATTTTATTTAGTCATTTCCATTTACAACTGAATCTCTGGGAATTCAAAATTAACGTTCTTGCAGGTGAACTTCTGGTGTACAGGGACTCTTTGGACCTTGTGCTTCCTATTGCTCCAATGCACTCTAACAGAACCCTGAAATCCTGCCTGCCTGGCTGCTGTCCAATTACCCATGACTCCTCTCACCCACAACTTCTCTTGGGAAGATCAAGTCCTCAAGGGCGGCATCATGCTCGTCAGTCAGTATGGCTCCTGGAGTGCTTTTGATTAGTTTTGTGTGACTTTTTTTTTCTTTTTTTTTTTTTTTCTTTTTTTTTTTTTTTAGTTGTAGTAGGCAGAAATCTCCTCTGAGCAAAGACACCTATGGACTTCCCACTAAACTGTTTTCTCCAATTCATCTGTTAGGCAGGCTTGGATTTTCTGTAAAGATGTCAACTGAGGAACTGATACAAAATTCTGAGAGTATCCCGAGAACCCTCAACTTCAGTTTCCTCTGTCACAGTGAGGTCGAGATCCCGTAGCTGTGCCTTGAGGTCTGAGTACATCTCCAGCTTCAACAGTGCCTGAGCTTCCTGGTGCTGGCCTTCCCGATCCTGGTATTCAGTGGGACACAGGCTCGTCTTTAAGGAGTTCCAGCTTAGGGAGAACACTGCAAGCGTTTGGTAACATGATGAGTTGACAGATTTGTTCCGCAGTAGTAAGCAAATTTAGCATTCTTAGGCTATACATGAATGTGATGTATCCTTACGTTATATTTAGGGACTTAAAATGATTTTTGTTGAGAACGATTGTAACTATGCCAATAAGCGACATCAGTCTGTACTTTCTGGTCTTTTGATTTACCTACGTGACTTTCTCAACACTGTCGTTGGGGGTAAGAGTATTCCCTACATGATTCAGTTGCTTTGTCTTCAGTCATGCTGTGGAAAGGGGCCACTTAAGACAAAACCAAGCTTAGAGTGAGAGGCGTGTGTGAACTCTGCAGCATGGTGAGCTGCAAACTGACACTTGCTCAGTGGAGGCAAGCTGTATATTAGGCAAGAAGGAAAACCCGTACAGAGCATGGGCATTGAGCAGGGATTCCAGCTTGAATGCCAGCCTGAATGGAGCCAGTTTGAAGTGAGACCCTGTGTTGACTTTCTTTGTATTAATATCTGAAATCGAATGACTTTTGCCCCTAGAGGGAGCCTGGTTTATCCTGTGAGGGACCAAGAGAAAGGTCTGAGAAAGAGAAATGAAAGAGAGAGTAAGCGGCAGCCTCAGCTGAGGGAGAGATAGCAGAAGCACAAATGTTGTCACAGAACACTTCATGACTGATATGCTAGGCACTGCCAGGCAGAGAGCGAGGGGAGAACCCGGTTACCAAGGCCCGGAATGTTTAGAACGTATGAGGTATTCACAGAAGGAACCCATTTTGAGATCATTTGAAAAGAGAAAAGAAGAAAGTTTAGTAGCAAGACAGTTATGTTCAAACCCTGGCTCTGCCCCCACACACAGAACTATATCAAATCATTCAGCCTTTCTGTGCCTTGCATTCTTCTTCTCTTTTCTTTCTTTGTTGTTTATTTTGGTTTTTTGAGACAGGGCTTCTCTGGGTAGCTGTAGCTGTCCTGGACTTGCTTTATAGACTAGGCTGGTCTTAAACTCAGAGCCATCTGCCTGCTTCTGCCTCCCCAAAGAAGGTAACCCTGCCTGGATACACTCTGCATCTCTAAAATGGCTGCAATCAGAACACTTACCTACTGTGGCTGTTCTGAAGAGGGCTTGGGTAAACAAGCTCTACAAATTAAATTGAACAAATAAAATACCATCATTTACATAGACTGGTGGGAACTAACTGTGGCATTTATAATTATGGTTTAATGAAAATGTCACAAACAATATGTATATCTTAGTTATCACTCATTAACATATGCAGATCCAAACAACATTACCGAAAATATGCTTCGGTGTTTAAGGGTTAGAAGAACATAGGTCTGCTTACTGTTTCCTTTTCACATCTCTACTCCTAGAGTGACCTAGAGTAAATTGTAAAATTAAGAAGTATTTTAAAATCTGCAATGAAAGAAGTGTAAATGTATGATAAGTTTACTGATATAAATATGAATTATCAATATGCTCCAAGAAATAAATTTTATGTTTAAAATACAAAAGAGTCTCAATTTTTCATTTCCAGATGTTTAAAAGCTGGGCTCCCTCCTATTACTCGGCTTTCTTCTTTAATGTAAATCTGTCCTTGTCAGCAAAGGATGCTATGTTAGACTCTGAGGGAAGAGGTGAGGAATAACAGGCCTTTACAGAAGCCATTCCATGTCACATAAGCAGCTACATATGTTAACTTCACCTTGGAAACAACTTGTATTGAGTAAAAAAAAAAAAAAATAGAGGTTCATTGCATACATCTATTCATAGTTATCAAAACAGTCTAAGAAAGAGAGAACCGCTCTTGGCCAGATTTTTACAAGGAGGCCCACAGACACCAAATAACTCGTTTCAATTGTAGAGCCAGGTGAGAATCTAACCAAGACCTAAACAAAAGCTTGCTTTATATCCAGGTACCGGCTGTTTACTGCATGACCTCAGAAGCACCTGAATACACGGACTGTACGTAATGGAGACTGTCTTAGTCATGTGGGTGCGTTAACAACGTGCTATAGATGAGGTAGCAACAGAAAGGTACACTCCATAGGTCTGCACCTGTGAAGGGCAACCCCACAGATAGATTTGGAGTCTGGCAAATCTAGATCACACCTTGCTGTTTGCTCACAGGTAGGAGACAAGGCAGTTCTCTGTCCCCTTTTATTAGTACACCAATGTCATTGATAAGGGTTCAACACTTGGTCTCCCCTCGAAGACCCTACACCTTCAAATACTCCCACTCCAGTGACTAGGTTTCAACACATAGCCTTTCTTTGTAAGAGACACGTTCAGACCATGGTGAAGAGATCTTCAGCGTGCAGCGTGACAAGTGGCCCCTCCCATGTACTTTCCGTCACTGACTTGGCTGACTTGAGAGCTCTGCATTAGCTTACACATTTGAAGCTAACTGGGGAAGAAGGAAATCTCATCGCTTAGAACCCTGGACACAAGGACGAAACACACTTCCTGGGCAAAACTCCTAAAAGCACTACAGTCTAGCTTATGAGCTAAGCGTTATAGCACTTTTTTGCCCTTGTTACTGTAGAATGAAGTTGTCACTCAATTACTTGCTCATTTTGGCATAAATGCTCTGAATGTCTTCTCTGTTCCAGGGACTGGGCGGTGGGTATTAATAGTGCTCTCAACAGTCTATTTAGAAGCACTTAATTTTTTATTCCAAGCTTTTCAGACCACTGCTCACTGAGATTCTGTATTAACAGAAAGAAAAATGTCCCTGCATGCATGCATGTGCACTGTCTTGCTGGAAACCAGGATTTGGGCTTCTCTCCTGTTCCCAACACAAGGCTCAGCCTCTGCTTCTCTCATACTAAAATACAATCCCCATTACACATAGGTACACACACACACACGATAAAGAAAGTATCCATTCAAGCAAAGGCAAATTCAATCAAAAGGCATAGATACTCAGCAGGTATTTGTGAAACTGAGGCCCATTTATAGCCAAGGATTTCAATGTTTTAAGTCTGTAAAAATGACCATTATCCATACACACTGTCTGCTTTTACCCATGGTGGGGCTGGCATCTTTCTCCTTCCTAAGCTGAATCCTTTATTGTGGAAGGCACATGTGGTAATGGAGTCATTATCCTGCTGAGGACTAAGAGAAAGTGTTCCTTCTTTCCAGTATTAAAGTGCCTGCTCCTTGACTTGGGTATTAAAATGAGGGTTCAAATAGCTCCTTGTTCTAATTTTCCTTATCAGCCTCCACAGGACCCATTTCAGGCTGTCTGTGAAGTGTTAGAATGCAATTGTGTGCTTGAATAAAAAGAGAAACTGAATTAGAGCCTCTTAAGACCATTATATTGTCTTATTTAGTGACACTGTTTGCCTCACCATTACTAGGCAATGAGCTAAGTGTTCTTCCTGAGTAGAATAATGGTACCCACATTTAAACAGCACTTTCCACTTTGCAAAGCACTTTTGCAGCATACATTCTCTCTTTTGAACCATTCAACAATCCTGGAGCAGACTGAAAGTGTGCTATGATCATAGATTTACATGGTTAAGATATCGCCTTCAACCTCCAACGTCAGAAGGGACAAGTTGATGGGCATGGTAATGGAGCAGAGTTGTCCTGCCCCTGGAGGTGGAATGTCTGTCACAGAGCATCCCAGCTCACTGAGGACTCAAGCACCATGGTCCCTGCTGCTCTGTGCAAAGAGACCTGCAAATCCTCACTGAAATTACTAATAGTTAACAAAACACAGAAATGCAGCTAATCAGAGACACTATATGAAATTATTTTAGAGGTAGATACAGCAGTATTGGTTACTAATCTATATGTTTCAGAGGACAAGTAATTTTTGAAGATCGTGAGTGTTTACCAACTGTATTGAGGCAGGGGAGACAGACAGGGAATATTAAGGAACATAAGAAAGAAAATGAGCCCCTCTCTGCAGCTAGCCTAAGACTCAAGAACTACAACACAATTAACATCTGTTGTGAAGGTTGCTGACACATATTTCCCTTTTTAGATATTTTTATTAATTCGTTAAGAATTTTATACAATGT
>OU015756.1:29990530-30005392 GCA_907169655.1 Acomys percivali | reverse complement strand
AAAAAATGGGGCATGGATCTAAACAGGGGTCTCAAAAGATGAGATAAAAATGGCTTAAAAACATTTTTAAATTGTTGAAGATATTTAGCCATAAGTCAAGTTCAAATTAAAACTAACTTGAAGCTGGAGAGATGGCTTAGAGGTTAAGGACACTGACTACTCCTCCAAAGGTCCTGAGTTCAATTCCCAGCAAACACATGGTGGCTCACAACCACCTATAATGTGATCTGATGCCCTCTTCTGGCATGTGGGTGTACATGCAGGCAGAGCACTGTATACATAATAATAAATAAATCTTTTTTAAAAAAACTAACTTGATATTTCAGCTTATTCTAGCCAGAATGGCCAAAAAAATAAAGGGAAAAAAAACAGGAGAGGCTAGCATGAACAGAGAAAAAAAACACTTAGTCACTGCTGGTAGGAACACCTTCTGGTGCTACCACTATGGAAATAAAAGTAGAGATTCCTTAAAAAGCTAGAAACAGATCTACCCGATGACCGAGCTATACAACTCCCCGGCATCTATACTACAGAGAGACTGGTTCTTCCATCCTCACTGCCGCTCTGTTCACATTAGCCGGGAAACGTCCTTCAGCCGATGAAATAGATAATGAAAATGTGGAGTGTTCACACAGCCGAGTACTGTTCAGCTATTAAGAAAAACGAAGTTATTAAATTCCTAAGTGAATAGATGGGTCTGGAAGCAATCATTCTCAGTGAGGCTATCCAGACACGGAAACACGTGTTTTCTTAAATTTGTAGATGTTAGCATCGAATCTTCAGTTACATCTTCCATTCTGAACACCCATAGAGGTCAGGAATTTAGTTAGGGTTGTGACGGGGCACTCTCAAAGGAGGGTAGATATAACACAGAGGAATAAGGAGCTAAAGGGGACTGTTTATTTTACAAAGAGGCGTATAAGCAATTAACCGTGCTTAAGGCCTAAGTGTGCATGGCCTTCCTGCTTCCACAGCTGTAAAGCTACACCTTCCTAGTGTAGTTACAGAAGCCACACATAGAGAAAAGCATAGGTTCTAACCTCCCTGTGCACATTAGGTGGTTCCTAGTTTCTTCTTATCAGATTTAAATGCCATCCGAGGCAACCCCAGAGCTACCCTATAACCTCATCTGTGGAAAGAGATGGGAGAACAGAAGAAAAAAATAAAATGTCTTAGCAACTCATTGAGATAGAACTGGAGACACACTAAAATGGCATAAGGTTATGACTAAGACATTTAGTTGTGATGCCTCTTAGAAAAGCCCACACACTGATATGTACCTTTCATTCTATTTTTAATAAACTACAATTTTGCTTTGTACAGGCTCATCCTAGAATTCTTTTCTGTGATATAGTCAGGAATTTGGCTTTCCCTGAGTGGAGGGCCCTAAAAGAAAAGGGGCTGTCTTCTCGGCTGTCCTCTGCTACACCATCATCGCTGTTAACTGTGAGGATGCATGTAAGTGTGTTCATAGTCTGCTCTTGTATTCTGCCACTTGGCAAGAAAGTCCTATTGTGCAAAACATTTCAGTGTTGAAACAGATGTTTTTTGGTTGCAAATGACTCTAATATATATGTATATATATTATGTATATATATATACATATATATATATATATTCCCAAATATAATGACTTGAGCTGAGCACAGTGGCCCACACCTGTAATCCTGGCACTCAGGAGGCAGAGGCAGGCAGATTACTGTGAGTTTGAGGCCAGCCTGATCTACAAAGTGAGTCCAGGACAGCCAAGGCTACACATAGAAACCCTGCCTCAAAAAAAAAAAAAAAAATATATATATATATATATATATATATATATATATAAAATGACTTGTTATTTTAATAAAGAAACATGAAAAACTATTTATACAGGAGAAAACTTCTGACCTTCCCTTGAAGCAAGACAAATAATCTGTCTTTAAGAGGAAATTTTGACATGCCCACAGTGAAGGAATATCCTTATTTCCAACCATAATAGGACTTAGAAACAGGACTCTAATTAAACAGCCTTTGCTCACTCTTTGTTACATCACATCTGCCCGTGACTTTCCACACTTCATCAAACATGTTGGAAACAGATTTGTGCCTCGCCATTCTTTGGGTGTTATTTTCCTTCTGAAGACTCCTTTGTCATACAAAACTTACATCCAACAGGTTTATGTAATGTTGACTGTCATTTGTTGTAGAGTAGCAGCCAATAGAAGGAGAAGATGTCCTGCCCTGCTTCAACCTCACTAACTTCATCAGTCAGTTAGATTGGATTGTAGCAACTGCGTGGTTTTGGTCAAACAGGCATTTTGTCACCGCAGCAAGGAAAGTAGTCAATACGCCCTACCCACCACCATGAACAATGGCTTTCTTCCTCCTTTCCATCTTCCTCTCTCCCTTCGTCTATCACACCTTAATGGGTGGCTGACCAAGCCCACAGAAAGCCCACAGGTTTAACAGTGGGGATTTGTGACTAGCTGCATGGTAGATGAATTTTTAGAAATCTCACGATCCAGTTAAAGACAGATAGATCTTTTGTTGCCCCTGGGGTCCCTGCTGGAATTTGGGGAGACAAAGACAGGCACATTTGAACAATGAGTTAGAAAGTGACACCCCAAAATGTTCCACCGCGATGGACTGAGAACTTCAAGCTGAGGAAGAGCAACGCAGGGAGAGGCTCTCTGGGGAGGTCCCTCACCCACTTCGTACTATCAAAAAAGACATAGGGATGCCTATGTGATGATGCCCTCTGACGCATGATAATGCTCAGCAACCTTTTTTACAAGCAGCTTTGTAAGTGTCTGACAATGCGCTTTTGAAGTAGAGAAGTAGGCGCTTCCCTTTCCGAAACACACTGAGGGCCTCCTGCCTATGCAATGGGGGGAGACTCTATTTTACACCCCAGAAAGACCATCCTGAAGATAAACCTGAACATGTGATGAGGAAAGTAGAAGGGCAGTGTTCCCTTGTTGAGATATGTCCTTAAGTACTGCAAAGTCCCGCCCACAACGCAGTTAGCTGTAAACCCTCACTGCTAACCCTGTGGGGCACCCCCCATTAAGGTGTGCTAGAAAAGGAAGGAAAGGAACAGAGAGAGGAAGGTGGGAGGAAGCCGTCATTTGCGGGGATGGCGTATATTAATTAGTCTTCTTGTTGTTGTGACAAAACGCCCGAAGAAAAAAAAAGCTTAAGGGCGGAAATGTTTATTTTGGCTCACAGTCTGAGGACAGCTGAGATAGTCCAGCATGGTGAGGACGCTAAGGCTGCAGGGTCAGGGAGCGGCTGGACAGTGTGTCCACAGTCAGGAAGTGAAAGGAGATAACAGCTAGTGTCAGCTCACATTCCAGGATGACAGCCAGAGGGTATCTTCCTACCTCTCTTAACCGAATCTGGAAACTCTCTCACAGACGTGCCCTTAGGTTTCTCCTAGGTTATTCTAACCTTGTCAAGTTGACATCAATAGTAACTATCCCAGAGGGATTTTGAGAAAATAATATGGTTGTTGGTTCCAATACAGTCAATATTCTTTTGTGGTATAGATTCACTACATAAAATAAAACACCATTTTCCTCAGAAAATATTAAGGTTACAGACAAATTGTATAGAAATATATAGGAACAATAGCAAACAAAAAGTGTAGATTACTGAATCAACTCTTACAGAGCCTTTGTATATTGATACAAAATTAAGGTTATCTTTTTGTTACAGTATACTATGTATTAACTTCTTTTAAGGTATTATACCTATGTAACTCTTAAAAACACAATGTGAAGTTCTAGTCCTTTTGAAAGCTACTCTCACAAACTGTTTAGGATAATTAAGAAATGCAAACTAATAGTCAATCAAACTTGTGTTTTTGTTAGGTACTAGTTTTCTAAGTTAATCAGTCAGTATTTAGTCAGAAACTAGTAATTCAGATATACTAGAGATAGACAGTCTTCAGAAACCTTAGAGATCTGTAGAATATGGCATTTAATGTTTTATTAACTTGAGAATATTTTGACAATGAGACATGTCAGCTCCTGGCAGCACCTCCTTTCAACTTTGAAGATGATGACCATCAAAAAATTCTACCTTAGGAGATGGCCTCATTGTGGCAAGCTAGTTACTGAACAAGAATTGTCTTTGCTTCTACTTGCTGACAGAATACTGGACAAACTCTATACAGGAAAGTCAACTGGTAAGCTTTGCAAGGACAAGGTAGGCAAGCCCTTTATAATACCTGCTTCATAGTAAAGTCTGTCAGATACTCTGAGCCAGAAGGCTGAAGATAACGCTCCAATGTTATAGAGAGATCTTGGGTGACTGTCCAGGAGACCAACAGTAGCTGTCATTTCTTAGTTTTGGAAGCTGCTTGTTCTGCACTTCTTCTTTATTCAGATAATATTTATCCTTCTAAGGTCTCTAAATAGCTATAGTCTTACAATTAAACTTAGTAGTTGAGGATTTAAGAAGATGATTTAGGTCTGAAGGTAGCTTTTAATTGGTAATGCAAGTTTTTATACAAAATGATTTAAATACAGAACTTTGGACTCACCAAGACAGGATGGGTTGTAGAATACTTTCTACAAGGTTGCCAAATACTAATGGACTAGAAATTATGAATGCAATTTTAAAAGATAGTACATCTTTTATTGATGTTAGAGAAAACATCTTTTATTTAATAAAAAAGAGGGAAATGGCTGCAGGGTGTTTGATCCCAATGTGATCCCTGAGATTGTGAACTGTAAAAAAACCTGTCTTTTATTTGGCGTTGTTGAGCCCTAACACACACCTTTAATCCAAGAACTATCTGTACACAGGATTTAATAAAGTTAACCCTAGGTCAAGAGGGCAGAGCAAGAAACCAGCTGACAGGGATTAAAGAGTAGGAGGGACTTTGAGTTAAGGGGTATTTTAGACCGTGTGTAGAAGTAGAAGGGCTCTTAACTCTTTTGCTCTTTAGTTTTCAGCTCTTTGGCGCTTAGCTCTCTAGCTCTTGGGCTCCTCAGCTCCCTGGCCTTTAGTTTTTGGGGGGCTTTAAGCTAGCAAGCCTTTGGTCTTGAGTTTTTTGGCCTTTTTCTTCCTGAGCAGTCAGCTGAGCTAGTGGGCCTTTTGGGGACTTTTTTCATCGAGATGTGAGCTGAGTAGGAAGGCCAGCTGGGTGCTTTCTCTGTCTCTATGAGCTTGCAGATTTTTCACCACAGCATCTGGCTCCTGAGTCTTTATTAGTAAAATAGAATGATCTGGGATTTTCAATTAAAACAACAAAACTGTTACCGTATTATAGTCTTGAAAAGTCATGTTGATCTCTTTTTGAATACTTCCTAGATTACATCCAGTGATGTGCTTTTAATATCTATGGCTTCCTCTACATAGTATTTTATGACAAAGATCATATTTGTTTTCTATTTCAATTGTATCTCAAGTAGCTAGTCCTCGATGAGAAAAAGTACTAGTACTTGTTAAGTGAATGAATGAGTGGATGAGATAAATGTCCTCAAAACTCAGCTGCGTTGCTGGCTTTCTGCTACATTTCAGTACCAATTCTAGTCATGCATTCATAAAGATGGAGGGGAGGCATGTGAGGGAGGGAGGCAGAAGGGGGAGTGGGATCTGTGGTCAGGATGTAATAGATGAGAGAAAATTTTCAAAAATTAAAAAAATGCTTTCATTCTTTTTCATAATTTTTTGTTCTTAATTGAATATAAACACGAAAGGGCCTCACTATTTTTTTTTCCCTTGTCTTATCATTTAATTGCTCTGCCCTCTCTTCTATTTCTATAGTCTTGGTTATTTGGAAAATCGAAACTGATAGGGGACAGATGGCACTGTTTATGACTGCTGCTGAGTGACAAGTGTCCAGTGCTGGCTATATTTGTTCAGGACACGTGTGATGTCCAGGGCAGGGGGATAGTTTAGATGAGAAAGGGATGGCTCTCTCAGTTGGTGCTGCCACCCTCCTTCTTCCTTGCTTGCTTTATAAGGCAGAGGTTTCACATAGCACAGGCCTTACACTCTCAGTTCTCCTGCCTTGACTCCTGAGTACTGGGATTACAGGTACGAGCCATTACACCTGGCTCAGCTCTCCATGAATTAACAAGGTGCCTCCTCCCTATCCTAAAATCATTGAAATCTGTTTTTGTGCTTAGAAATAATAACTTCATAGGATTGTTGTCATATTAGGAGACCCTCCTATGAGCTCTAAACTAAAGAACTGAAATTCTCTGCACTGAATAGTTTGCTAGTTTGTAAAGAGCTTATGGACTCAAGGTCCTCCCAAAGGAAAAACAAACGCCCCAATCTTCCCCCTAGCACTTTGGCTCTAATTCTTAAATCATTTTTATTCATTTTCAGTAGGGCTTCTCAGGATAACTGAGGCATAATTGCCAGAAATCTCATAAATTAGATGTGACGTCTGTGTCCTTCTCACATCCCTATAAAGTTAAACAAATAGTTATAAAGTGAGTCATTTAATGAACAAGATTGGAGTGCCACCTAGTGGCATAATGTGAAATCTCATAGACCTTCCTTGATAACAGCAGATGTTGAGAATTGGTTCCTAGCACCTGAAATCAAAACAACAAAAACAAACAAACAAAATCATATTTTTGACAAAAATAATTAGCATACATCTAAAATTCATTGAGATAATTCAAAACTGAGCAAGCAGTATGCATGCATGTATGGCAATGTCACAATGAAAGATTAATTTGTACCATTAATATGTGGAAATAATTATAATTCTAAATTTGGTTTTAGAAAACATGGCTTGGACATCACTTCTCTTGCAGTATGTGTATGATGTATTGGGTTAGATCACCAATGCAGACACACGGGGGTGAGGGGAGGAGAGATATAGCTTTGCTGTCATCTTCTAATCATGAAGTCATAATCAAGTTTTTAACATTGAGCCTCAAGCTCTTAATTCATAATTTTTTAATTAAAAACAGAACTATTCTTGATTTAAAAAAAAAAAAACAAGATGTCATTTTCCTCTCGAAAAGGACGAAAAATACTAGGAGTTGGTTCAGGTCAGGACATTCTAAGGCCCCAAAGCCTTCCTTTGGCAATAGCAAAAGAAATAGGAAGTTCACCCCACCCTCCCATCATCTCTTATCTTTGCAACAGGCCATTAAAAAACAAAAACAAACAAACAAAAAGGTCTTTCCCACAAAGGAACTCAAAAGATCTTCATAATGCTCTGTTCTCAGACAAAAGAAGTGAAACCCAGAGAACCAGAACAAATCACCCTGGCAGAGAACCTTTCAGTTTACCACCCTGAGGCCATAGCCTTTGCCCACGGGAGGTAACTTACCCTGTTTTGCTTTGAATGTTCACTTTTGAAGACACCTGTCTTATATAAATAAGGATAAAGTTTGTGACAGTTGATCTTTCGTTTGTCAGAGGCAACACCCATGAAAACTGTGAAAGGAAAGAATTATTGTTCCTTCCAAGAAAGCTGCAGAGTGAGGAGTTTACTTAAGTGAATTGATTAATTAATGAAGTTGACTCAAGTCAATCAGGGTGAGTTCTGAAGCTTGTTAGGAAAATAACTGACAGAGGACAAGCAAGAGGATAAAAAAATAAATATAAAAAATATGCAAGGAATACAGTTGGACAAGAGAAAAAGCAAAGGATCAACAGGAAAACAGAGGAGAGGTAGATAAAAATCTGGAGAATTTGAGGAAGTATGTGCTCATGAGATGGTAGGTAATGGGTCAAAGACCGCGGGAGAACATAGCAGAAGAGGAGAGTGCACAGGTGTGCCCAGAGGCAGCAGAAGGGAGGAGTTACCCAGTGCATATCAAAGAGTCCACAGAAACAAGGAACAAAGGTAATTTACAGCAATCAAAACCCTAATATCAGTGACTAGAAGTTCATACAGAAGAAAAGAAGAGGACTGGAAAAATGACCCATCAGCTAAGAGCACCAGCTGCTCTTCCAGAGAACCTGGCTTCAGCACCCAGTACCCACATGGTGGCTCGCAAACAGCTGGGACTCCAGTTCCAAGAAATCTGATGCATTTTTCCAGCCTCTAGAGACAAAGGCCCAGGCACACACACAGTGCAGACATGCATGCAGGCAAAACTCCCATATACATAGAAAATATTTTTTTAATGAAGCTTAAAAAGGAAAAAAACAATGACAAGAAAGAGAAACAGACTATGGTGCAGGGAATCATGGATGAGAAGGCCTGCCTGAATAAGCTTGGCCAACTCCATGGCAGGCTTCAGTTTCTTGTTAGTTCAGAACAGGCCCAAGCCTCCACTCCTCAGAAATGAGCTCAGCAGCCACAGGAAACACTGCCAAACACGGGCAGCCAATCAGAGATGGCCCAGCCACCTGGCCAGAGGAAGCAATAATTGCTTAAGGAAGAGTTACTGCAGGTCTGGAAATCTTCTGTCGTATGATTAACTCATGACTGCTGACTAAGGTTGCCTGTGTTGGACCCTCACGCCCAACTCGGAAAGGGGGTCGCTGTGAGAGACCACACGAGGCACAACACACTGATGCAAAAGCAAAGGTTTATTGCTGACGTGCCAGGGTCCCTCAGCACTCGGGAGGTGAAGGACCCCCAGTGACTGTTACAGGCTAGTTTTAAAGGCTAAAACCGCAAAGCAGGTGGGGTTGCTTATCAAGCTAGACCATATGGACATTAGGGCATCTGGCGTTGGGAGACCTCTTGTGGGGGCTTGGGTGTGGGTCCATAGGGCGGTTACTGGAAACCATATGGGACCTCTGATATTTGGGAGCTTGATGTAGCTATTCTGGGAACTAGGGTGGAACTCCTGAGGCTAGGAGTAACGAGAACTGGGAGAAGCCTCTGGGCAGGCAGGGCAAACAAGTGTCTTACATTTTATAATTTTATAGTTTCTCACCTGCACTTTTTCAGTTTGAAAGCTCCAATCATGTTGAAGATTGTCTACCCCTCTTAAAATTCCCCAAAATATCTTTAAAAAGAGCATGTGAGCTCACCTCAGGGTCATCATTTTGTCTACGGGGTGACTCCAGTATGCTGGGTTGCTGCAGAATAAATGTTCTTTGTTGCTTGCATACTAGAGTTTGTGGTATTTTCTTCAGTGCGTTCAAGATCCTAACAATGGAACTGGCCTGGTCAAGCTGCCTTGAGAGGCATGCATCATAGGTTTTTCAGGTTAAAGCCCATGAAAGGCCTGTGTGCCTTTCAGTTCCAGGGAAACCAAGGCACTCCCTCAAGCAGAGAAGCATTCAGCCCACCTGTGTTTCTCTGCATTCCCTAGAAGTCAACAAAGCAAATAGAAGCTTGACGGAACAATTAGACATTAATTGTATGTGCCCTGTATAGCTTGCAAATATCATTGTATCCTGGAAACTGCCATTGTATTCTGTTTCTGAAAAGGCATTAAGAAATCTGATTCCTTGCATTAAACTTGTCACTCAGTGTTGTTTTAAAGATGATAAAGTCCCAGTCATTTAATATTACCAATAAAGACTGGGGAGCCAGAAGTTGGGGTGAGAACTTACCAGTTTGGAGAGGCAGAAAAAGTACCCACTTGATCTTCCTACTCAGCTCTTGTCCCAGAGGAAAAAATCAAAAAGCTCACTAGCCCAGGAGAAAAAGCCTAAAAACTAGATGCCAAAGAGCTCACTAACTCAAAGCTCAAAAAGCCCCTTCTTACCCATGCTGTCTTAAATACCCTTCAACTCAAAGTCCCTTCTACTCTCTAATCCCTTTCAGCTGGTTTCTTGCTCTGCCTCTTGGCCTAGGGTTAACTTTATTAAACCCTGTGTACGGAAAGCTCTTGTAGTAAAAGTGTGTGCTAAGGCTGCCTGAATCACACCATAACCACATGTTTACAGAAAAAGTAAAAGAAAGTTCTTGGAATAAAGGTGTGCATTAGGGCTCAACCACACCAGACAAGAATCAGGGTTTTACCGTTCACAATTTCAGGGTTCACAATGGGATCAAATATCCTGCAACAACTCAGTCTTGCTGTGATTCCCTCCTTATACCAGCCTGGTCAAGATTCATTTCTCATCAGCTATATCAGCCAACCTTGGCCTGGTAAGTAAGCACTGAAATTTCACAGTGTGGTATAGGCAGATAGCACCAGTTCCAAAGAATATGGACCTCTCATAGCCAAGGGTATGTGGGTGCATGCAAGTATGAATGTCTCCACCATCTCTCATTCACATTTGTCATACCAGAAAATGTAGTTTTTGGTCTTAATCTCCCAAGCATAAATGCTACCAAGACACATATATTTATACATGCACATGCTTATATAGACACTAACTCAAAAGCCTTGAACTTGGGAAAGCTTTCAGGTTCAATCCAAGAGGTATGTGGCACAGCTGGCCAGCTGTTAAGATGTTATAATATTTCAACTTCAAAAAAAATAAAGGCAAACTCTTGTGAAAATTTTGCTTAAATTACTAAAGTAACAGTTAAATTTTCCTGCCTTTTTTTTTAATGTGCACTAGGTGTGTGTGTGTGCGTGTACGTGTGCGTGTGCATGTGTGTGTGTGTTGGAGCCCATGGAGCTCAAAAGAGGGTGTGAGGTCCCCTGGAACTGGAGCTACAGGCAGTTGTAAGCTGCCAAGTGCATGCTGGGAATCCAGGACTTCTGCAGGAGCAGTAAGTGCTCTTCCCTGACTTTAAGTCATCCTTATCTGCTTTGCAAAAAAGAAGTCATCTGCATGAAAAACACATTTTAATAAAACTGTAATCAGTGTTATTTCATATGCAAGAACACACCATCTCAAAGCAGAGTGTCTCATTATAGTTTATATTTTCTGATGAAGCAGTTTGGGGAGCATCAAGGACTAAAAGAGCTGGTCCTCTCCAGAATCATATCCTAAGGCTCAGGGGAAAGCGCCTCCATGAGAGAAAGGAGCATGAGAGAACCAGCTAAGCCAACAGTGAAGGAGCATCAGAGAGCCAGATAAGCCAACAGTGACTGTGGTTTTCCTAGTGTACTGCTCCTAGCCCTTACCCTTTCTGTCCTATTGTATTTTACCATGACTTTCCCCTCTGTATACAATGGAGTATAAAATTACTTTACCCATGTATTGGGATCTTACGTCCTTGTGAGGACTGTATGTAGCACATAAAACTTGTGTTAAATGGTGTTTTTTTGTAATTGTTTTAGGTACATGGGAAAAGACATTTTTTCCTCCCCTAAATATGAGTAGTATATTGTATATATTATATTAGTATAGTATTTATCATGTGTTATAAATTATACTGCATCATATTACATTACTATATTTAGAACATGTTTTCTGATGGAGTAAACAAAATTAAGACTTTGTTGCTATTTTTTTTTTCTCTGTCTGATCTCAGACTCAGAAAGTTACCAAGGATTCTCCTGTCTCTACCTCCAACATGCAGGAATGACAGGTGTGTGCAAGTACATCAGGGTTAAATGTCTGCTATCTTTTCACATACGTTCAGGGATTTTAAGAACTTGGGACTTGATTATACTAGCTGATGTGATTTTTGCTACTTGTAATCCCTAGCCAGGTAATCTATTATTACCTAGATATTTTGAGGCTTGAGTTCTACAAGAAACCAGATGGTGACAAGACTCCTCTCAAATCAGAAGCCACAGCTATGCATCAGCAAGTCTTCCTTTTCTGTGTCACTAGCTCAGCCTCGGTGACCTCTCTCCTCTTTCCATCCTCCTTCATACATTAACCTAACCTACCTCAGCGATCCTTTGAAGTAAATAATTACACCTAAATTGCACCCCACCCCAATCAAGGTTTTTCCAAACTTACCCAACAAAAGAGGCTTCATCTCTCCAAATCTGTTATTCCTATATTAACTATAGGGGCAAAAACATAAGACAGGTATCTTCCTTTGATTTCCGGTCATCTTAGCATAACTGACCTCTGCAATGGATGTTAAATGTTAAATTCTAGTCTTTAAACCAAAAACAAATGTAGATTCTTGCCAAGCTTAATTCTCAATACTAGCTCTTCTTTGGACACAAATAAAATGCAAATTGGTAAAATAGTTCTAAAAAGGATATTTTATGTCTAGCTAACTAACCCTTGCAATAAATGGCAGGGTTAATTAGCTCTTCTAGTTTAGGCAAAGAAAGAGGGGAAAGCAAACAAGCAAAAGCCAAGCCTTGGAGATTAGAGATATTCTTTTGCCATCTTGTGGTTTAATTCACACACTGCAATGTGTCACACAGTTCTTCTCTACAAAAGCTGGAATTTGTGTGTTGTCTATGTCAGTTTACAATATTTGCATATGTATGTAAAACTAATACTTAAAAATAATAGATGATTGCATTTTGTTTTCAAATGCCAGCTACCCAAATGTTGTATCTCCATAACCTGCTAAAAAAGGAGAATATTCCTATACATTTGTTTTTAAGTGAAGATGCTTGTGAAACAGCTGCGTTTATAAAGGCTGAAACCTGCATAGTTCCTCAGGATTCTATTTATAAACCAGTGTACTGTTCCATTTTCACAAAAACAGTGACATCCTTGAAGAATTCGATCAGCACAATTAGGTCACCTAACTTGAAGACAATACACAGTGGTTCTTTCCTTGATGACATTGTTCTTTTAACTTTTCTTGTGTTTGTCCAATTATCCATTTCCTTTATCTCCATGATGTCGAACAGTTAACAAGGAGAGAGAAGAAAGAAAGCTCATTGGCAGTCCAGGCATTGGTTGAAAATATTAGTACCGAGAGCAAGAAAAACTCAATTTTTAATTCCTCATACATTTTAATTTCCATCACAGCCTTAAATTATCACCTAAGTTGCATAGGACATTCAAAACAAAAATTTTCCTATGTTTTTCCATGGCTACAAAAAGAACTACCAGAATTAAACTTTTTTTTTTTTTTTTAAAGAATGGAACTCAGTTAAAACAAGTCTATTATTTTTCTGTGAAATCTACGAGTCAACACTGGCCTACAAACACATGCATCCTTAAACAGTGCCCAGCTCTTCTCAGACATGGCAGTATAAAAAAGTCTTTGCATTCTGCCTCAGTCAACTGTGATATTAGTAACTGATGGTGAGTTGTATATTATGTCAGATCCATAAAGACCAATTTCAAAACCAACTTAAATGGTAATTCTACAGCTTGGGCTGGCTTTAGGCAGGTGGCTCTTCTGTTATTTGGTGATTCACATATACACCAGTGGCTGTTTGTTAGGTTTGAAGCTAGATGAACTAGCTTGGACTCAGCTGGGACAGCTTTTCTGTGTTCTATGTGTACTCTCATTGAGTGGACTAGTTTCACTTTTTCTCTCGACACATGAGCAACCTTCCATATTAATGCCTACACTTGGGATTGGCCTGAGAAATATTCAAAGATTTGATGCCCAAGCTCAAATTTGGCACACTGTCACTTCTGTTGAGTTATATTGGCTGCAGTGATGGATGGTGACCTAGAACTAGCTCTCCATAGCACGGCATTTATTTGCTCTTCTCCATACATTTAAGCAACGGGCTAAGTAATCTAAAAGGAATTCCTATCGGCTCTTAAAATAGAGCAACATGGTGACTGTGGAGTTTCCTGGGTTTACCATATAATTGCTATGCCAAATGTTCATTTATCCTCCCACTATCTTTGCCTCTCACTGTTCTGGCAAGGAGAAAAAAGAAAACCTTCCAAAAATATGTATGCTGACTGGCCTTAATCCAGTTGGGCTAAGAATACTTGCAATGTAAATGGGATGGTTCAATATGCTAACATTTCTGCTGAGTGACAACTTGTGTAACAGACAGATTACATGACAGATGCAGCAAGACAAGGCTGCCAAGAGTGGCCTGGCTATGAGACTAGAGGTGGGAGGAATGACAGGGACAGGAAGGACTAAAGGTTGATGACTCAACAAAAGCAATGATGTCCTAAAGAAGGTAGACACAACGTCTAGGTAAAAACATAGCAATACCAGGGATCGGTGATTAGAAAAGATTTGAAAGCCAAAATTCAGAGTTGGAGGGCAGAAAAGAACCCAGCGGAGCAATGTGGGCACACAGGCCAAAAAGAATTTTTTAAAAAAGGAAACTAAGAAATTCAAGAAAGAAATCACAAGAGGGTCTTGGTGCTTTTTTCTCTTTCTGAATAAAATACAGTATGTCAAATAATCCATAACAAACACAAAATATTTGGCTCATAGATCTGAAGCCTAGAAGAGACAAAATCAGTGACCTACATATGGTTAGAGCCTATTTGCTTTATCATAAGATGGCAGGATCTACTTGGGTGAGAAAGAGCAATAGCCTGTACTCACACCTCAAACTCTTAAAACAGCATTTGTCCACTTACAGAAGATAAGGCCCTCCTAACCTACATACCTGCAATGGGGCCTCACCTGCCATGACTAAGGATTAAGCTTCTAACACAAGCTTTAGGATAGAGATGAGAATTCAAACCATAGCAAGGAGAAGGGACACTCAATAACTTCAGCAAATGTACATCTGAGGCATATTTTATGCTATTGCCTCCATTGTTCTGCTGGCTAGTTTTATGTCAACTTGACACAGCTATAGTCATTTGGGAAGGACTTGCAATTAAGAAAATGATGCCATAAGATTGGCCTAGTAGGCAAGTCTATAGTACATTTTGTTAATAAATGATTGATGTGGGAGGGTCCAGCCCATTGTGGGTGGAGCTACCCTTGGGCCAGTACTCATGGGTGCTATAAGAAAATGAGCCAAGCAACAAGCAAAGGTGAGAAGCCAGTAAACAACACTCCTCAATGGCTCCTCTTCAATTCTTGCCTCTCCTGGCTCCTGCCTTACTTTGAGTTCCTGTTTTGACTTCCAGCAGTGTGGTGAGAGTGTTATCTGGAAATGTAAAATATACTCTTTTCTCCCCAGGTTTCGAGCTCTCTCTCTCTCTCTCTCTCTCTCTCTCTCTCTCTCTCTCTCTCTC
>OU015756.1:29977882-29990520 GCA_907169655.1 Acomys percivali | reverse complement strand
TCTCTCTCTCTCTCTCTCTCTCTCTCTCTCTCTCTCTCTCTCTCTCTGTGTGTGTGTGTGTGTGTGTGTGTGTGTGTGTGTGTGTGTGTGTTATTGTATCATGGAATAGAAATAAATCCTAAAAGAGTAACAGAAAAAATTTAATCTGTATTTATGAAGCATTTTAGAAAAACAGACTGTAAACAATACAAATAAATTAGAAACTAGAAATTACTTAACATTGTGGGGATGAAGTAGGAAAAGGGGTTCTTGAGAGTGGTCAGGAAGCTTGCAAGTTTAAAAGATTAGTCCAGGAAAGCCTCAAGTAAAAAGTGCCCACTGAGCAAAGACTAAACAGAGAATGCGAAGGCTCATCTCTAACACTTGAGTTCGATGAAACAGAACAGTCAGATGAGAACAAAAGAATGGTGGCCAGGCAGTAAGGACAGATAGCCCTTCATGGGTGCTTGTCCAAAGCAATCTTGACAGTAAGCACGTGGCATTCACTACAGCTCAGGGACCTTCAAAGTGCTTGGCTCTGGATTTTATGACCTGGTAATCTTTTGGATCATGGAATTCAAATATTGCAGGACAGCACATTCGGGGAAGAACATTAAAGCCTCAGGTGCTCCAAATAGCTAACTTAGGACCCAGAATTCTTGGTAGACTTTCGTATTTCTGACAACTGTAAGAAAGAGGGGGAAAACTAGCTTCACTCAAGCTAACTTACCTTCTTACAGTGAAGAGATGCTACAGGTGGCCACTGGAAGCTAAGCAGTGTCTCAGAGCCTAGGACATGAAAATAAGCCAGTGTGGCTTAAATGGAGTAAGCAGAGGGCAGAGATCAGAGGTCTGAGTTTGAGGCATATGGAAAGTCACTATAAGTATTTTAATCTTTTATTCAGGGCACTATAGAAAAGTAGACGTGGCCTAGAATTCATTCTGTAGCCAAGGATGACCTTAAACTTCTGATTCTCCTGCCTCCACTTCTAGAATGATGGAATTACAGTGGTGTTCCACCAAGTTTGGTTTTATCTAGTGCTAAGAATTACTCAGGACTTTGTAGAGCCAAGGCTAGCCCTCTTACCAAATGCTCTATCCTGCCAGCACATACTGACCCTTATTGATGCTAGTTCAGCAGCTCTAATTAAACACTACCTATTCATTATCCTTCTATTTCCCTTCTGATCATTACAATTTGTTTTTAACAACTACAACAAAAAATTTTATAGTTGTAAATATCAATGATAGATATCACATAAATATCCTGTGTGTATATGTATATGTGCACATATTTATGTGTATATGTATATGTATGAATATGTAGAATATATTTACATATATGAAAAAATTACTTCATGCACAGCAAACATAAGATACTTTAGCAATATGAACTTTACATCTGGTGACCTTGCAGTTTTAAAAACACTGAAGATGTTCTTGTATTGAATATAGTGGCATGTGCCTAAAATCCTTCAAGAGGCTAAAGAAGAAAGTTCAAGACCAGCCTTAGTTACACAGGAAGACACTATGTCAAAATAAGTGGTATGAGTGTATGTATATGTGCTTGTCATATAGGAAATCCTTTTTTCTCTTTATCTAGTCTAAGTTGTTCTCCTAGATCATACACTAGTTCTCCATGGCCCAGGAAGGTATTTAAAAAGATATAAATTGTCAACTAGGCATACCCCCAAGTATTCGGTTGTCCTCTAAAACTTCTAGTTTCATGGGTGTAGGACTTCCATCTGTTTTCTTCCTTAAAATAAGTGGGGCTGGGGGATCTAGGTCATCTTAGATGGCATAAAGTGTGCTTCTTGACCAACTACCTCTCAAAGACACTAATGATCCCCCCCCCAGACACAAACAAGCTATTTGACTCATTCTTCTACAATGACAAACTAGATACATGGATGTTTTCTAAGCAGTCCTTACTTAACAAAAACCTTACAGCAAACTTTAAAACATTTTATTAAAACATTTCTTCATGAGGTTCCAAGTTTACTCTCATTTACAAGGTCCAATTAAGTTTACTAGTCACCGAGCACACAGCTTGTGATCATGCACATGACAGCTAATCTCAAAGCACTGATTACCATCTCCTTAAAGAAAACAAAAGCAAAAAAAAAAAAAAAAAAAAAGACACAAACGAAAAACAAAAGCATACTGGCTGTCGTGTCTTCTAAACTGAATCAAAGAGGAGAAGGTTAAAAACTAAGAATTTTATCTTTGATAAAATAGTATCCTCATTGTTGTGCTCTAGTATTTCCACTAGGTTTTATTGATTATTATATATATGGTAAGGTATCAGAACATGGTCAAAAGAAAGACAAATGGTGACCAATACCTTGCAGAACTGTGAGAGAGGCTCCAGTTTAAAAAAAAAAAAAAAAGACAGAAGGTGTTTTACCTTAGGTCCATTTTGTCCCCTGGATTGTTCGTGGATATGATTCCATGTCTCTTGTGTTAGAGACATGTTTATTCTTGCTGAGTATCAGATCATAACTATAGAACCTAAACTGGTAAAAGGATATGCTGAGTGATGTACCCTGAACCAAAATATGTCCTTCTGCTTTGCTTTCATGCTTTTCCAGATATAATCTATAGCATGTGCTAAGCTATTATGTTAAAGTTGGTCTCTCATGGGAAGACTTCTCTATTAATATTTAGTATGTGCTTATTCATTTACATGTTTAACTTAACCTTCCTTGAATCATTGCTTTCTTTGTAATATTTGTGTATAAAAGTACACTGAAACTAAAATATGGTTGTCTAAATCATTAGACTGTAGCCCGTCCCATTCTTTCAGGTCCTCAGGTCCCAGATCCAGCAGAAAAGATCTGCACAGGATGATGAAAGTTGGCAGTAAGGTATAATTATAACTATTAAGAATGGCTTAAAAAATTGGAAAAGGTGAGATCCAAGAAGCAGCATCAAAAACAATCGGTATCTGATCTACAGGACACAGACTAGTGACCTGGCTGGGAGCTACAGAACACAAAACCAGGAGAGCCCTAGGTGAGATGAGTCCACACAGTGCAGATCACAGGTGGGTCCAGTCTCAGGACATCCAACCGGCACATGGAGGATGGGTGCCCAGTCTCCAGAGTCTGGACCCATACCCACCTGCAAGTTGCAGCTGTGCTCTGTATCACAGACTCAGTACCTGGGACTGAACTATGGGCAGGGAAGCATCAAGAAAATGACCTCAAATTCTTAGTAATGAAGATGATAATGAAGATGAATAAAATCCATAAACAAATGCAGGAAGACACATCCAAACAGATTGAGGACATTAAAGAGGTCTATAGAGAGGAAATGAAGAAATCACTGGAAGATATTCAGGAAAATACAATCAAATGAAGGAAATCAATAAAACAGTTCAAGATCTGAAGATGAAAATGGAAACAAAAAGAAGCACAGACAGAAGAAATCCGGAAATGCAGAGTTAAGCTTCTCTAACAGAATTCAAAAGATGAAGGAAAGAATCTTGGGAGTAGAAGATACAATTGAAGAACTTGATCCAATCATCAAAGAAAATGCTAAAACTGAAAAATTCCTGACACAAAACATCCAAGAAATCTAGGACACCATAAAAGATGAAACCTGAGGATACTAGGCAGACCAAACCACACATTGATCCCCACACATTAACAGTTGGAGACTTCAACACCCATTTTCACCAAAGGATAGGTCATTGAAACAGAAACTAAACCGAGAAATAACAACACTAACCAATGTAATGAATCAAATGGATCTAACAGATATCTATAGAACTTTTCACCCAAACACAATGGATTATACTTTCTTCTCAGCACCCCATGGAACCTTCTCCAAAATTGATCATATAGTAGGTCACAAAGCCTCAACAGATACAAGAAGATTGAAATAATACTTTGTATCCTATCAGATCACCATAGTATAAGGCTGGACTTCAACAACAACAGAAATAACAAAAAGCCTACACACACATGGAAACTAAACAACTCTCTACTTAATGACACCTGGGTCAGGGAAGAAATAAAGGACTTTTTGAAATTCAGTGAAAATGAAGGAACAGCATACCCAAATTTGTGGGACACAATGAAAGCAATGCTCAAAGGAAAATTCATAGCACTAAGTGCCTTTATAAAGAAATTGGAAACACCCCATATAAGCAACTTAATGACACATCTGGAAGCCCTAGGAAAAAAAGAAGCAGAAAAACCCAAGAGGAGTAGATGTCTGGAAATAATCAAACTCAGGGCTGAAATTAATAAATTAGAAATAAAGAGAACAATTCAAAGAATCAACAAAACCAGAAGCTGATTCTTTAAGAAAATCAACAAGATAGACAAACTGTTTGCCAAACTAAGTAAAAAGCAGAGAGACACTATCCAAATCAACAAAATAAGAAATGAAAAGGGAGACATAAAAACAGACACTGAAGAAATACAAAGAATCATTAGGTCCTATTTCAAAGGCTTATATGTGACAAAATTTGAAAATCTAACGGAAACAGATAATTTTTTGATCAATTCTACTTGTCAAAGTTGAATCAAGATCAGAAAAACAAATTAAATAGTCTTATTTCTCCTACAGAAATGGAAGTGGTTATTAATAGTCTCCCAACCAAAAAAAGCCTAGGGCCAGATGGTTTCAGCACAGAATTCTACCAGACATTCAAAGAAGAGCTAATACCAATACTCTTCAAGCTACTCCACAAAATCAAAACGGATGGAACATTACCAAATTCATTCTATGAGGCCACAGTCACCTTGCTACCTAAACCACACAAAGACACAACAAAGAGAATTTCAAACAATTTCTCTTATGAGTATTGATGCAAAAATACTCAATAAAATACTGGCAAACCAAATCCAAGAGCACACCAAAGATATCATTCAGCATGACCAAGTAGGGTTCACTCCAGGCATGTAGGGATGGTTCAATAAACGGAAATCCATCAATGTAATCCACCATATAAACAAACTGAAAGAAAAAAAAACCATCTGATCATCTCCTTAGATGCCAAAGAAGCATATGACAAAATCCAACACCCATTCATGTTTAAAGTTTTGCAGAGATCAGGGATACAAGACACATACCTAAACATAATAAAGGCTATATACAGCAAGCCAATTAAATGGAGAGATACTCAAGGAAATTTCTCTAAAATCCGGAACCAGGCAAGGCTGCCCACTTTCTCCATATCTCTTTAATAAAGTTCTTGAAATTCTAGCCAGAGCAATAAGACGACAAAAGGAGATCAAGGGTATCCAAATGGGAAAGGAAGAAGTCAAATTATCCCTATTGGCAGATGATATGATAGTGTACACAAGTGACCCCCAAAATTCCACCAGAGAACTCCTACAGCTGATAAATACCATCAGCAAATTGGCTGGATACAAATTTAACTCAAAAAAGTCTGTAGCCTTCCTATATACAAATGACAATCATGCAGAGGAAGAAATCAGGAAAACTACACCCTTCACAATAGCCACAAGCATGATAAAGTATCTAGGAGTAACACTAACCAAGCAGGTGAAGGACTTGTTAGAAAAAAAACTTCAGATCTCTAAACGGGATTAAAGATGACATCATAAAATGGAAAGATCTCCATAGTTCATGGATCGGGAGAATTAACATAGTAAAAATGGTCATCTTACCAAAAGCAATTTATGGATTCAATGCAATCCCTATCAAAATACCTATAGTTTTTAAAAGACATTGAAAGATCAATTCTCAACTTCATATGGAAAAACAAAAAACCCAGAATAGCTAAAATGATCCTGTATAAGAAAAGATCCTCTGGAGGAATCTCCATCCCTGATCTCAAGCTGTATATAGAACAACAGTAATTAAAACAGCATGGTACTAGCATAGCAATAGGCTGATTGATCAATGGAGTTGAATCAAAGACCCAGAAATAAATCCACACACCTATGGACACTTGATTTTTGACAAAGAAGCCAAATCCATTCAATGGAAAAAGGATAGCATCTTCAACAAATGGTGCTAACTGGATGTTTACATGTAGAAAAATGCAAGTAGATCCACATTTATCACCATGCACAAAACTCAAGTCCAAGTGGATTAAAGAGCTCAGCATAAAACCAGAGACACTATATCTGCTAGAAAAAGTGAGGAAGAGCCTGGAACTCATTGGCACAGGAGACAACTTCCTGAACAGAACACCAACAGCCCAGGCTCTAAGGTCAATAATTAATAAATGGGACCTCATGAAGCTGAGAAGCTTCTATCGGGCAAGAGACACTGTCAACAAAACAAAGCAACAGCCTACAGACTGGGAAAAGATCTTCACCAACCCTACATCTGACAAAGGACTAATATCTAAAATATATAAAGAGCTCAAGAAATTAAACACCACCAAACCAAATAACCCAATTGAGAATTGGGGCTCAGAACTAAACAGAGAATTCTCAACAGAGGAATATCGAATGGCTGAGAAACATTTAAAGAAATGCTCAACGTCCTTAGTCATCAGAGAAATGCAAATCAAAACGACTCTGAGGTTCTATCTTATGCTCATCAGAATGGCTAAGATCAAAAACTCAATTGACAGCATGGGCTGGCAAGGATGTGGAGAAAGGAAACATTCTTTCTTTGCTTGTGGGAGTGCAAACTTGTACAATCACTTTGGAAATCAATCTGGCACTTTCTCAGAAAGCTGGGAATAGAGCTTCCTCAAGACACGGCTATTCCACTCCTTTGAATATACCCAAAAGATGATCCACCACACAAGGACATATGCTCAACCATGTTCATGGCAGCCTTATTTGTAATCGCCAGAACCTGGAAACAACCTAGATGTCCCTTAGTTGAAGAATGGTTAAAGAAACTGGTACATTTACATTATGGAATACTACTCAGTTATTAAAAATAAGGAAATCCTGAAATTTGCAAGCAAATAGATGGAATTAGAAATGATCATCCTGAGTGAGTTGAGTTAATCCAAACCCAGAAAGGTACACATGGTATATACTCACTTATAATTGGATACTAGCCCAACAGGGATGTCCCATGAAAGTGCTCACTTAGCAGGAGATTGGAATAGATGCCGGGACTTCCTATTGGGACTCCAGGTGAGAGAAGTATGGGAGAATGGAGAAATAGAAGGATCCAGAGGGTCCTAGAAACCTACAAGAAGATATCAAGGCTGGCGGATCTGGACCCAGGGGGATCTGCTCAAACTATTGTACCAACTAAGGACAATGCATGCAGTAAACCTAGAACTGCTATTCAGATCTAGCCAATGAACAGCTCATTCTCCATAGTTGTATGGCGAGCAGGGACTGACTCTGACATGAACTCTGGTGGCCCCTATTTGACCACTTCCCCTTGGTGTGGAGGCCTGGTGGTACTCAGAGGAAGGGTAAGCAGGCTATGAGGATGAGACCTGATAGGCTGAAATCATATGCTGGGGGAGGAGGTCCCCTTCTGTCACAGACCTAGAGGAAGGAAATAGGGTGAACGAGGGAGGGAGGGTGAAATGGGAAGATACAAATGAGATGTAATCTGATTAAATAAAATGATAAAAGAGCTGGAAAAGACTTCTCTTTAAGCAAAAGATAGCACCGATGTTCATAAAAGAAATTGGTCTGAAATTCTCTTTGTTGAGTCTTTGTGAGGTTTAGGTATCAATGTGACTATGGCCTCATAGAATGAGTTTGGTAATGTTCCATCCATTTCTATCTTTTGGAGTAGCTTGAAGAGTATCGGTATTAGCTTGCCCTTGAAGGTCTGGTAGAATTCTGCACTGAAACCATCTGGCCCTGGGGTTTTTTTGGTTGGGAGACTATCAATGATTGCTTCTATTTCTGTAGGGGAAATGGGACTATTTAGCTTGTTTATCTGTTCTTCACTCAAATTAATTTTTTTAAAAAAAAGAAAAAAATAAACAAAAAATAGCTGGGATGTAGCTCAATTAGTAGTGTTTAACTAGTATGCATGAAAGCTAGTTCAATCCTATGTTAGTTAGGGTTACAATGGCTATGATAAAACACCATGAACCAAAGCAACTTAGGAAAGAAAGGGTTTATTTTATTCACTTTGCAGCTTGAATCACAGCCCCCCCGACCCTCCTCTCCTCCCAGTCCCCCCTCCCCCATTCCACCATCCCTTTATCCTCAAAGAAGGCAACCCCCCATAGGTACCATCCCACCCTGGTACATCAAGTCACAGCTTAGGAGGTGAATCCTCTCCCACTGAAGCCAGACAAGGCAGTCCAGGTATGTAAAAGGGATCCAAAGGCAGACAACAGAGTCAGAGGGAGACCCCATCCTAATTGTTCCTAATTATTAGGAGACCCACATGGAAAACAAGCTGCTCATCTGCTACATATGTGTAGGGGGCCTAGGTCCAGCCCATGCTTCCTGCTCTTTGGTTTCGTGGTTTAATCTCTGTGAGCCCCCATAGGCCCAAGTTAGTTTACTCTCTAAGTCTTCTTGTGGTGTCCGTGATGCCCCGGCTCCCTCAATCCTTCTCTAAACTCTTCCATAATACTCCCTGAGCTCCAACACAAAGATGCCAAGTAACAAGGAAGGCCAAAGGGAGGAAGCTTGATTCGCACTTAGAATAGGAAAATGACATCTGAAGCAGATGGAGGGAGGGAACTGGATGAGAAATGGGGGAGGGGAGACTGGATGGGGGTCAGGTGTGGGGAAATGGGGGCGGTTGAGAGAAGTGAAGTCAGTGGCGGGGGTGGGCTGGGGGGGCGGAATCTCTGGGACTGGGGGAAGAGGCACTTCTTGGAGTCCATAGGGATGACCCTAGCTGAGACTTCTACCATCCACTTCCCGTAGCTAGGTGGGATTTCCAGTGGAAGGAACATTAACCAACCCGCAAAACCATTTAATCCAAAATTTATCCTGCCTACAAGAAGTGTAGGGATAAAAATGGAGCAGAGATTGAGGAAATGGCCAACCAATGACTGGCCCAATTTGAGACCCACCCCATGGGAGATGAAATGGCCAACCAATGACTGGCCTAACTTAAGACCCACCCCATGGGAGAGAGCCAACCCTTGAAACTATTAAGTATACTCTGCTATGCTTGCAGACAGTAGCCTAGCATAACTGTCTCTATCCGGCAGTTAATGGAAACAGATGCAGAGACCCACAACCAAACAATAAAAAGGGTTTTGCTTTTGTTTATGTTTTATCACAGTTCCACGTATCAGTTCATCATCAAAAGCAGTGAGGGCAGAAACTCAAGTAGAGCAGGAAACTGGAGGCAGGAGCTGATACAGAAGCCATCAAAGACAAGCACTGGCTACTACTGGCTTGCTCAACCTGCTTCCTGGAAACCAGGACTACCTGCCCAGAGATGGCTCCACCCACAACAGGCTGTGCCCTCCCCCATTGATCACTAATTAAGAAAATACCCTCAGGCTTGCCTACAGCCCATCTTATGAAGGTGTCTTCTTAACTGAGGCTCCCTCCTCTCTAATGACCTTTGTTTATATCAAGCTGACATATAACTATCCAGTACTTGTCAACTTGACATACAAACACATCACTGTAAAGCCACAACCATTCCTTTATCATTCATCCTAACATCTCACATTAAAAACATAAATAACTTTTAAAGTTCCACAGTCATTACAAATTCAGACACATTAAACATTCAGCCTCTTTAAAATACCCAATCTCTTTTTAAACATTCAAAATCATTCAGGTGTGGGCACCTGAAGAAATCAAAATTAAGTTAAATACTTTCTTCAAGAGGGAAGATCAGGGCACAATTACAATCTTAACCAAGCAAATCCAAACTCTAACAGTATAAATAACTCCATGTCCAATTCTCTGGGATTCACTGACGGTCTTCTGGGATCCTCCAAGGAGCTTCGGTCCTTCTCCAGCTCCACCCTCTGCAGCACACACAGCTTGTCATCTAGGTGAGCTAGGCCTCAGGCATGATCAGTTCAAGCTTGATTCCTCCAAGTCTTGTATCTGCAATGTGTGATGTCCTCAACAGCAGGTTCTTACCTTCAGTGCACTTATTACTCAAGCTGGGCAATCAGGAGATAGCAGAACCTGCTCCACACATCTTCCACTTCCAAAAGATTAATACATAAGCAAAGGCTCCTCCAGAATTGCAACAGGTAAAAGACAAACTTTAAGCAAATAACCCGATTCAATTGTTAAAGAACAATCTAGGCCCAGAGAATTCCTGACCTCATGCTGGTGAAGTGTGCATTTCTTATCACCATGTGGGGATGCCCCATGCAACCAGTTAGTATTTACTGGGCCTCAAGCTAAGTACAGAAGTCTAATCTGCATGGCTAGTGGCATATGGAACTGGTTGGGAAGGATCAGGAGGTGTGACCTTCTTGGAGGAAATATGTTACTGAGAGCTGGCCCAGAGGTTTCAAAAGCAGATGGCATTCCCAGTTAGGTCTCTCTAGCTTGTGCCTATGAATCTAGGTGCTAGCTCTCACCCTATAAAATAATTATGGACTCTAATCCTCTGAAACTATAAGCCTCAAAATAGACACCTCCTATAAGTTGCACTGGTCATGATATCTTATCACAGCGATAATACAAAAGACATTTGATATTAGGTAAAAACTGAAGTGTCAAGGTAAAGCCAAAGATTGGAAACATATCAGAAAGTAGAAAAAAGGAATAATTCCTTCAGAAGTAAGTCAGCATTGCCCTGAGGACACCTTAAATTCACACTTCAAGTCTCAAAACACCAAAAAATTCCACTGTTTAAAACCACTTTGATACAGCAGCCCATAGAAATTAATTCAGCACATTTAACACAGCTTTCTATTAAATTATTTAATGAACAGCAATTTAAAATTTATATTTGGAACTACTGCAAATGAGTAGATGTTTTAATCAGCTTTTTTATTGCAGATATGTTTTACATTGTGGGAACAATGATTTTGGGTTTTGTTGTTATTTGTTTCAATATTATTAGAACAACACCAGCAAAATGGTCATTACTAAAGATAGTATTTGCATTCATGGAAAAATCAATATACAACCAAGATTAGGAACCTTTAGTACGGAGTATGAAATAATTATCTAATGCAAGTTGACGCAAAACTAAATAAAAGTTTTATTTTACAATAATCAGACACGAAAATTTACAAATAAACAATCTATTTTATACACATACACATTTATCTCATCTCTTTATTTGAGTAAAAAGAAGAGAACTTTCCACATTCAAGAGATTTTTAATGTTGTAATGATTACCTAAAAGTAAAGTAACAAGAAAATATAATTATTTCAAGTTTTTAAAAAAGGTATATTTGTTTCCATAAAAATCATTTCTTTTTTAGTTTTCTTCATCACATAACACATACAGTAATAATATGAAATAGAAACAATTTAATCTAACTTAAAGTAACTTAATTAACTGCATGACTCCAAAGACACAAAAGTTAACCACTACCTACTGTTCTGAAAGAACATAAATTTCCCATCATTCTATAACAAAGGCAGAGTTAAATTAGAAATATGTGCACAAAGAAAAAGCCATTCTGAAACCAATCTTTAAATGATCTTTAGAAATGCTGTGCGTTCCTACAACCCAGACACATATATAAACACATAGGTAAGAATGAAAGGTACAGTGGTATAAAAACTAATTTTAAAGGCAAATGCCGTTCTTAATTAGGTAATATTACAGAGTGGCAGATGGGTAGTGTCACATATGACAGGTCTACTTGCATTAAATATTACTGTAACTTTATCTATATTAGAAATTAATATTCATTAAAACTAACAGAGTAGGAGGCCAGGGATACACTCATTGAGCACTTGCCCAGCAGTAAGAAAAAGATCTCAGTTCAATTCCCAGAAGCACAACCAGATAAAATTGTAAAAAATATAGCTAAAATATTCCTCACAATGTGAGCTTTATAAATGTAAGCAATTTTTTTCTCTCTCTTTTCCATTTTTTTATCCTAAACTTAACGAGCAATACTTGGTTCCACAGCACAACATTACTCATATTTACTGAAAGTAGGAATAAACAAGCGAATAAATTAAAACACCTATTACGATAACTTGTAATCTTCTATAGTATACCGGTCTCAAAAAGGGCTGTATGTCATAGGAAATAACACTGCAGAAATTACTTCCCTAATGGCTTGAAATGCAATACAACTTCTACCTTATATTTTTATTATTTAGCAATTAACTGTTATCTGAATTTCATGCAACAAAACACTAATATACTATACACAAATAACTATATGGACATTGTAACAATATAAATTTTTAAAATGCTGTAGTTGTTCTTACCTGAAGGAATATAGAATGAATCCCCAGTAGATATCATATAAGGTGTTTCATGTAAGGTACATAAAAGGTCACCAAAGTTAACATAAAAAACCTGTAAATTAAAAATAAACTCTTATTTCAAATTGAACCACAACAAATATACTACAGAAATACTTAAATGAAATGCAACAGGCAAAATTATAACTCTGCATGGATATCTGTATTTTAATTTGGAGAACCTACAAATATATCCTAAGTGGCAAAAGGACCTTGAGACAGGGAGTAATCATTAATTTCAACGGAGCCCAATCTAGTCACGGAAACCTTAAAGATGAACTCCATCCAATCCACCCCGTACATAGCTTCCAACTCAACACACACACACACACACACACACACACACACACACACACACACACA
>OU015756.1:29946727-29977872 GCA_907169655.1 Acomys percivali | reverse complement strand
ACACACACACACACACACACACACACACACACACACACACACACACAGACACACACACACCACAGTAAAAAAATACGGCAGAAGTGTTGCTGTTAATTTAAAGGTAGAGTCTAATAGATGTTTATTATTAGCCCTAGATTTATTACTATGGCTATGGCGGTATTTTCTAACCTCTTAGCAGTCAATAAAAACACAGACACCTGTTATATTTTAAAATAACCTTGGTTCACCTGGGGCAGGGCAGATATTAATCTCCTAAACTACCTTCCATATTTCTACCCCAATCCCATGTCATCTGTTTCTAATAATTTCTACCGAGCTACCTTCCATCCATAATCTCAAATACTTGCTCATGTTCTTCATCTGGGCCAAATCCTCCATCCACGTCAGCCATGTGCTTCTCACTCCACTAACCCATAGTGTCCCCCCCTTCCATCTCTTCTTCCCTCCCATATCCTTCCCAAGATCCTCTTCTGGTTCTCTGACTTCTTCTTCCACCAATATCCTCTCTGTCCCAAAAGCCTGTGAACCTTAGCCACACCTACTCCATTTGCCCTGCCTGGGTGTGCTAACTTTTTATTGATCAAACAAGAATAAAATTTTAGGTAAGGTTACAAACATTTTGGGGTACGTGAGTCTGCTCATTTGGGCAGCGACCAGACCAACCCCCAGCACAGAAGCAATTTTAAACAAAAGGCTTTTGCACCATTGCTGGTGATAAGGTACAAGGCTACATATAAAAGCTGCCAACATCCAGAGAAAAAATGAGAACACCAGCTCTATAGCCACATGGGAACTGAATTCTCCAAACAAAATCAATAAAACTGAGAGGTAATGGACAGATTCATCCTTAGAAAGGAACACAAGCCTGTCAACATAATTCCTGACTTGTGATACTCTGAGTCCAGCCAAGCCTGCCAACTGTGTAATAAGATAATTAGATAATTAGAGGCCACTGCTTTAAGCAATTAGTATGTGGTACTTCATCAAGGCAATAATAAAAAAAAACTAATATGAATTCATAATTGTAATTTTTCATTCATTGTTATGAAAATTCAGAACCACTTTAGCAGTAAACTTTACTAAAAAAGAAACGTTATACAGGCTTCTTCAAAGATTACACATTTTCTTTCTTTCTTTTTTTTTTTTTTTTAAACAGTGGTTAGATGCCACGAAGTAGGTGGCAATGCCTTAACCGTACGTGTGTTGTTAGGCCCAAGGGCCTCTTCCATCCTTGTCAAGGGGAGTGCTAACCTTCTCTCCTTTCATACAACACAATTACACATTTTCTGGACAACATATTTCTTAACCAGAATGATGAACCACAGATAAGAAGTCAAATCCCTCTTGTGGGAGTGCAGGATGACAAAACAAAATGAAAACCCATCTCACATATTTCAACATCAAGATTTAAAAAGAAATAGGGATGGGTGGAGATGGCTCATCTCAGCACACTTGAGGCAGAGGCAGACGGATCTCTGAGTACAAGGTGAGTCTGGTCTACAGAATAAGTTCTAGGACAGCCAAGGCTACACAAAGAAACTCTGTCTCAATATCGCCCTCCCCCCCCCCCCCCAACAAGGCCTTTCAGGTGTGTTGGCTGGATTTGAAGATGGCTATCTTCACAATTTACCCACATATTGGCACACTGTTAATTATCTGTTTGGAAACAACAAAAGTGAATACAAAGCCTCCAAACTTTAGCATGTGCTTACTACTATGTTTGTCATCTAATTTCATACTTTGAAGTCTTGTAATATTTTGTTTTTCGAGACAGGGTTTCACTGTAGCCTTGGCTGTCCTGGGCTGGATTTGTAGACCAGGCTGCCCTCTGAATTCACCGAAATTCATTTGCCTCTGCCTCCCTGAGTGCTGAGATTACGAGTGTGTGCCACTGTGCACAGTTCATACTTCTTAATTTCAAATTGGATGACATTAGTATAGAGTCGTCCTGAAAGGAACTAGTGCCCTGAAAGTCACACCAGAATATTCTCTCCCTTTCTGTCTCTCCCATTCCTCCCCTCTAGCCCTCTCTGTCCCTTGTGCTCTCCCCCTCTCTTTCACTCCCCTTTCCCTACTTCTCTCTTTCTGAAGGAAGTATGCCTTCAACAAACACATCTCAAGACTCCAAGACTGAGAAATACATGTTCATTTCTGGAGACACTAAATGCCTTAAATTACTATTAAACTAAGGCATCAAGAATCATATTAAGTTAGGACCTAGCTTATTATTGATGATTATCCATTACTGTTGAGTATAGAACTTAGCTCTCCGTAAGCTAATCAATAGGGAAATAAAATTACAGGCTATCACCTTATCCCACTAAGAATAATTACTCTCATATAGACTAAAAAGACCCACTATACTCTGGCATAGCTGACTTATGAGAGGCTCAACACAGCAGCAGAGCGAAACAGATGCTGAGACTCACAGTCAAACATTGGGCAAAGCACAGGGAGCCTCGGGGAAGATTAGGGGAAAGAATAGAAGGACCCAGAGGGGACAGGAGCTCCACAAGAAGGCCAACAGAACTGACTAACCTGACCCAGGGGGGGTTACAGAGCACCAGCCAAGGAACATTCATGGACTCATCCTAGGCTCCTTACACATACATGGGTAGCTTGGCTAACATGTGGGTCCCCTAGAAAGGCAAGAGGGGGATATCTCTGACATGGACTTTACTGCCTGCTTTGGATCACTTCTCTGTAGCAAGACTGCTTTGCCAATCCACAGGGGAAGATGTGCTAAGTCCCAATGCTACTTAATGTGCTTCGGTGGGTTGGTAGGGGGAAAGCGTCTCTTATCTGAGGAATAGTGGAGGAAGTATATAGGGAGAACAAGGAGGGAGGGTGGGAGGAGAGAGGACCTATGAATGGGATGTAAAGCAAGTGAATGAATGAATGAATGAATGAATGAACGGTGATGAGAATACAGAGGAAAGTGAACATTTCTATTCTATTAAAGGAAATGTAATTTAGGGCACACCCTATGGAAAGCACCAAACAGATACTCAAAAAAATTTAAAACACAGCTATAATATGATCCAACAATCCCTGCACTGGGTAAATAGTGAAGGAAGGAAGGAAAGTGACTATACTAAAGAGGCCCTGAGGTCTCATGTTCAGAGTAACATAGCCTACATGCCCACTACCTAACAGGTGGGTAGGAAATGTGGTATACACTGAGCATGAAATATTATTTCATAAAAGAGAAAACCTAAAAAAATAAAAATAAAAGAGAAAACCTTATCACTTGTGTCATCAGATAAAACTAGAGCCCTTTATGTTACATAAAGTAAGCCACACACACACAAAAAGATACTCTTGTAATATAAAAATGTTAACTCCAAAGGGTACTAAGTTATAGGTAAACAGACAGAGCAAAAGATGCCAGCACACTTTAAGGCTATAACAGGAAAGAATACTCTGTACATTTTTAAAGCAGTAAGAAACATTTTTAAAATTGTCTTCTTTTATTATTGAGATTATAATTATATCATTTCTCTCTTCCTTTCCCTCACTTCAAACCCTCCCATATACCCTCCTTGTTCTTTCAAATTAATGGTTTCTTTTTTATGTTATTACACGCATATATATGTATATCTATATACATATATATTCCTAAATATAACCTGCTCAGTCTCTATAATGTTACTTGTGTGTGTATATGTTCAGGGCTGACCATTTACCAATATGATAAGACTGTTTCTGTTACTCTCGGCATTCCTTAGTTGCCTGTCGTTCTTTATATAGGGTTGAGGTCTTGTGGGCTTTCCCCTGTTCATTTTTAACATTAAGAAATGATAAAATCATGAAAAGTAGGTATATTCAATATATTACACATACATGAGAAACATTACATTCTATGTATTGCTTTTTTAACTCAGTTGAAAAATAAAAATAAATAAGCATGATTCAACTATATTTAAAAAAAAAAAACATTTCGGCAGGGCTGGCGGTGGTTTAGGCAGCAACCTCAAGCATTAGGACCTCAATTCAGATCCCTTGTACTATGGTAAAAATAACACCCGGTAGCATAACCTGTAATATCAGGTTTTGGGTGGTGACGTCAGGAGGCGCTGCAGTATTATTGCCCAGCTAGTCTACCCAAATGATGAGCTCCAAGCTTGGTAAAGACTTTACCTCAAAGAAAAGGTAGAGAAGCAACTGACATCATCCTCTGACTTTCACATGCGTATATATACTCTATCCACTAACACAGAAGTGAGCGTGCATGCGCATACAAACACATTTTGACACATACAAAAACAGAACAAATGGTAAACTCCGATGATCACCTATAACAAACTACCTGTCCAATATAGTCTATTTTCCTCATTATTTAACATTTAGATGTATTAAATATTCATTGTGTACTAAAAAATTAAATCCTTTCTAAAAATATAGGCACAATATTGTCATCCCTAAAATAAATATTCAATTTTCTAATCTTCATATTTTCAAGAGTTCTTTTTGGGTTGTTGTTGTTGTTTTGGTTTTTTTGTTTTGTTTTGTTTTGTTTTTGGACTGGGGTACACATTAGAGGCACACGTAATGACTGGTTAGGTCTTTCCATCTATACAATGGTCTCAATCAGGGCTGGCTGTTCCCCTCAGGGGATAACAGTTTCTGAAGACATATATGCCACTGACTAGTATGGTGCCAGCAGGGAGAAACTAGGGAAGTTTCTAAATCCCCTTTATAAATAGAATAGCTCCCTGCTATAGTTTAAAAAAAAAATTAAAAACAAATCATCTAGGGCAAAACATCAACAGTGCTATGCTGGGAAGCCCTGTTTTTACCTGGCTGTCTTTCTCTTTTCACTTCCTACTGCTTACATAGACAATAAATTAAGCAATTTTCCATAAAAAATCTTTATACAGCAGGACTTTGTTCATTATATTGAGTTTCAGCTCTCTTTCAACTCCCTATAAACTAGTAGTTTCATCTGGAGACCTAAGATTCAGTGTTGGTTTTTCAAGCTTCTGTGTATTTTAAAGAGGTCAAGACACTAAGACTACTTAGATAGAACTGCATTTTCCTATCAGGAAATGTATGTCTCACTATGCTCCTTACAGATATCAACAGCCACTGATGCTCAGTGCCCGATCAGTAGTTTACCGGGAATGCAAAACGGTGATACTTCAACTGTAGCATTCTACATTCGTTCAGCACCTAAGTATTCCTAACAAGAAAAGTTTCATCTATTGTCTTACTACCTAACTGCGGGCTTTAGGTGGGAAACAGAATAAAGGCTTGCTTTTCCCTTGGCTTACCTGTCAGCTGTGAACATGATGAGCAGCTTCCAAGAAGCCTCCAGACTAACACATGAATTTTCCTTCTTGAAGTAGTCTAACAGTGATGGGCTCAGCTAACTGAAGTACATCAACCCACTGAAGTGTTCTTATTGATGTTACAGTTTTTACCTCTGGCATCTTCAACTGGATGCTGAGACCTTATTACCTATTCCTAGTCGTCTCTGAACCACACTTGAAGCTATATGTTTATTTTATCACATAATGGTATGTTGAGTCAAAATAAAAATACAGCCATTTCCTTCTTGTAGCACATTCTTCCTTTCCAATTTTCCCAGTTATAGGCAATACTACAAATAAATGCATATAATCAGCTTATACCCTAATATAAAGGTAGGTCTAAGTATTTTTCTAGTTAAATTCTACTAATTCATTAATTATAGTGTCATTTATTTTAAAAATGTGGATCCCTATGACAAATAATCATGTTAAATATTTCAAATATTTACTATTTAAATTTCCTTTTATGTAAAGGCATTATAATTTAATGGTTAACTATTATTAGGTCATCATTAATTATTTTTTTATCCATTGCATTAAATAAGTTCTTATTAAGAATCCCTGAATAGGAGCTAGAGAAATAGTTCAGTGGGAAAGAGCACTTGCTGCACAATCTGAGCACCAGCACCTATGTCAAAAGTCAAGTGCGGCATGTGTACCTCTAACCCCAGCATTACAGGGGACAGAGGCAGAGGTACAGACAGAAGGATTGCTGGACTTGTGGGTTGCCAACCTAACTCAAGGTTCAGTGAGATCCTGTCTCAAAGAAATAAAGTAGAAAGTAATTTAGCAGGACACCATCTTGTCTCTGCACTCTAAGATATGTCATATGCCAAACACATATAAAACACACACACACACACACACACACACACACACACACACACACACACACACACAACTATACTTGGAGAGTTACAGGGTATTAAGATTGTATTAATACATGCTCTGAAATTATTTTAATTGATCCTAGCTATATTGATGCAGCAATAAATTATTCTTGCACTGTCCCTTACTTATGATATTGCTGAAATGATAGCATAATGTTAAATAACCTTAAAATACATTTCATAAGTTTTACATTTATCCTGTTTCGAATGAAGTTATCTGCACTTATGAACATGCACAGCCCATGCTCACACTCACACGTGTGCACGCACACACAAACATGCACACCCAGCAGATACTAAGACAAAGGGAGCGGAAGGAAGGAGAGAAGGAAGAAAGGAAGAAAGGAGAAAAAGGAAGAAAAGAGAGTGAGACAAGCTAATTCACCATAAGTCGTCTCATTGTAACTTTAGTCATCTTTAAGTACAGCAGCCTACTGGTAGTGGTTGATGCAGCTAGCCCTTTGTCTCCAGGGCATTCCTAGCTAGTTAAGTCATTCTAAAATTCTTTCCATCCTCAGCTACATGATTACAGAAATTCAGGAGACTTAATCTCTATAATCCCTTCCAGCTCTAAAATCTATTTCTTTATTTGCAATTCTGTATTCTAATATTCTTTTAAGGAGCAATCATACCTTAGACCACTAAACCTCAAGGTTGTGCGACACAGTACAGGTATTTTAAAATTATTGCTGACAGGTTAACTCCCAACAGATTTGATAAATCAAAGATTTTATTGTGCAATTTAACAATGAGATTTCAAGACCAAGCAAATAGAATTTTAAAGCATCATCAGAGGGGAAAAAAAATTCAGTTGTACTTCTAGAAAGAAACAAGTGGAGAAATATACTTACCAATATATCTTGGCCAACATGCTGTTTTCCTTTTTCTTCATGGGGTCCTAAAACCAATTTTCCAGTAGAAAAAACTGCTGTATCCAATGTTTTAAAAACTTTCAAGCCATGTTGCTCAACAAAAAATTGGTAGGTATCTCGTGGTCTTATAAGATCTAGGGGAAAAAACAATAATACTGTTACAAAACAACCACAAGCTAGACATGTTTAACAGCCTCTGTCACCTCAGCACTTATCGACCTGAAGCAGGAGGATTACAAATTGGAAATCTGTCTGGGCTACACATGAGAAACCCTATTCTAATAGTAGAGCTCCGTGAAACAGGATAAACACTTATATAAGAGTCTTGTAGATCGTGCACACGTACAGGAAGCATTAATAGACAAACAGGGGGAAGATTACTGATTCTGGGACCTGTTCTGCCCGGCCTATAAACTGCATGAACTTGGACTACTTTAAGCTCTCTCTCTAAGCCTCTATTTCCTTTCTGTAAAAATGAGTAACAGCCTATATTAAAACATATTCTGTGAACATCAAAGAGTTTATATCTGAGAACAAAATAATGACTGGCTCAAACTAAGCACTATGTTATTTACCTTAGTTTAACAATAGTAGAACTGTTTTTACTTCTATTGAGGCTACAATAGAAATAATAGGAAACACAAAGACTTTCATGTCTTTACAAAGCTTAACATGGTCCAAAATAAAAAGGTGTCGTCACAACGGCAATAAAATTTTTTTTTATTTGATGATGATTAAACAGAAACATTTTTATTTAATTAAGTAAAGACTACAGGAAACCAAAATATAAATTTTAGCTAAATAAGCACGTTCTCATTTCAGGTTTCCTTTGTATTTAAGGACTTTCCAAGCCTCCTAATACCTTCACTAACCATCAGCTTCTGACTCTATATTACTAGATATTTGAGAATGTTAAGGGTCACATATACAATGCAATAAAGAAAATGCATTTAAACAGGCAAAAGTTGAAAACACCCTTTTAATCCTAGCACTCATGAGGTAGAAGGAGGCGGATCTCCATGAGCTCCAGGCCACTCTGATATACACAGGGCTACACAGGGAAACCCTGTCTGGAAGGGGAGGAGGCAGATCTCCATGAGCTCCAGGCCACTCTGATATACACAGGGCTACACAGGGAAACCCTGTCTGGAGGGGGGGTGGGTAGGAAACAACAACAAAAGCATTGAAAACAAAATTTTTCTAATTTGGAAGAGCTCAAGTTATCTAAATAATACTTTCTGTATTTTAACCTCTGGTGCCTTGTAAATAAGCCTATCAACACAAAATAACTCTGAATTTATATAATGATGATAAATATAAACTAGTTCATAAACAAAATTTAAGTAGAAATATCATTAGTGACTTCTGGTATGACCAATATGTTTGACTTGGAGGAATAGTTGTTATTATTTCTGACAGTCTGTGGCGGTTTGGATAAAAATGCCACCATAAGCTCATATACTTCAAAAGCCAGTGCCAAGCCCAATGTCTCTTTCTGCCTGCAGACCAGGATGTAAGTTCTCAACTACTTCTACAGCACCATGTCTGCCATGCTTCTGAGCAAGCCCCTCATAAAATGCTTTCTTTTCTAAGAGTTGCCTTGGTTATGGTGTCTTCATAGCAATACAACAGTGGCTAAGACACAGTCCTTTCAGTTATTAAAACATTTAAGCACTTCTTATATGTAAATACTGTTTGGTTGGTAAACACCCATGTATTCCTTAAACCTCTATACTACTAGAGTGTATACCTTAGAATCATGTTTGACCTCCCAGAAACTAAATATTTACTGTCTATGTAATACAACATGAGGTTTCTAGGCTCTTAACATTAAATCTAATATTTGTATGGCTGACTGATGCTCTTAACATTCATGTTCACAAAGGTTTCATGTCTCAGATACCATTATTGGAGTCCAAGTTCAAAAGACAGTGTGTGCCCTGGTAGCATGGAGCATGTTCTGGGGCATACAGTTACATTTCTGTAATTTCCAACAGAAAGCTCTTTGTGTATCTTCTCAGCTACAAAAGGCCTAGGCCTTCTGGAGAAAATAACACACCTGATAGGCAGTAGCACCCATTCGAACTCCAGAATTCAGAATACAAACACACGACACTGTAGTCAACATCAATGCTCATCCATAAGTATTCTCACAGAGGCTGCTTATTGGAAGGATGTTTAGTGCTGAGATGGGGAAGAGGAGGTGAAGGGAAAAAGGAAGAGGGAACACATACACACAGACCAACCACTCAATAATTTCTGTTAAATTATTCTCAGTACCATCCCTGAGCTTACCCATCGGGACAATCTCTCTTGTTTCTGGGTCCTTTGCCAGTGTTGCCTGAAAGGGATCTCCTAGAGGTATATCCAGATCCACCACTAGCTTCTCCACCACTAACTTCTTCTCTGTAAAACAAAGACCAAAAGTATTTATTTAAAATTCATCTCCATTATAAAAAAAATTCAGTACAAAACATAATTAGAAACAAGTTGTGAAGAAAACCGACAAAAACTTAGCAACTTCTGTTCATCTCCAGACTTTGAGCATGGAAAAGGTAAGGTTTATATAACTAAGTAATGTACTCACGAGGAAATATTTTATACTATGTTATAGTTATTTTTATAAGAATACAACTGTCTTACACTCAAAATGGGGGGATGACATTATAAAGTGAGTTTTACTGATGAGAATATTATGTCTGAAGCTTTAAGAGGTATGAAGTCTAAGTTATCTTAAGAATAGGTTCATACTTTTCTGGTTATCAGGACGGATGCATTTTCTGCTAGCTTTTTTGTTGACTTTGCTCAGGTTTCTTTTTTCCTTTATTTTGGTCGACACTGGAGCCGGAGATACTATTTCAATCACAATTCCTCCTAAAATGTAACAAAAATGATAAAAATAACATTTCTGATGACACCAAAAGCTTAAAGCAAAACACTAAATATATTACACTTCCTTTCAAAGAACTAAGGGAAATGCCACTATTACTATATGCTACAGCTCTTTAAAGTGACACAATTACTAACCAATTTCAACAAAAAGACTCAATGACTTCTTACTCGCCTGAAATCAATAGCTGTCAGTGGAGGGTTAAAAACAAAAAGGCTGCAGAAGCTGATCATGAACCTGAAGTAGTAAGCCACATGTAAGTGTCCTTTAACATAGCTACATCCATCTAAACAGGGAAAAAACTTTAACACTTCGTCCTTGTTAACTCTCCATAAAGAGATAGATGCTAAGAATGAGAAAAATATCAATTTATCAAACATTAATTTTCTCACATTCTAGTTCGTTTCATTTTCAGGAGGAAGGATGGTTCACTAGTAAAGACTTTGTACTGCTCTTATTAAGGACCAACTTTCAGTTCCTAGCACTCCAGTACGGTGCCTCACAACCAGCTGGTCACTCCAGCTCCAAGGGGATCCCATGAATCTTTGCTTCTGTGTATATCCTAGCACCCAACCATATGTATATAATTAAAATAAAATAAACTTTAAAAATGATTGACTTTGTAAAATTAGAAACTTCAGATATTTAAGATACAATATCTACAAAGTCACAGAGTCAAACAGCTAGTTACAAAAGAGAAGAAAATCAGCATCTCTATAATAAAGAGACACATCTGAATTTAAACCCTATTCTTAGATGTTTGTATGTAGGAGGTGATGATTTTAAATAAAGTAAATTATATAAATGTGTAGGATAGGGCCTGTCACATGGTAAAATAGTAATAATTTCTTCATTTCTGAGACATCATAATATAAATTAGGTCTTACCCGATGAACTTTCTTGATAATCTATCCGCTCTCCTCGCCAATATTCCAGAGGTTTCAAACGTATTCTCTTTGTTCTACGAACATTTGGTGAGTTGGAGGGCAGTACTGTCAAAAGTTAAACAAAAATTCAAATGGTGATTAACATATCAACTTTTAGAACATAATGTTTCAATTAAGAGATAAAAATCCCCAAATTTTTAGATGTTCATGCAAATAAATAAAACTCCATGAAAAATGAAGCCTCTAGATTGACCAAGAAATAAAAAATTTTATAATACCCATGTGCGAAAATGCTAATGCTATTATCTTATCTGAACAATGCTATACTCCATATATTAAACAGAATTTGTTATTGTAATTTGAGCTCCCATTGGTTTATGTCCACGACTAGCCTACAGAATCACTCTCTACCACAGATTCCCAGTCAAAACACATGGCTGGGTCCCAGGTGAATGAGCTTCCTCTTCCCTCCTGCTCTCCACTCTAGTCTCTCTAGAGCAACTTTTAGTCCTGCTGCAGGCTGCCCACCTCAGTAATGCCTCCCAGCCCATTTCCAAACCTCCTAGGACTCAGGTTCTTAGTGCAGATCATTCTTCCTCACCATACCTCTCAACCTTCCCTTCTCACCGACACACAGAACATCTACCAGGGACCCTACAGTCACCACACTTAGCTGTGAACCAGGGATCCCAAAGGAAACACTTGGCTACAACCCAGAATGGGCAATAGCAACCAAGACATAATATCCACCAAACAACAAAGACACAACAGATATCTACACCAAGGAACACTTCAAGCCATAACTTCAGAAGCCCAGATTCCAGTACAAAACAAACATGAATAACTAAGAATATATATTCGTGTGTGTGTGTGTGTGTGTGTGTGTGTGTGTGTGTGTGTATTTGCCTCTTTCAGAAGCCAGGCCCCATGAGAAGCATTTCAGCTAAAGCACAAGAAAAGGCCTTCAAAGTAGCAATAAAGAAGTATATTGAAAGACATTAAAGAGGGTATTAATAACTGTGTTAATGAAGATCATGAAAACACAGATGAATGAAATAATTAAAACTTTGATTAAATTCACATAATACACTCTCTTTTCCCTCCTTCCCTCATTTCCTTATCCACTATCTCTTCTAGTTTATCCCTCTCTAATACTCATGTTTTCTTTCTTTCTTTTTTTAAATCTAGATTCCATATCGGAGAGGGAACATGGAAGGCCTATCTTTATACATCTCACTTATGTTACTTAGAAAGTCTAGTAACTGGAAAAAAGCTGTAAGTGTAACTACATTCTAGAGAGAGATTATACAAAAACATGACTCATTGCGCATTAGCTTAGAATGTGTCTACCATGTGATGAGCATGTGCCTAGAATTTTATAAGTGCTTTGATGGAGATTTCTATAACATACTGGAATCTATACTAGAAATTTCTAAAATATATTGGAATCTGTACTATCTTAATGAAACTTAGAATAGGCAAAAGGAAAAAATAAAATTACTCTAATTTCATTTTTATCACAGGGGAAAATAGGAAAGATTAAATATCTTGGTAAGGGCTATTTTTCCTTCCTTTTTTTCAATGTGTTTTGTTTTGGAGGGAAATGTTAGCGATAACCTTCAGTACAGTATTAGGTAAACAATCTCTGTTGCTGAGCTACATACCTAGTCCCGAAGGGACTAAATATAATAATGGGGAATGAGAATTTGATATGCAAATGTCAGAACAATAGGGGACCCAGCGATTGGATGGGAAAGCATGGCAAATGTCTGCAATGAGCAAAGGCAGAAGGGAGAAAAGAAACAGTCATTCAACTGGGCGGTGGGGGATCACTGATATAAATAAAAGAACTTACAAAGAAAACCAAACAAACAAAACATGTTGTTATCCCAAATAAATTTCTATAGATTGAATTCCTCTACTAAGTTAGAGGCCACTTAATTTGGCCACATAATATACACTGATATGTTTATAAGCTTTCAAATAAAGATTGCAGGTTTGGAAGGTAGCTAAGTGGTTGGAATCCATGCTTAGAATTTAAAATACCCAGGGCTGGTCAGTAGCACCGTGAAAACTATATAAAATCATGTTTAAAACTATTGTCAAAGATGTTGGCAGGTTAATGCAAACAGAAAATATTATCTCACCTTTATTATTAGACAAAGTGGAACTTATAGTTAAATCTGATGAACATGACATATAATGGCAGAGTAAACAGATAAAAGCTGGAAATGTTATAAGCTTTTAAAAACACTCAGATGTCAACTGTCATCTTATTCAGATGCTTTCTATGTAATAAAAAGCTTCTGCATCTCACAAAGGTGGGATAGTCCATGAATCATGACAAGCATCATTTGATAAGCTATGGAACTTTAATACACAGCTCCCTCATTTGTTACTTAAAATTCTAGCTGTTGTTGGATAGGAACAAACTAGAGAAAAACAGGAGCATAGTTCTCGGGGACATCATCTGTCTGGCAGATATCTCCCACTAACTTCTTCAGTTGTGTGGGATCAAAGAGCAGAAGAAAGAGTAAAGGACTATAGGACTTGCAAACAAGCAATAGGATAATAACTCAGTAGTTTAGAAAGATACATTACAAAATGCTGAGAACTAACTATGTAATATTAATCTGGGTGTACTTCCCCTGCTTAAACAACGTTATATTATAGAGAGATTCAATAATATTATTTTTAATGGAAATATTGTAAGAATAAATTATTTTACCTAATTTGTGATGTAGATTCCTATCTGGTAATATATTAGAATTTCTTATTCTCAAATCTGAAAAATACAAAAGATAGTATTATAAACATTGCAGCAATGCCTACTAATTCTATATTGACTTAAAGTCTATATTGACTGGTCAGTGTCAGTAAGTATTATAAACAAAATGTAAACCTGAAAAATGCAATTTACACTTTCTTTTTTTTCATAGAAAAATAATACAAACTAAGAAAAACCAATATAGCATCTCTTTATACTTTGATACAACAAACATATTTAAAGAGGACGAGCATTAAAATTAACAAAAAACATTCTCTATTGCTCATGAATGGGAATAAGCCACTAGCAAATAAAAATGCATGACATAATACTAAGTAATTAACATGTAATACAGTTACCTACAATCTACCTACAACTTTCTTCTTAAAGTTCTAATTAATTTAACAATGTGCTAAGACACCAAAAAGGCTGTTGTTAATTGTTTCTCTTCATATAAACATATTTATTAAGAAGAAGAACCCCTATTTTTACATCTATAGCATGTTTCAGAAACAATAAAACTTGAGGTTAATATTTGCTTTTTCTTAAGGAACACAGCCATTATTGGGCTGTTATAACCAATAGGATTTAACTAATATTTTATTTCAAGTTAATTTTATATTATAGAAAAGAAAGCAATATTGGAAAGAGGAAGAAGTAGAATCCCAAATACCGTGCAAGAGCCCAACTGGTGCGTCCACCTAGTCCACCTTGCACACACGCTCCCAACCTCAGACAGAGGCAGCACCCTACATCTAGTGTCCAGGCCCAGTCTGCTGAGCCCCACCCACCCCATGCTCTCCTTCAACCTCCAGGCTGAGACTAGGATACACATCTTGTCTACTACTCCAGAATCGTCTGAGTCCACAGACTTCAATCCACCCACAACATATCCAACTTCCACATAATATGCTCTGTCCCATTCTACTGTGCCCACATAAGATATGGAACCAAGAAAAAAAAATATCACAGAATATAAATATGAAAACTCAAAACAGTATATTCCCCCTAAATCCACCAGTCCTACAGGAGAGCTCTCATTACTTAAATAGACTCCAGAACATCTAGCTCAAAGAAACTATCATAAACTTTAAAGAATTAAAGAAGTTTAAAGAAACAGAGAAACAGCTTAATGAACTTAAAGAAAATAATGCCTAAGTGATGCTCAAGAAAACATAAAACATGAGACTGATGAAAATGATGATGACATCCCACAATTCAAACACCAAATTCAAAAGAGATGTAAATGCTGAAAAGAACTTATAAACAAAGATCAATATAAAAAAACTGAATAACCCAACTGAAAAACTTAGGAGAAATCTTTAATAGTAGAATGAATATCAGGAATCAAAGATAATTACTGACATTACTGAAATACTGAGGGCAACTAGGAACACAAACAAACAATGTAATCACACACACCTTTCAATAACATCTTTAAGGATTTATGGTCTCAACTCTACAAAGAAAAGACTGGCAGATTAGCTGAGTGGATTAAAAAAACAAAAGTCCATCTTTTTGCTTTCTACAGAAAACTCAGTTTATCTTAAAGTAGACACTCCTAAAAGTTAATAGGTGGCAAAAAACATTCCAACCAAATTCAACCGGGAAGCAAGAAAGTGTTGGTAACCTAATATTTGACTTCTTCAAGCTAAAAGTAATCAGAAGAAATACTGAAGATATCTCTAGTCTAAACATATATGCACCAAACTCTGGTGCACCCAATTTCATAAAAAGTGATCTACTTAATGAAAGAAACAAATTAACATCAATCCATTAATAGTATATGATTTCAGTGTCCTACTTTCAGCAATGGACCAGTCAAATCTGAACAAAAAATTAACAGAGAAGTATCACAATTAATTCACTACTGGGCTTAACAGACATCTACAGATTATTCTATCCCAACACAAGAGAATATACATTCTACTCAGCACAACATGGAAGGTTCTCTAAAAATTATATCCTCTGGGACACACAATTTTTTTTTTCTTTTTTGGTTTTTGAGATAGAGTTTCTCTGTGTGACTGAGCCCTGGCTGTCCTAGACTCACTTTGTAGACCAGGTTGGCCTTGAATTTATAAAGAGCCACCTGCCTCTGCCTCCAGAGTGCTGAGAGTAAAGGTGTGTGCTACCATGCCTGGCTTTAAAAAATTTTTAAATATTCAGAAAGGTTGAAAGAATTGAATAACTCTGAGCTGAGTGTGGTGGTGCATACCTGTAATCTCAGCACTCTTGGAGGCAGAGGCAGGAGGATCTCTGTGAGTTCAAGGTCTATAAAATTGAGTCCAGGACAGCCAAGGCTGTCTCAAAAAAGGCAAAATAGAAGAAAGAAAGAAAGAAAGAAAGAAAGAAAGAAAGAAAGAAAGAAAGAAAGAAAGAAAGAAAGAAAGAAAAGAAATAACTCTGTATCTGAACTTACTAAAACTTTAAAAACCAACAGCAAACAAATTCCAGTTATGTACACAAAGTCATGTAGAATAAACAACTCATAACAGAATGATTAAGAGATCAAAAATGAAAAAAAAAAAAAAAAGAAAAAACCTTCCAACAAAAATGAAAACAGAACCCAACAAAACTGCTGGAACATACTGAAAGGAGTCCTATGAGGGAAATTTATAAGTGCTTACATTATGACATTAAAAAAAGCAAAAATAGCTTAATGATGCAACTCAAAAAGTTAGATAAGCAAGAACAAACCAAATCCAAACTCAGTCTATAGCAAGAAACAATATAAATCAGAGCAGAAATTAATAAAACAAAAGCAAAGAAAGCAATACAAAGAATTAACAAATGTAGGAGTTGAGTCTCTAAGGAGATAAATAAGACTGGCAGGCCCTTGACCCAACTAGCCAAAAGAAGTAGAGGACCCAAATGAACAGAATAAGAAATGAACAAGGAAACATTACAATAGACCCCAAAGAATTAAGAATATTATAAGTAAATATTTTTTAAAAATACTCCAGTAAGTTGAAAAATCTGAAAGAATTGGACAAATTTTTAGATTTATCCAAATCACAAGAGGGAGTGAATTACGTTTCAATTTTTTAAATAGAAAAAAAAAAAAAAAAGCAGCAACCATTTCATTTCCTTCTTGAAATTCCCTGGCATGAGTGACTTGGTATACTAGTTGAGCATAATTAACTTCTAGGACTTATGTAGTTAAATCCAAAATCCTAACAAGATATGTACAATCCATTAGGGGTTCAAACTCTGAGGGAAAACAATAATGATATCGAATACTCAAGATTGCTATGCTTTCAGGAAACCAAAGATAGCCAAAAGATAGACTCTGAGATTGTTCAGTGTTCTGTCCATCTTAGATGGGTGCCAAATACAGAAGCAAAGAACTCATTTTGAGTAGCTAGTTCAGTGAAACTTATGGAAACTGCAGAAAAGTAGCTCACATCTAACTTTAAAATCATAAACGTATCCACATAAGAACTGCCTAGACAAATCAAGTCTATTACAGAACCATGTAATAGAAATCAATAGATGTATTACGGTACTGAGTTTTAAGGTAGCAATGTAGCAATAAGAAGCTGGAACATTCATGTTCATGAGCTAGTTATGTTGAATGTAATATATTTTTCCAAAAAATTTGATCTAAGCTCTAGAAAACAGAAGAGTTTTAAAACTACTAAACCAAATATAGAATTGTTGGTTTGGAATAAACTTCAATTTCTATAAAATTGAACTGCCCTGTACAAAATATATCTGTGGAGACCAAAAAAAGAAGAGTGTTTGCCCAGACCTGAGAAGAAGAAGAAAATGGAAGGTGGCTGGTTAAGGATATTGGGACTTAGGTAGAGGAAGGAATGATGATAAAAACTGCAATGATTCCTACATATCATTGACTTATAAGCCAATTATGATATATGACGTTTATCTTAAAATTTAAGCTATTATCACCACCACTCCAATCTAATTTCCCATACAAGCCTACATAAGTAGATGCCTCATCTTTGCTGAAAAGTTTTCCATAGCAGCGGGTCTTGAAGGAATATGGTAGTCAGGTGATTAAATGCATTGAGAATGATGGGAATGAGATTTCTCACTACTTGAGGTCTGTCCTATACTAGGCTGGAGGAGTTGATGTGAACCTGTGGTTTCTAGATTATAAACATACATAGTTGTTGTCAAGGGAAGTTTTTGTCAACTTGACAGAGGTTAGAGTCATCTGGGAAGAAGGAAACTGAATCAAGAAAATGCTTCCATAAGATCAGCTTGTGAACGAGTCTGTAGAATACTTTCCTTTTTAATGTGGGATGGCCTCTGCATCAGCTCTAACATCCAGTGTCAAACCTGTTTGAGTTCTTTCCCTGACTGTGATGTGGAACTACACCCCATCCCACTCCCAAGTTGCTGTTGGTCATGATGTTTTATCACAGCCACAAAAACCTAAAATAGATACAGTTGGTCTCAGAGTTTCAGTCTCTCTCCCTCCCACACCCCCACCCCCGACCTTGTGTGTGCACACGCACATGCACGAATGCATGCACACACAACTGCACGTTACATCCCTATCTTATCCAGAAAAAAAACAGAATCAAGGGTATGCCAGTATTAAGGACACTGGTCTTAGATTCTAAATGCCATGGCCCACTAACAATAAATCAGGTGTTTTCAGAGAAATTACTGACTCCAGAATTAAAAGTAAGCTGGAATATCTTATATCTCCCAACTCCCAAAAAGGTAGCATTTCAAAAATGACAGATTCATAACAAAAGAAGGAATGAGCTAAAATAAAAGTAAATAATGAGATTTATCACTATCTGAATATTAGAATAAATGATAGTTAAATACTGCAACACTACAAGCAAAGCCAAATTAGTAAAGTTAACCATGATGCCTTAAGTCTGAAGAGTAACAATTCAGTCCGCTGTGTGTAAGACATTTTCACTTCTCTTAAGAAGTTTAAGTCAGAGGTTGGGAAGGTGGCTCTGTAGAGGAAGTAATAGAAGCAGAAGCATAAGGACATGAGTTTGGATTCTTATCACCCAAAATCCATGCACTGGCAGAAGGCATTGGGGGGGTGGGTGCACAGATGTATCCCCCGAGCTTGCTGGCCAACCAGTCTAGCCCAAATACCAAGCTTCAAATTTAACACACAGATCCCATCTTAAAAACAGGTAGACAGAAATAGAAGAAGATACTCCATTATCAACCAGATCTGCACATGTGCACACCTAGCCACACAACTCACACATATAGAAGCACACCAAAAGAGGGAAGGGAGGGGAGGGCAAGTTTTGCCTCAGGAAGCATGAAGTCCTACATTTGATCCCCAGAACTCCCTTGGAAGTGAAAAATATAACAAAAACATTAATAATATAAGAAACAAGGCTGGAGAGATGGCTCCTCTTCCTGAGACCCTGAATTCAATTCATAGCACCCCCATGGCAGCTCACAACCAGCTATAACTGTAGGCCCATGGAATTCCCAAGGGATCTAATGCTCTCTTCTGGTGTGCAGACATACATACAAACAAAACACCCACATATATAAAGCACACATTTTTTTTTTAAGCATAAGATTACTTTGTAATTCAAATGCTGATATCTGTACCCCACCCCACCCCCATATCTTGTTGCAATCCTTGTTCCAAGAATCTGTCTTAATCTTGTTTAAACACTGCTCCCAAGTTGTCCACTGATATGCCAATAAAGTAGCTTACTGCCAATCACTGAGCAGGGGAGAGAATAGAGCTAGACTTCCTGCCAGCCAGGGGAGGAGGAGCTGGAGGAGGAAGTAAGGGATTTAGCCAAGGACAGAGGTTCAGGAGACATCAGGAGAGAGAAGCTGGAGCAGAATGTTATAAAGTGCAAGTATCTCTGAGATGTGAGCTGGGGGAAACCAGTTTGGCTTAGGGGGCTATGAACAGAGAAATAACTGCTCAGTTATTGTACTGTGAATCTTGTTTAACAAATAATATAACAGAGTATTTTATATAAATAACTTTAACAGTAGAAAATAATAACTTACCCAAATTCTCCTGGTCTTTTTCATCATCTTGTTCAGAATTATTGCTTCTAGACATTACACAATTCTGGAGCCTGGATGGTCCACTTACGAACAGAACAAACCACAAGATTTGTGTTTTTATAATATAAAATTATTAAAGTCTAAATGTCATGATCAAGTCTTAACTGTCATCTGTTTCTTTCTTATGAAACTAAAAGCAATGCAATAGGTGATCAAGAATGTATTTCCATACAGCATAAAGCAAGGACTATGACTTGATCCCATAACTGAGTCAAATCTATCTAAATGAGATAAAGAGAGACAGGCACTACATGTTCAATTTCATTTTATATTTGTTTTTGAAATTAGGATATGGTTTCTCTTATTTTTTGTAAAAGAATGTTGCTATTGCAGTTGACGAAATTATAAATGATGCACTAATTAATTTAAAAAATTCTAGCTGAACTTGGTAGTACATGCCTATAACCCTAGCACACAAACTTCAACACACGAGCATTGCAAACTCAGGACTACATAAGGCGGCCCAGGGCCTGAGCTACACAGTGTGCCCTCCTCTGAGTAATAGTCACAGTCCCTCAAACAGTAAAGAACCTATAGTCCTCCCTCCAGATGCTGAAACTCTGCTCTAATTTGCTGGTCATTCACCTTTAGAGGTTTTTAAAGTTTGCAAATAATACAAGCAGAGTAATCTCACTTGTCCAGGGTTAGTAGACGTTTTGACAATATATCCACAAATTCTCTGACAATGTTCGTTTCAAAAGATAAAGCCTTGTTTTCCTTTTCTTAAATGAAGTCTTGTCTTGTGATGACCTTAAGTCATTAAAAGGCATTTGATTTCCCTTATGGTTACTTTCTTCTCTCAGATCATTGATTTGTAGGAAGCCAAATGCCATATGACAAAAAACGAAAGTCAACTACCAAAAGAAAACAAGGAATTGCAACCTACAGCCAATAACTATGTGGGACATAAATGGATCCTGTAGGTGTAGTCAAGTCTTCAAAGAGATACGAGAGAAAAGTACTTCTAAACCTAAACTAGCTAGCCAAGCCTCACCTAAATTTCTGGCCCACAGAAAGTATAAAAATACATGTTTGCAAGGCAGTAGCAAAAATAAAATTATGTTTGGGAGTAAATTGCTACATATATATGCATAACTAGTACAGTGAATATATAGTCTATTATCACTACACTGTATACACACCTTTCTTCCAAATTTGAATTTTTAGGGTCTCTCAAATCCAAGTTAGACTCCATTTGTGTCTTACTTGTATATTTCCCAGTACGAAACTTTAAATGAGCATTCTGTGATGTCATAACACTGTCTTGATACTTAGAGCCTCCAGTAGGTCTATGAAATAAAAGAGTTTTAAAATTATTTTTCTTCAAAAGTTCTTTTGGCTACAAGTATTAGTTCATCATGTTCAGACCTAAGATTAACAACCTGGTTCACAAAGGTATCTGGAGACTACCAAGATTCCAAAATAAAATAAAATAAAATATAAAAAAATTAGAGAACCTGGCTTGACAATAATAATTAAATAAAAATGACACCAGCCGGGTGTGGTGGCGCCCGCCTTTAATCCCAGCACTGGGGAGGCAGAGGCAGGCAGATCGCTGTGAGTTCAAGTCCAGCCTGGTCTACACAGCGAGTCCAGGACACACAAGACTACCCAGAGAAACCCTGTCTTGAAAAAAAAAAAAAAGACACCAAGTGACATTAACTCTAAACAGTCTATGACATACAGTATACAATTAAATACCTATTATTCCTAATTTCTTGTGAGGAAACAAGTTCAGAGCGCCTATGTGTCATCTAACTAATTACAAAGTCCGGATTTAATAATAACTTGTCAGAATTCTTTGTGCTTTTTCTCACTCTGACTAAGATATAACACAGACAAACTACTAAATTCTGAACAGGAGAGGGAAAAAAAAAAAAAAAAAAACAAACCAAAGACAGCTAAATATTTAGGTAAGAGACAGCTAAACACAACAAAAATTACCCAGAAACATCAAGACTCTTCTGCGTTGGCTCTGCCTTGTTGCTTTCCAATGGCTCACTCTGGGAACTGGAGATTCCATTGCGGCCACTAACCCTTCCTCCAGAACCCTTCACATTTAAAGACTTCTGTACGCTTGAGCTGCTGCCTGTCTTCTGTCTTTTTGGTGCAACAGATTTTTCCCCAACATTTTTAGATAAGCGGTTTTTCTTATCTCTCTTTTTTCTATTGTGATATACCACTGAGGATTCATTTTCTTTTGAAGAATTTCTATCAACAGAGCCTGAAAGATTTGATAACAATTTTAAATTAGCATGTTTGTTCAAAGATCTGGCTCACTGAATTACCAACATTATTATTTTTACATATTAAGTATACATACCAATTTCATGAGTTAGATTTGTTTCCACATAACAAAGTTTTAATTTTTTCAACTGCATTTACAAGACATGTACTAGAGTTTTTAAATCCATCAAAAAATTCTTTAAACAATCTTTTCACTGGCTCTGTCCATTCCTCGCCTGACCATGTATAATGGTCAATGCTGTCAACTTAACAGTATGTGAAGCTCCCCTAGGAGGTGGGTCTGGGCATGCCTACCACAGGCTATCTTGATTGTGTTAACTAAGGTGAGAAGACCCATCTATACCCATGTGAGTGGCACTATTCCTTGGCTGCCATCTTGTATCCTGGATGATACAGGTGGAGAAAAGGGTTTGAGTAGCAGCATGCACTCATTGTTCTTGGCTTCCTATGTGTGGATGCAATATAAGGAGCTAACTCTTCTAGAACTATAAGCCAAAATAAATCCTTTCTCTCTTTTTTGTCAGAGTATTTTATCACAGCAACAGAAAGATATTATCCTTAGTATCTGAGTGGTTCCTGTAATTCCAAATTTTTCTGTTTATCACCTTTCTTTGCAGGAACCTATCTATCCATAGCAGATATTTACGTAAATAGCACTCAATTCTACAGCAGATATTTACGTAAATAGCACTCAATTCTACCTGTCCATCATTGCCATCTCTTTATGGTCTTCATCTTCACCTGTTTTTTAAACATTTATCATTACCCCATAGAGAATGACTCTAGATCCATTTCAATAAAGAAGATTTAATAAACACACTTACCTATCTCTGGTTTTACCACCCACCAGTCAAATGGATGGTGAGAAATCCTACAACTTCTTCTGGCAGTCGAAGTCACTTCTTCAGGAACAAATTTGTTCTTGGACTTATAGGAAAAACATTTCTTTCCAGATATTTCCGTATCTTTTTGAGTGCTATTCTTTTTTTTCTTGTTTTCTAATATTAAAAAAAAAAAAACATAAAAACCATTCAAAATATCAGTTTTTAGATGTTCACAAGAGATTTTTACATAAATAAAATTCAATTACAGAAACATCTTACATTTATCCCATGCGCTACTTTCACCTCTATTTCTTTAAAAAGCCATATTTTCAATCAGATCTGTGATTTTCTGTCAATTAAATATAAACATTTCATTTTACTTGTCATAATCTAAGTGTTTATATGTATATGTGCATGCAGGCACATGCATATAGGTGCACATGTATGCACACCAGAGGACAAGTTTAAATGCCATTTCATCTTCTTATTGTTTGTTTTTATTTAGAGAGCTACTGCCTATAACTCACCACTTAGGCTATGCTGGCTGACCATCAAGCTTCAGGGACCTTCCTATCTCTGCCTCCCTCATACTAGTATTACAAATGCATGAAACAACAACAGCCTTTTTTTTCCCCCAGTTATAATTTTTCAACCTGGGTTTTGGGGATCAAACTCAGGTCATTCTAGCTGAAAGGCAAGTACTAAACTATCCTTATTTTGGTTGTCTTTTGAAAAACAAAACATTGTTTCCTTTTACTTACCACTACTCAAAAAAAAGACAAGAAATTACTGCCTTTCACTTTAATTGTTTTGAAATCTACTTTTGGGAGAGTAAATTGAATATGAGTAAATTATAAACCTTGAAATGGGGTTACTTTGGATTAACTCCTCTGGCGCAATCTATGTATCCTTAAAACTTGTGATCAGAGAGAATAGCAGGAAAAACAAAAAATTAGTGGCAGAACAAACTAGGCACTGTTAGCTTTGATGGTGGACAAGGACCATCTGTCTAGGATTATGGGTAGCAAGAAAGGGCAGAAAAGGCAAGGAGCAGACCTCTCACAGTCACACCAGAAGGAACAGAGCTACCCAAAATCTTTTTTTTTTTAATTAATTTATTCTTGTTACATCTCAATGGTTATCCCCTCCCTTGTATCCTCCCATTCTTCCCTCCCTCCCATTTTCCCCTTATTCCCCTCCCCTATGACTGTTCCTGAGAGGGATTACCTCCCCCTGTATATGCTCATAGGGTATCAAGTCTTCTCGGTGACCTGCTGTCCTTCCTCTGAGTGCCACCAGGTCTCCCCCTCCAGGGGACATGGTCAAATATGAGGCATCAGAGTTCGGCTACACAAAATCTTATGATCTTTGTTTCAGTCCTGCAAAACTTCTGACCTAAAGAACTATATACAAGATTTTTTGAAAATTAGGTGTGTTTTTTAAGCTACCAAGTGTGTGGTAATTTGTAACAATGTTTCTGTATTAGGAACTTTAAAAAAAACTGAAGTGAGTTTGCACTGAACTGCACTTACAGAGATTCCCAAAAAGTACCCCAAAACAGCCTGTGAATCTCTGTGGGCAGCTTTACTCTGCCTACCCTCCCAAACAGTGACCACTACAAAATGACGCAAGAACACTCGTGCTCTGAGTTACTATAAACACTTACCAGCAGCTGGCAGACGTTTCTTGGGAACAGGCTCATTTGTCGCCTCATCACAGTCTTCCATACTTCTTTTTGAATTTATTTGTAACTTGTCTTTGCCAATATTCAACATATTTGTACTTTCATTAGTGCCCTGTCCCATAGTAAGTTGTTCTTCAACTACTTTACACTTAGTCGCTCTTTTGTGCTTCTGTTTTACAGTCCTTTGGACTTGAGATGGGTTTTTGGCATTCTCAGAATGCATTTTACTTTCTGTAGATCTACAGTCATTTTCCAACTCATTTGTACAACTAGTTCTCAGGTTTTCTTCAACAGAGAGCTGGGATTTCTCTATGGAGGGAGTCTTAGGAGACTGTGTGTCATTTATCAAAGTCTTAGCTGATATGCTATGAGGTTTCTCCTTTGACTTATTTTGAAGAGTTGCAGTGTTTTCAGGAGATGGCCCATGGTTTCTCAGATGTCTGCTTTTACTTGGTATCGTCACCCACGGATGACTTGCAAAACTTCTTTCTGACTCATCAATAATGAATTCATCTTCTAACAATTTCATGTCATTTGGAAGAGATGAAAGAGGTGGAATTGCTGCTGTGTGCCTAACAATTAAACTGAAATAAAACATTATTTTAACAACTAAAGTAACTGAAGTTTCATGGTTGTTTAGTGAATAAAGTATTCTATAAAGGAAATAAATTACTTATCTGCTAAAAGAACAGTTCTCACATCTACTCAATTTTCTCTTAATCTTCCCTCCATTTCACGATACTAAGAGAATCACAGAAATTTAAAGCTGGGCATTTACTGTGATACCCCAAATTAATATACATTCCAAAACCTTAAAATTCAGAACTGTATAATTATAGCCCAAATGTATTTACTTACAATAGAAAATACATGCCACATCTATGTTTGATTAAATTATTTGTACAAATATCTGTATTTCTTTATATGTAAAACATAACATCATTAAATATAATAAATCACCATATCTAATAATTTGAGATCAATAACATAACTGATCTTGAATGGTTTCTCATCTTTTTTATATCTGACAGATCTCCATTCATAATAGCACCATAATATATGAACTATAATATACAAAATTTGATTTTTAGCTCCAAATCTCAAGCTTATCTTCACACATAGTTCAATATTACAGTAATGGCTCAGAATTGACTAGGTTACCACAGGCACAAGAAATATCATGCTACAAAAAGAGGAAAAGATGATTCTTATCACCAAACAGACAATGGCATACAATCTATTTTCATGAGGTTAAATAATACTAACCTGCATAGCCCTCTTTCCCTACATCCTTAACCCTAAATTTACTTTACTAAAGAAACATTAACAAACTTACGTATACACAGAGTTACAAAATAGTTTTGACTCTAATCACAGCTTATTATCTGGCAATATTTGTTAAAATATTCATAAAAGGACAAATGTTTGTATGTCAGGCAATTTACCCATTCAGTAATTATCCCTGTTGGTGTTTATTTGTTTTATGTTTTATTTTTGATTGTCAACTTGACATAAACTACTGTTTTCCAACAGGGAAACAATTGAAAAAATGATTAGCAAGTCTATGGAGCATTTCCTTAGTAAGTGACTGACATGGGAGGGCCCAGCCCATTGTTGGCAGTGCCACCCCTAGGCAGTCAATTCTAGATGGTTTAAGCAGGCTGAGCAAGCCATGGGAAGCAACCTAGTAAGCAGCACTTCCCATGGCCGCTGCTCCAGCTCTTGCCTCCAGGGTCCTGCCATGAGTTCATGCCCTAACCTCCCTCAGTGCCAGAGTAAAACCTGAGAGTTGTAAGCCAAAATAAACTTTCCTCCTCATGTTCCTTTTGATCAAGGTCTTTAACAGAGCAGAAGAACCTCTAACTAGAGCACAAGTCGTATCATTTATAGTGACACAATGGAAAATTTAAGACTAGGATTAAATTAGTCAAAAGATTTTAATCAGATAGATTCATTTTCACTGTTGTTTTCTATACCCGTCTTCAGCAAACCATACAATTCAGTGAGATATGCAAAAATCAAAAAGGGGAGTAAATGCCCAGACTATAGTATATACACTCCTGTTTTAAACTTTTAAGAAAAACTACTTATTTATATTCATAATAGAAGCAATGATAGACTGGAAGAAATAAACACTAGGAATAGTGAAAGACATTTGATTTCTTCCAACAAAGAAAGCAGTAGTTCTCAACCCTAGCTGCTTTTAATTCTAGGTGTAGCCAAACCTGAGATTTCTTATATGCACATTATTGAGTGACTCAAGTATTTTAAGTATATAGAACACATTAAATTTTATTCTAGGATATCTTTAGCCATCAGAGAAACACATATTAAAACTCTGAGATTTTATCCAGAATGCCTAAGACTTAAAAAAAAAAAAAAGACACCAAATATTGGCATGAGTGTGGGAAAATGTGAGTGTTCACTCACTCACTACTAGTGAGAGTGCAAATTAATATAGCTACTATGGACATCAGGGTGGTGATTCCTCAAATAGCTAGAAATAGATCTATCAAGTAATTCAACCACACCACCCTTGAGTATATACCCAAAGGACTCTTTATCCTACTACAGAGATACCTGCTCATCCATAGTCAATGATGCTGCATATCACAGCTGGGCGTAGTACTGTGGTCCTACTTTTTTTGGTTTTCAGATGATTAAGAGGGACAGCCAGTGACATTATGTTGTGCTTCTTGAAGTGAAATCCCTCAATTCCCAACAGTGAGGAAATGGAAACATCCTAGATGTCTACCAACTGATGAATGCATAATGATGTGGCATACTTGAACAATTTAATATTCAGCCATTAAGAAAACTCAAATAGCATTTTTGTGTGTTTTGTTCAACTTGGGGACAACGGTATAAATGACAGGTACAAAAATACAAAAATCCTCTTGCAACTCAGAAATTGTTCAGTACGAGTTTTTGGCATATTCAATGGTTACCACACACATAGACACACACACACACGCGGGGGGGGTGGAGAGAGAGAGAGAGAGAGAGAGAGAGAGAGAGAGAGAGAGAGAGAGAGAGAGAGAGACTGATTCAAGACTCAAATTATGTGATTCAGAGTTACCGAATGGTTTGCTTCTTTATGGAATTGTTGGCCACTTAGTTCGGTAGGCTCTTGAACATTATAGACTACTGTCATTGCTGTTGGTTAACTTGATATTAAGACCTATTGTTGAAGATACCATATATCTGAGTCATAAAATGTGAAATATAAAGCTAGTACTTACTGGAAGCTTCATCCCTACTGGCTAGCTTTCACAGTCCTGGAATATGCTATGGACACTACCAGAAGAGAACAGTAATCAGCAATCCTAGCCACCTATGAATCCTTTACGTTACAATAATGACTGGCCTCAAAACAGGCTCACTGGTACAATCACGGCATGAATATCATACAAGTACACAAGCACTTTCTAATTGGATTTTGCTCCCACTCCATAGGATGAAACTCATGCCTAGCAGCACTTTTGAGGGCCAAGAACCTGTATCTACACAAGTCATCGGCACCAGGGGACAACCTGCTCCTCTCATTCTCTAAATGGACACAGGATTAAACTGAGTCCTGTTGGATTTTCATTATGCCCATACATCAGTGCATCTCCAACCTTCATCAGAGAAGCTAGTACTTGTAGTAGAAAAAAAGTGACCTACAAATGGTCCCAGTACAGAGAATTAAAGACTGTGGCATGTCCAGGCCTAAATGGGATATCTGTACTACATTCCCTCCTCTCAAATGATCAAAAAAAAAAAAAAAAAAATGGTGGGGAAGTGAAAAGAATGTAAGAACCAAAGGCAACAGATGACCTACAAAGAAAGTTTCTTCCAGACATAACACGGCAGCTGTTAGTAGTTGTGACAGTATACACAAGATCTGTGCAAACTCATGCCAGCCAAGGTGGGCACAAAGTCCCACCCCTAACCACGGAGCTACTGACAACTGATAGCTGCTGGCATAGGGAGATTGGTTATTTTAAGAGTGTAGCCTTAAAAGTCAACCATGCTCCAGCACAAGGTCATACATCCAAGCATATGTGGGCAGCACAAAATAGCAGTGTTAGGGAAAAGGAGGCCACAGAGCTGCATGGGAAAGGAACCAAACAGGAGAGTAAAACTGGGAAGAATTTGGGATGCTGTATAAATGAAAGATCAAATAAGGGTTAAAAATGATCAAATTACATTGTAAAAGATTCTCATAAAAATTTTGTATTTCAATAAAAAATTTAAAACAAGAATTCTATATTAAATAACATTAGGAACCCCCAGATACAGTTCATAGAATGAGACAGAAGGAACGTCCAAAAAAACAAGTTTCACAATAACTCTACCTGGATTTGGTCTTCCTCTTGACAGTTTCTGAAAACAATTCTAAAAAACTCTTTTCAGATTGTGGTTGAATTTCATAGTTCAAATCATCCCCTCTTTTCTGAGAGGTTTCTGAGGACGTCCCTTCTTGTCCTTCTGATATGTGATCCTCTACTTCTAACACCTTGGTTCCTTTGTCTGCTTTGCCCAAAGTAACTTTATCTTCAAAGTTTAACCTGAAAGGTTAAAAATGTAAGCCAAATTCTCCATAAGGGAAATTACATTCATTACAAAGGTCTCCAAGGAACAAAGTATCTTAAATAACCTTTTTTACCCCCATCCTAACAGCATACAGGAAAGCTCCAAGAAATGGAACTAGTTTTATAACTCACTCACACTCAGCTGTTGTAGAATCACAAGTAATATGTAGGAAATATAAACTGTTTCTTTCAAGTTAAAGATAATGGGGTAGATAGAATATGAGCAATGTACAATATATTATATATGTGTATGTGTGTGTGTGTATATATATATATATGTGTGTGTGTGTGTGTGTGTCAATAAATATTATTATTTTGTAAGATAATTCCTTAAAGTGAATTAAACAAAAGAAATTCCAAAAAATTTAAATGTCACAGAGAAAACTGTGTCATTACTGTGTGTGTGCATATATGATCTATAAGGGTGTGCCTGCTGCAACATGCACATGGATGTTAGAGAACAATTCTGTGCACTCAGATTTCTCTTTCCATCTTTATTTGGTTTCTAGAGATGGACTCAGATTATCAGACTTGCACACCAACGACCTTAAATTTGCTAACCATCTCACCAGCCCCACAAAGAAAACAGTTTTTTATAGACTATAGGAAAGATAACCTCAAAATTTCTCTGAAGTACACTTTAATGTTTTCCTTATTACTAATTAAAAACTAAAGCTAAGCAAAAAGCATTGGTTTTTCTTATACTGTTTCTTAATCCCTTGTTTCAAACCTACATAAAAGGCTAAATTAACATTTGTAATATAAGGATAAAAATAAGCATAAGTATTATTACTTAAATAAAAATTACCTTTTCCGAGTTTTAAGAGAAATGTCTGTATTTGAAGTTTGGATAACTACTGAATTTCTTAAGACAGAAGCCACTCTTTTTTGGCCAACTGATGAAATAGTATTCTGTAACACAGACGCTTCTGCATCCAAAAGAACCACAGGGGAGCCAACAGGTAAGTAAACTGCTTCCTCAGGAGCACTGTGGTGACCATTTGTTTCTTCACTTGACATTTTGTTTGAGACAGGTGTACCTTTAGAAACAACATCAGTAGCCAGAATCTTGTGATGAACTTCATTAGCCTGAACTAAAAGAAAATTATATGATGATAGTTCTCAGTAGTTTAAAACAGTATTTAAATCAAATGTATTTGTAAACATCAACCATAACTTAATTAGAAGCTTTCAGAAGACACATGGCTCATGAAGTTTAGATTCAAAAGCCTATAATTAAAATACCTAAGTACATTAAGAGTTCTGATTTGCCAAATTAATGAGTTCAATCATGTACCTGGTCCATACTATCTGAGGTTATGAAAATACAGAAATCCTCAAACACAAACAGAAACTTCAAACTTTATGCCCAAAGTCTTGAAATGTAAAGTACGTTTGTACACAGCTAAAATAATGAAGCGAGAGAAATTATGAGATTCTCCTATGTTTAGGCTAACAGCAAGTAAGCTAATGTGGATAGATGAGCGCATACTTACATATATAGACATACATACAACATGTATGTAAGTACACATGTGCATACACGTATCTATACACATAAACATATAAAGAATATACATACATACTTATATAAAATCACCTTCAGTCTTCAAATGTTAAAGGCAAACAACTATTAACTCATTGTTCTATTAACATATTAAATCATTGCTCTAAAATGCAAAGATTTAAAAAATTAAATATAGCAAAAAAGGGCTTTTTATTCAGTGGTGAGAGGCCATTCCCCCTCCCCCCCGCCTCTCCCTCTTAATGCAACTAAATTCTTAACAAACTATCCATCAATCAACAATAACAGAGCTCTGAAGCCTGAGAGAAGAAGGGAAACTACCTAGAAAACTGAAGACTTAAAAAACAATTTGCAATGTGCTCTCTTGAGTTTTCTGTTCACCTCCCACCTGGCCCCAGAGAGGTCTGCAACCCAGAACCAACGCTACATAAAGCAAAGAACAAATTCACATTCTCTCAGTGAGAACACAGACCTAAAGGAAAGCTCCTACCCTTCCTCCTTAACATGGGCCATAGTGGCTCTATTCTGCCTGTAGTGGCTAGTGGCAGAGCATCTTTTAGCAAACTTTAGAATATTAGATAGATAGATAGATAGATAGATAGATAGATAGATAGATAGATAG
>OU015756.1:29921559-29936498 GCA_907169655.1 Acomys percivali | reverse complement strand
GCTCCCTAAGCTTCTGTTTGCTTCAGCCACAGTTTGCAGTGCTGATGACTGCTTGTATTTGGAAAGCATGTCTTGAGCACCACGTGTGCTCCTTGAGCTAAATGTATAAACACATCCTAACACTTCTATTACGGATTAATAGGTAGTAATCAGAAAGATTGGGGTTAGAAATTGCAGGAGTTAGCCGGGTGTGGTGGCGCACGCCTTTAATCCCAGCCCTCGGGAGGCAGAGGCAGACGGATGGCTGTGAGTTTGAGGCCAGCCTGGTCTACAAAGTGAGTCCAGGACGGCCAGGGCTACACAGAGAAACCCTGTCTCGAAAAACAAAACAAAAAGAACAAAAAAAAGAAAAAAGAAATTGCAGGAGTTCTGAACAGATGACGCAGATTCGTCAGCTGCAGCCAGTCCATCTATATATTATCTCTAAAACTAATAACGATAACAATGTTTTCTTTTTTCAAGTTAGTAGAAATTATTATTTATAATGCATCATTGCAAACAAAATGGTAGGTATAAATTATATATGGTCGAACATAGATTTAAAAGGGAAAGTGGCTGCTTCTGTCTTATGAAAAAAATTAAGGTAACGGCCCAGATTGGAAAACAAGAATACAAAATACACCAATGTCCTGTCATCTGGAGCACGTGGTCGTAGCCTCTAGCTGATCTATCTCCTAAGACAGAATGCCATAAATAAATAAATAAATAAATAAATAAATAAATAAATAAATAGGTCTAGAGCGATGTCTCGGTGGTCAAGAGGTCAAGGTCACTTGCTGCACTTTCAGAGGAGCAAAGTTCAGTTCCCATCGCCCACACCACAATTCACAACCATTTGTAGCCCCACTTCCAGACGATCTGACGCCCTCTTCTAGCGCCAAGCGCGTACATGATCTACTTGCATACATACAGACAAGACACTCAAAGTAAATAATTTATATTTATCTATCTATTTGTTTGGTAGATTATTTTAGAATGATAGTGTTCCTATGTGCTAACTGTGCTCAGGACTGCTGCGACGTTCGCCCGGCTTGCCAGTCAGATCCGCCAGAGGGCAGCACCAGTGCTGAAAACCTAATTACTTATTAAACCTAGTTTCCAATTGGAAGAAGCAACAGAATCCAGCTACAAACCTCAAAGAGGAGTCTGCTGATCCTAGCAAGTGAAAGAGAGGCTTTCTCTTGTGTTGAAAATGATTTTGAGACTGTTGTCCTCAAATACAACACTGCACTTTGTGGAAATTTTTAACAAGACCTGTGACCAAATTTAAGTACATGATGCTAAATTGTTCGACATGCAGACACTGTTTGCTGAAGAAGCAGTTGAGAGTGAATCTTCTCTCAAGAGTCAGCTCAAAATCGTTCAGCGTAAAAATGGATGTTTTTGCTTTGAAGTCTCTGAAACCAAAAAGCCTAAGCAATATCTGACGTCCAGCAGAATAAACAAAGTGGGCAGTGAAAGTTTGGGTCTCTCAGCTGCTAAAGACACTAAAGCAGAGAGTGTATAAAGGCTGTCACTGCTCTCTCTCATCGTCAGTGATCCTCATCCCGGAGGACTTGCAAGTTGACACCTTCTACCTTCCTCCATGCTGTGCGGATACAGCCAGACCTGAAGACTTGTATACAGTTGAAAATATCCTGTCCCCGGCAGAGTATAAGGCTCTTGAAAGTCCAAGGTCACATCGCTAGAAATACCAGGATGACTGATCAGGAAAGCCACTACTCCTTTGTCATCAAAATGCTGAAGTCCCCCAGAGAATGAAAGAAGAAGAGCAGTGGTCAGGCTGGACGCACCTGGCTTCCAGAGACCCTCATCAAGTGTACAGCCCAGAAAGCCATGAGGGAGAAAATGTGCCTGCACCTGGAAACCACTCCGCCCGCCCCCCACCCCGCTACGTCATCAAAACCAACCAGCTGAGCACTCTACCTGACTAACAGCGACTGAGCTTCACAGAGCTGAGTTTCGGATTCCGTGAAGGCAACAGCCACTGTGTATGTGATCATACTTGCCTCTACTTACATAAATGACCTCCAGATTCTCCTGACGGTGCTACAGGGCAAGTGGCATGCTATGTCCTAAATTTGGGTCATCTTTAAATACTGTTAGTTTGTTAGTTCAAAATGACCAGAGAAAACCAGAAATGATATATAAAAAAAAAAGCCAAACTTTCTCTTATAGGTAGTACATAAAAATAAGAGAGTATATAAGAGAGAGAAAAAACTGCCAGCAAAGTGATGGGACAGAAATGGCATGTAGCTGAGATAGGGAAAACCCTTCTTACATTGAAAAATATGTTGTCGTTATAGAATGTCATTTTGGGACACTTCTGCTGTTAGAATAAAATTTCACTGATTTAATAGCCAATGAGAGACTATATTAATCTAGAATCAGTTAAAAAGAACAAGACTGTGGAATCAGAAGTTCAGATTAAAACTCATCTATCATCAGGCATTTAACAGTTTACAGAATCTTGGGAGGGTTGATAAAGCAGAAGATTTGGGGGGCGGGGGCCTCGCTGAATGATACTGTGGAATTAAGCCACTGTTTCTACAATCATGAGGCAAACTGAAAAAAAAAAAAATAGGAACCTGATAATACTGTCGGTCTCTGAGAATCAGGAAGTCACCACAATTGCAAAACTGGCACCTCCCGGAAGCCTCCACAAACAGCAGCATACGCCAGGACTGTCGATTACTTCTGAGTTCAGACCACTTCACACCTAGCCGATGCACACCAACACAACTGATGTACCCTGGCTACGTGGTCAGCATCCATGAAGCTAGTGATCAGACACTGCACCGTCCCATCACAGTACCAGGAGAAAGTCAGGTGCTTATCCATCATTCCTGCCTTGTCTTTGGTAGGAAAATCCAAAGGCAACATAAGAAATAATTGGGCTTCTCTTCTGCCTTGCCAAATCATATTGATTCTCCTCAACGCAACTTGGAAAAAAAAATAAAGTTTTTTTCTTTTGTTTTTGTTTGTTGTTTGTTTGTTTGTTTTCCATAACCATTTCAGCTGCTACAGTAAAGAACAACACACTAGGAAGAGTGAAATGGATGTGAACCATCATTCAACTGCTTCCTGCATCAGCACCAACAAAACGATCTTGAAAGAAAAAATACAGACTTGAATCTTGTATATATTGAGTTTGTAATGGTAATTTTTTAAATTTGACTAACACAATAGTATTATTACCTATTCCCAAACTATTTATTATTCTGAATTCCTAGCTTCTGTTCAAGCGAGCAGTAGCTTGTGATTGACCTGATTTTGGGAACTGGTGCGCTTTATCTATTTGCCCTCTGTGTCAGACTTTTTATCAGTGTAACAATACATGAGAAAATGACCGAAGTAGAGGAGGGTTTGTTTTGCCTATGGTTTCAGAAGTCTCAGTCCGTTGTGACAGAAGGGATATGGCTCAGCAGAGCACACATACCGTGGAAGCCAGGGAGCTGAGAGAGACAGTGCCTGCGCTCACTAGCCCTCCTCTTCCTCTCATTCCACCCTGGTCGGGTCTCTCTGTGTAGCCTTGGCTGTCCTGGACTCGCTTTGTAGACCAGGCTGGCCTCGAACTCACAGCAATCCGCCTGCCTCTGCCTCCCGAGTGCTGGGATTAAAGGCATGCACCACCACACCTGGCTCCTCTTAGTTAATCATTCCTGTAAATTTTCTCACAGACACATCCAAGACTGTTCAGTATTAATCGAGGTGCTCCGCAACCAGTTGCCAATCAAGATTCACAACCTCAGCTGGGTGTGACGGTGTACACCTTTGATCGCAGCAGAGGCAGGGAGACCTCTGTGAATTCAAGGCCAGCCTGGCTTACATAGTGAGTTTCAAGCCAATCAAGCTGCATGATGAGACCCTGTCTTGAAAAGCGGGGAGGGGAGAGTCATAACCTCCTGAACTATTTCCAGAAATACATATGACAACAAATTACATAATAAAAATAGTATGAACCTATAACTAAGAAGAGCTCTCTCCATGTAAGAGTAATTCTTCATACAATACTGAAAATGCTCAGGCATTTTCAAATTAAAATATTAAACAGTGCTTCTAGTATAACTTCAGTAACAATGATTCTTCACCCTTTTTTTTCTGACCCAAATGCTTCAGGAAAGTATGATCTGTGTAATTAAGGCTCATTGTGTCAATAATTACTGGGTAAAAGGGGAAGCAAGAAACCCCATACTGAGTGCCTAGCACTCTCTGGGATTCTATTACAATGATTTTCATTTTCTCTACTGAAAACACTTTTATCCTACCAAAAATCAATAAAAACTGACTGGAAATTATAAGACTGTGACTTATAACTCATTCATGTATTCCACCTTGTGGTTAAAATTAAAGCTGTCTTATAAACAGATGCATGCATACACCACACACATTTTTTAATATTTATATAAAATATATTTGTATATGTATAAATGTGAGAACATTTATATTTAGATATTGTATATTATTTTATGTTATATACAATTTATATATATTTCTAGATATGTTTTTCAAGACAAGGTTTCAGGCTGTCCTGGAATTCATTTATAGGCCAGGCTAGTCTGAACTCAGAAACTCACCTGCCTCTGCCTCTCAAGTGCTAGCACTAAAGGCACATAGCATCATGCCTGGCAGCACAATTATACTCAATTCAAATGTCCTTTCAATCTATCGCAATGCACTCTCATGCACGTGACAATAGATCAATAAATATTAAAGGCTGGAAATCAGGATGTACCAGATGAGGACTGGACATTTTGAGTCAGACTTGCTGATCTAATCGATACTGATAGGTAGATAGTAAAGTAATTCTTCCCAGGAACAGGAAGATTTTCCCAGGCTCCTGACAGATGAGTAAGACTTCACCAAACAGATAGCAGATAGAAGAGCATGGGAGCCCACAGCATAGTGAGCTATGAGAAGAAAGACCAAAGGGCTGGAGACATCGAGGAAGAAGCAAATGACTAGGGCAGAAGACACGTATTTGTAAAGGAGCTTGGTTGGTTCAGTGCTACAGCCATAACTATTTAGTGATCAATAAACAATGGAAGAAGGAATCTCAAAACCAGTGAGGATCTATTAGGCTCTTTGAAAGCCAAAAGCGTCTTAATCAGATTGTATTTCTTGTGATGAGGGAAAAAAAAAAAAACAATGGGGGACTGGTCAGTACATTTGAACTATCTGTAATAGACAGAACTGCAGTGGTGCCAGTGCAGGGAATGGTGGTGGGAATCTTGACAGGTCTAACTGGCTGATAATGTTTAAGACAGATTTTGAATTTCATAAGATTTGGGAGAAATGGTTGAAAGAGAAATAATTGAGTCTTGGTATATGAAGGATTAATTTTACTTACAAATCAATAGACCAAAAGAACTTACATGGTTTGATGAACTAGATTTTAATTTTTTATTTTATAAATGGTTTAAAAAAAAGAAAAGACATAATTAAACAGATGCTTAGTTAGCAGAAATATTTCTGTTAGGCTCAGGAGGTTAATGGGCATGCTGCCAAGGCTAAGGACTGGAGTTCGATACTTGAGCCCCACATGGCAGAAAGAGAGAACCAATTGCCACAAACTGTCCTCTAACCTCCATACGTGCACTGTGGCATGGGCACACTTGAGGCTGCCTGAATATTGGCTCACACACATGTGGGAATAAATGTTTTTTAAAAACCAAAACATTCCTTTCTGTATTTTTGTGGAGGTCATCTCTCTCTTTCTTTTAAAACTCTCTGGCCACAGGTAGGTATGGTGACATAAATCCTTAATCCCAACACTTTGGAGGCAGAAGCAATTAGACCTCTGTGAGCCTGAAACCAGCCTGGTCTCCAGAGTAGAATTCCAGGCCAGCCATGGGTAAAAAATAAGACCCTGTTTTAAAACAGAAAACAAAACAAAACTCTATTGGATATATATCCAATAGAATAAAAAATATTCAGTGAGCACAGTTTAAGGCACATTTGTTAGACATAAAGACAGAGAGCAATAAACAAAAATAAAAGCTGGAAAAGCCAAATACACCTTTGGTGTGTCCCCTAAAGCCTCTCACAATGCCTGCACCTGCTCCTTTCATCCTTGGGAGATGATAATCTGCTGTTTATTTTGCTACCATAAATCTAAGCACATGAAGTGTATGCAGAGCTTGGCTTTTAAAAGTTGCTCTGTGCTTGATCACGTTTTGGTTTGCAAAAAGTAAAGTACGTGTGTGTGTGTGTGTGTGTGTGTGTGTGTGTGTGTGTGTGTGTGTGTGTGTGTGTGTGTTGCACTGTTGGTGGAGGGTTGGTGGTTAAAAAGCAAGTTGAGACTTCCTCTTTAAACAGTTGCCTTTCCTCTCGCACAACGGAGATTTCCTTTTGTTAGCGTCTGGACAGAACTGAAAGCAAGCCAGGAGCCAAAGCAAAGGGCATGATGGCTAAGAAGCCCCCAAAACCTGCCCCTCGCAGGATTTTCCAGGAAAGGATGAAGATCACTGCTCTGCCCCTGTACTTTGAAGGTGTTTTATTAGTCAAACGGTCTGATTCCCAGGTAAGTCTGTAGATGACCCTGAAAGTTTGAGCTTAACTTATCTCATGACAACATGATGCAATGATGCCTGCTTATTTCTATGTGGGTTATTCTCTCTTTGTTGACCAAGAAGAATGATTGAATAACTTAAATACAATGCATAGCGTATATACATATAATGTATGTATTATAAGGTTTCTAATATTTAGCCATAATATAAAAATCTAATGAAATTCCCAAAGGATTCTTTTAAGCATCCCACAAGATTTTGGCTTGCATGGTAAGTTTTTTCACTTGTTTGTTTTGTTTTTTTATGTTTTTCCACAATTTCCTACTATGCTTCAGTTGTAAGAAATTGCATGAAGATAAGGTGATTTCATGACAAATTGCCTACCTGCTCCTACTCCCAGTTATACTGACGTTTATAATGATCAAATTGTAAGAGATGGCAAACTTTCATAAAATTGTGAAAAATATTTATTTAATATTGTTTCATTACACATTCTGAAAATACTGACCATCATACTGACTTTAAAAGAGAATATTTAAAATGTTATTGTAAACAGTAAATACATTAAGTTGTTTTCTAAAAAGTACATTTTACATAGTTTTAACATAAAATCATAAACTGCAGTTATAAAAATGTGTTGCTTTTAAAGTTGTAATCATGGACAATCTAAAAATAACTAGAGAAATAAATTATAGGTTACTAAATAATTAAAGAAGCCATTGATGTAAGTAAAATTTTATAAAATTTTCATATTTGGTTGAAGCTTGCAAAGTTTTAAGTGTTTTCAGAAATAACAGTAAATGTTTAATGTTGATATGGCAAGGTTTCAGAGGAGTCATTAACATGCATGAAACAATTATGAATATGAAAATATTCCAATAGTGTATTCACACTTTTTATGTACATAGTAAAGTCATTTGCCATTTGAAAGTCAGGTTGTAATTCATGTTATGGCTGTTAAGCATTTGGTAGTAAATTTGCAAGCTATATTGGAGTTGTTGGTTGTTGTTGTTGTTGTTGATGATGATGATGATGATGATGATGATGATGACCCTACACAAGTCAGTTACATGTTTTTTTCCCTTTCACCAGAATTGGGATAGTAGGCAATTTAAATTTGGTCCTTCACTGACTGTCTTCCCAAAGTGTTTATAGTAACTGTGTCTGCTACCAAGATCTTCCAGGTATTTTAAAGAAGGTATATGTTGTTATGGTTAGTAAAACAAGCAAACAAAAACTACAATTTTAGAGTATCAGTAAACCATGTCTTCACTTGATGTTTTTTCCACATATAACTTTTACCTTATGAAAATTACTGCATCTGCCCTGAATTCAGTTTATTGAACTGTTCGGGGGGGGGGGGGGGGAAGGAGCAAACGACTACTACTTGCCTCCAGCATAATATATTACTATTTATGTTGTTTCTTCATTATGTCTAGGATAAGTATGCCCAGTGCTGAGCCAATTTATTTTTCAAGCAACATTTCTTGTACACTTTGCACACAACGAACATGACAAGAAGCTTGGCTTAGTAGTAGCTATGACATTTTATCTAACTCATAATCTGGTTTTTCTTAGAAAGCATGCTCCAAAACAAAATCAACTAGACATTCAGCATTTCTTACGAGGGTTGTGCATATACCTAAATGGAGGAGAACTTCTCTAAGACACATCAGACTTTGGGTTAAAAGTAAGCGTGAAAATATAAATATTTGTGAAACATATGCAAGAAAACCAATTTGCCTACCCGTTTAAATTTATTGCCAAGTTCCTTTCTCTTGTGTGTCACGCAGAAGAGGAACCAGAGGATGACAGCAGCGTCAACGTCTATGGTGGCTTCACAGATGAAAATGATAACTACATAAAATGCCACCTTCACATTTTAGATTTCATTTTCTTCAGAGTTGTTAACATTCTAAAGTCAGTTTGAGGTCTGTAAAATATCCTGCAACAGAGGTCTGTAAGTAAAATTGCTCAAAGGAATGCCATAGTGCTCAAAGACAAATACAGAAGCAATGAGAAAAATGCTAAGGGAAATAAGTGGGACTTCCACAAAACTGGCAGGAAATGCCAGGGAGCATTTAGAAGCAAATTGATCTTAAATTCTAACTACAAAGTCATATATGGCCACAAAGCAAAGGGATAAATAAGAAATCTTGCTTCAGTGCCTTTAGTCCAGTGATTTAATGCAAATTAAAAACCAAGAGACTATGTGTAAAACACACCTCATTCAGAAATATGGCTATCAAATATTTAAATATCTATACAAATAAAATACATGCCTAGATACTATTTGTTTAGTATTAGTCAAGTTATACTGGGATCCATGTGGTCTTGTTAGAAACTAATTCAGTATTCTGATTTTGATCTTTCTACATATCAAACAGAAGTGACCTCTGTCTTTGGGTTTGTGGCTGTGTCTGAAGTTCATGGTCTTACTACTACGTCTGTTTTTCCTCCAAGAGCTTTTGAACTCATCAGTGCCTTCACATGTGGATCTTACTTTATTTAATAATTTCTCCTTAATTGTATCTATCATTCTATAATGCTCATGGTTTAACTTTTGTTTAAATGCCAGTGAATCATACCCAATTAATATCTGTGTGTGTGTGTGTGTGTGTGGTCATCTCAGCATTTTTTCTCAGGAGCACAGATACCTGCAAGTGCATACTGAGGAATCTCAATAATTCTTGTCTTTTAAAAATGATGCTAGCGTTTCTTTTCTGATAGCAGATTAAACCAAGAAGGCCAGTAAAGAAAATGAACACAGTGGTGGAAAACTTCTAATGTTTTCTCCAAGGTTAGACTTGACTTTAGAAGCTCCATGTCAGTTAAGCCTCACTAATGATTATGTCCCCTAAGAAAAGCACCTGTACGTCAGCTGCTCTCACAGCACTTGCCCTCATCTCTAGCCCAGATCAAAAACACAGAAAGCCTTGACCTAATGCTTTCAGTGTGGATAGAGGATTACGGATAGAGTGAGAAAGCCTTCCAAAAAAGCCAGCTCCCAGACATAGCTGTGTGCGTTTGTGAATTCATTTAAGGTCACATCTGCAACTGTTCAGTCTTTTCAACAGTACATTCAGCACCATCAGTTTTCCAGAACTCCTGCCTGATCCAGGGGCCAGGACTATTAGCTATTAAGCGACGTCTGAAGTAAAATTTCTCACTAGTGTTTTTAAAACATCTCCCAATGTAGGAAAATAACTTATGGACCAGAGAGATGGCTCAGTGGGAAGGGACACTTGCCATAAAGACTACTGATCTGAGTTTGATCCCAGAACCCCACATGGTGGAAGAGAGAATGGGATCCATCCAGCAAGCTGTCCTCTGGCTCCAACATGAGCACCATGGTCTGTGCATGCATGTGTGCACAAGCACACACATAGATGTGAGAAAGAGAGAGAGACAGACAGACACACATACACACACACACACACACACAGAGAGAGAGAGAGAGAGAGAGAGAGAGAGAGAGAGAGAGAGAGAGAGAGAGAGAGAGAGAAGGAATGAAGAAATGATTTTGAAATAACTAGAAAGGAAACATTTAGAAGTGATTTTATGCAGGAACAACAATGGATTTCATTATTCTGTTTTTTAAAATAGCCCATCCTTCTTTTCCACAGTCCCATTGGAAAATACTTACTTTAAGACATCTTTAGGCCTCATCACTATCTCTCTCAAAGGAGGAAAGTAAATCACTACATTAAAAAAAAAAAAAAAGGTATTGCAGGGGCTGGAGCAACAGCACTGAGTGTGCTTCCAAAGGATCCAAATTCCATTTCCAGCCCCCGCATGGTGACTCCAAACCATCTGTAACTCCAGTTGCAGGTGGATCTGATGCCCTGTTCTGGCTTCTGTGAGCACCATACACATATGCAGGAAAAACATCCATACATATAGTATGAATATATGTATGTATGTATGCATGTGTGTAAGTATGTATATATTGTCTTTTTTTTTTTAAAGCAGTTTCCCTTTGTAGCCCCGGCTGTTCCATAGATGATGCAGCCTTTGAACTCAGAGATCCACTTGCCTCTGCTTCCTCAGTGCTGGAATTAAATTTTTGTGCCACCACAGCTGGCTACACACACACACACACACACACACACACACACACACACACACACATACACACACACATACACACCACGGAGAATGAAAAATGCAAAGCATCTGCCAATACTGTGACTATGGAAGCAACGCACTGTTCTGTTGTTGTTCAGGGGGTGAGAACTCACTAACATTTGCTATGTTCCAGCTCCTACGTCCTTATATGCATCGCTATCACACCAAATCTTCAACTACTCTATGAAGCAATAGTGACTGTCTGCACTGTCTTCTTCTGCTCCCTATCTCCGACCAGTAAGCTGCCACACATTATACACAATGATAGTTGTTATCTCGGGGTTTAAAAAACAGTCCAAAGAAACAGGTCATCACTAAACAAGCCACTGTGTGGGGAGCCAGACTGACTCAAGACTTTCTTCGAGGGCCACATTAAAGGACAAAAGAAACTTCTGTCCTGCGTCCTTGTCCAGGAGTGGACTTGGCAAGACCCGTCTAGGGTTGGAGCCAGCGCCTCATAAGAGTCCACGTGTGGCTTCCGTGGGCTGACTCCCCGCACCCTGCAGCTTTGGTTATACCTCCTAAGCATCTGTGTCTGAGATATCCCAGGTTCTATTTGCCAACATTGTCTGCCTTAGCTCTCTGCTGACCCTGGCTGTTTTCCCTCTGCAACTAGGATAAAGGATGTTGTACTTCTTAATAAATCTGCTTGGCACAAGTCATCAGGCGATGCAAGAACTCATGACCCCGGCTACTGCTTTTGTCTTCATTTGTCATCTTCTTTCCTCCTCATCTCAGGTTCTGCTTAACACCTGGCTATCCAGGACCCTTTTTTCAGGTCATCACTATATGAAAAATTGTTCCACGAGCAGCCATCCCTCTCTCGTGCCCCAATTTTAAATGTCTATGATATTCCACTGTGATTTTTCTTCTCCCAGGCTTTGAAGGCTGAGGAATTATCTAACTAGGGACCCATTACTTACTTCTATGACTAATAAAGTCTAGCAGTGTGTGAGTTTTGATACTGGGCCTAAGCTCTTACCGCTTCACCCTACACTGAGCTACCTCCATTCGCTGACTCAGCTTGAAAAGCCCAAGCTTAAACTTCTTAGAGGCCCTTTTCTACCTGGCAGGAAATGAGCAGAACACCCACTCTCTCCTAGCAGACAAGGCTGATGGGAGGACCGGAAGTGGTGAGCTAAGCATCCTGTCTCCCAACCTCACCTGTTTTATACCCGGTCCTGCTCAGAGATCAGTCATTCTGGCAGCATTCATTAGTGGAGACTAAATGGGAAAGTGTAAGAAAGTGCCAGGAAACCAGCTGTTGTAGTGACAAAAACATTGGTGTCCTCTATGAACAGAAAGACAGACATTTCTGATGGGGTCACAGTTGAGATTTGTTTCCTTGTCTTGTTAATCTTTTTGACTCTAAGATGTGTCGTCCGTTGGCATACGTGGGGCATTCAGAGTTAGGCATGTCTTTGATCAGTTTTGCAACTGCCCTTTACAAAGGCTCTTTTGACCGATTCCATAGCTGCATCCGCAGGCCTATTATGTGTCGTAGTCAGCTCTTGATTATGGGTTGGCTGGAACCTACCAAGTTCCATCTCTGGGGTAGATTACTTCAGCAATACTATCATTTTACTGAAACTTGACCATATGCACATACCGCTGAAATATAACTTTTATCTTTCTTTTCCCACAAATAAGGTGAATCTATTTTTATACCTTTTGAATTTTGACTAGGCCATGTGCTTAGGTAAATATAGCAGGGGCATAAAATTATATTAATAATGTGCTTGCTAAAGCTGGAGAAAATGGATGCTCAGTGGTTACCAGCATTTACTATGCTTGCAGAGGACCTGGGATCAGTTCCTAGCACACACATGGTGCCTCACAACCACCTTTAACTCCAGATGCAGGAGATCAGACCATCTTCTGAGCTCTGTGGGCCCCTGCACACACATAGTGGATGTAGACTCATTCAGTATTATTAGGTACACACAAACACACACACACACACATTGAAAATGAACCAGAATGTTGGCTCTGTTTCTTAACAATTAAACTTTATTATACAACCCAACTAGCTTACACAAGAGGGAAAAAAAGGTTAAAGGGAAAAAAGAGTGAACCTTCCGGTATCCGTTCCACAGGACGGGTCCCTAGGTGTCTCTGGCCTGGGCGAAGGTCTGGCCTGTTCACTGATCCTCCTTCTGATCCACGCGTGCACAGCCGGGTCTCTCTGCTGCCCCTCTCTCCTCTCCACTTGCCTGTAAGGGCAGTCTCCTTCTCTCATTGATGGTTGATTAGAAAAACAATAGTCCATGTGGAGTCCCCAGGTCTGCTTCCTGAATTCCAGGCCCAGGATGGCTCCACCCAGTCTATTTCTGGGAGTACTCATGGTGTGTCCAAGGGTAAAGCCCGCCAAGATTGCTTTCACCTGTGACAAAGCTTACAGTCCTTCCCACACAAGAATGCTTATACAGTGGGCGTCACTCTTTCTGCTAGAAAAAATGTTTTAAGTGGTTTGTTCTTAAGATTTAATTTTACATGAGGCATGGTGTTGCACGCCTGTAATCCCAGCACTCTAGGAGGCCAAGGCAGGTAGATTGATGTGAATTTGAGGCCAGCCTGGTTTACAAAATGAGTCCAAGATAGCCAAGGCTACACAGAGAAACACTGTCTCAAAAAAAAAAAGAAAAGAAAGAAAAATCTGTGTTTTCTGTGTGTGGGTGTCTGACATGGGTGCTAGGTGCTGAATCATCGGAAAGATTAGGAATCATTCTCTTTCTTTCCTCCTTCCTTCCTTCCTTCCTTCCTTCCTTCCTTCCTTCCTTCCTTTCTGTTTTGCTTTTTCAAGACAAGGTTTCTCTGTGTAGCCTTGGCTGTCCTAGAATTTGTTCTGTGGAAAAGCTTGGCCTTGAATTCAGAGATCCACTGGCCTTTGCCTCCAGAACGTTGGAAGTAAAGGTGTGTGTCACTATGCTGGCCATCACCACCACCTGGCCAGTAAGCAATCATAATCACTGTTCGTCTCTCCAACCCATTTCTGGTAATGTTTATGAAAGTATGTGAATGAAGTCTGGACAGGGTGTAGTGGTGCAAGCTTTTAATCCCAACACTCAGGATGCAGAGTTCAAAGCTACCCTGTAGCTTGCTTTACAGAGTAAGCTCCGGCAGAGCCAGAGCTGCATAGTAAGACTGTGACCCCCCCGACACACACACACACACACATACACACACGAAAAAAGAAAAGAAAGAATGAACAAAAGAATGGAAAGAAAAGTAAATGAAACTTAAGACAACTAAAATGAGAGTCTGACAAGGTTATTTTTAAAAATTAATGTGGAACATTATTTGTAAAAACTCATGGTAATTTGAATCTACTAATAATTAAATATTTACTCAATGAATAAAACTCAGTCTTCAAACTTCAGCTTTAATGTATTAATTTTTTTTATCATCAACTTTTATATCCTTTAGTCTATGTCACCAATAAATACTATTTCACGAATCTAAACTAAAAGTCATGTCCTCTTTTAACTACTTTACCTCTACATATTTGCTCAGTCCTTTTATCTACCCTAAAGAGCAGATCTATCCATGCCGTATATGACATTTTAAATGGCCCCGTTACTCACTAAAATTAAATAGTTTTGAATAAATGAGAAGAGTTTCAAAAATTATCTAGTTAAGCACAAGTCAAACATTACATTAAAATAAGTTAGAAAGGGATTTAATAAAAACTTAACTGCAGGCCTAAAGAAATGGCTCAGTGGTTTAAAGCACTGGCCACTTTTCCAGAGGGCCTGGTCCCATTACCAGCACTCCTATGTTGGCTCACAACTATAACACCAGTTCCAGGGGATTCAGTGGTCTCATCTGGCCTTCAGGAACACTAGGCACACATGTGGTGTTGGCAAATAAATCCAGTGCAGAAAAAATCCTCATACATATAAAATAAAGTTAATTTTCTATTTTTCTTTTTTAAAAAAAATTAACCACAAAATAAAACCATTAAAATATGGGTGAATCTGGTTTACCATATAATGAGAACATGCATGGCAGTTTAAAAGAATTTATGGTGAAATTCAGTGAATATCCTGGTGAGGTGGTACACACCTGTAATCCCAGCATGTGTGATGGGAGGAAGAGGCAGGCAGATCTCTGTAAATTCAAGGACAACATGACCCACACAGGAAGTTCCAGGCCAACCAGAGATATTTGGTAAAATCTTGTCTCCAAATTTAAAAAAACAAAAACAAAAACAAAGAAAAAAAAAGAAAGAAAGGAAGAAAAGAGGTGTGTCTGTGTGTGTGTGTGTGTGTGTGTGTGTGTGTGTGTGTGTGTGTGTGT
>OU015756.1:29827647-29918284 GCA_907169655.1 Acomys percivali | reverse complement strand
CAACAAAAGGCTGTGGAGTTGTCCACCTATCAGTTTGGTTAAAAGAGGATGAAAAAAAAAAACCGTTGGGGAAGTTTTTTGGGTGATAGTCTCAGGAGAAACACTGGGATAGAACTAGAACGGCTGAGAACTTTAGGCTTTTGTATGGTCTACAGCAGGGAACAACTTAAAGCCATCTTTACATATCCAAAAGACTAAGAGGAAGTCAAGGGGAGAGGCCATTGAATTTGTTTAATGTTTTTCCAGAGAAAAGAGTTTGGGATCAGTGGATGGGAAGTGTTTGGAGAGAAACCGTGCCTCAATACAAGGAGCCCTTAGTAGGGCTGCTTCAGCAGTGTGAGTTCAGTGTTATTACAGATGCCCAGCAGTATGCTTGTGGACATCATGGAGCACAGATTCAAACAGCTGGGTTAGACGATGATGACCTTTAAGGCTCTTTACAGCCTACAATTAAAAACAGAAGATACGACTTCCATTTCTGTAGTTGATGTACCAGCACTGTTTGTTACAGCAAAACTCTTTGTGCTTAGGTCTAGACATACCTAGAGTTCTTATTATTAGAGAGGGGCTGCCTGTGGGACAAGCAACAAACCAATAAATTATACACTCATTTGTACGTGCTCTGTCAACTTCCACAGTGGCAGCACTCCTACTACGACCGAATCAACTATCAGTGTGACTGTACTGAGCATGGAGTGTGAAGAGATGTATAGCAGCTCTGTGGCATAATACGTATGCCACTCAGAAAAACGGTGTAAATAATGTTGGTGACATAGACAGCAAAATATTCAATGTAATGAGAAAATAATGAAATTTGACTTTTGACTATATTATAAACTTTATTTTAATATAACATTTCACTTACTTGTTTGTTCATATAGTTAAATTTTAATAATAGCTATGTTAAACGACTGCAAAATTCTCAAGTATTTAATATGGCCTTTGCAAATTTGTTTGGGCCATATATAGCACACACCACAAAATACATTTTTACATACTCTCTTGTATTATGGAAACCAGGTAATTACCCAGGAAGTCATTTAGTGATATTTTCCTTTATCTTTACAGTATGTCGGCAAGTTAGACATAATAGACCTCGTATGCCTTACTGACCAAAATTCAACAGAAAAGAACTGTGCAAAATTCACTCTTGTTTTGCCTAAAGAGGAAGTACAACTAAAGGTGAGTGAAGAGAAACAGTGCTTTGTAGAGAATCAAGCTTATGACTAAAGCCTTTATCCTTTTAACATCCAGTGTCTGGAATGAAGAAGAATTACAGGAGAGGCCAAGACTTAACACGTCACAAATATTTTCTGCCCTTTGTCTAGAACTACAGTGTTCTGAGTTACATTTTAGAAGAACATTTTCACTTGTTTACTATTTAAACACAATGAAACCTTAGATGTCTATCCTCTGACAAAGACAAAGGTCCCACCTGGTGTTTTTCAAGGTTGTCCTTGAATTAGCATAGCGAGCTAAGAAAACCTACGCAACAAAGACAATCAGCACACAGAGAACAACTTGGAACTGGTATGGGATAGTCCTGGAGAAGTTGTTAGGAAGTTGTTGGTTGACTTTGAGAGCCATAGTATTTAGAGTGAGTCTGCACTTAAGCAAGCTCCCTTGAAATCTCTTGGATATAGAAGTGAAGAGTAGTGGGCACAGGGGTCATATGCCAAGGTAGAGCTTTGCTACTTAATGCGTTAGCTGTGTATCACAGGCAAAATGACTCAACCTCTTTGTTCATCTGTTTCTTGAATTAGAAGTAAGTCTTTGCTCATATGTAAGCCACTCTCTGTGGCCTGCCTGGAACACTTTATCAGAATTGTGACCAATATCAGGGTCCACCTACCCTGATATTGCAGTCTGAATGAGGATGACCCTATGGCTCTCATTTGAATGCCTGGTCCTCAGTTGGTGGAGGATTAGAAGGATGAGGAGCTGTGGCCTTGTTGGAGGAAGTGTGTCAATGAGGGTGGGTTTTGAAGTCTCAAAAGCCCACACAGCAAGGCCAGGCCCAGCGTCTTTCTCTCTTCGTCTGACTTGCCTGAGGAACAGGGTGTAAAGCTCTCAGCTACTGCTCCTTTCTGCTTCCTGCCATGCCTTTCTGCTTCCTGCCATGATGTCCATGGACTCACCGTCTAAACCTGGAGAGGACTCTTCAGTGAAATGCTTTCTTTCATTAGAGTTGCCTTGTTCATCGCGTCTCTTCATAGTAATAGAACAGTGACCAAGACACCTGCCCTTTCATCACGTTATCAGCTTGCCTTACTCTTCTACATTCTATTTTCTTATTTGTTTCTTTCCAACATCGACTGTGCCAGTACATTGACTATTTATGCTTCCCTGCTGTTCAAACTCCATGAGGACAAGGATTTTTGTTTTGTTCCCAACATCTATACTTAACAATACACAATATATATCTTTTAATTGAACTGATGCATAAAATGATAATTAAAAAGACCTCTTGCTGAGTTACCTTGAAGGTAGTCAAAGGACAAAATTACAACTTCATATAAAGATCTTAATTCATTTTACTAAAGAAGCAGGTGTGTTTCATTCTATAGAATTAGGTATTCCAGTCGGCTGAAAAGAAGAAATTGATTTTACAGACAAGGAAAGCTAAAACAAACTTAAAACTAGTCATAAAGTTAGGTGCTCATTTCAAAAGTTTCCAAGGTAGGCAGAAATAGGAAGACAAATGATAGAAAAATAAGTACTTGGTAGTTATTAGATTACCTCAAGTTTTTTGTTGTTGTTGTTGTTTTGTTTTTTTGTTTTTTCTTTTTTGTTTTTTAAACAGAGGGAATAAATTGAAATTGGTCTGCATGGGGAATGTGGCTGTTACGTCTCTTCACTGATTTCTCAATCAGTTTTGAGGTAGTGATGCAGAACATCAGCACAGGTGGCTCCATTTGTATTTCTAGTGAGGACCATGCAGGACCTCAGTGCAGAAACCTAGCAAACAATGATCACCTAATTACTTCTTTGGCACGATTAAGCAGGTAACACCCGTAGAGTGCTTAACACAGTAGCTAGAATTATAAGTGCTCAAGAAAAATTGGCTGATGTTGTTACTATTAGCAGTCAAAGTAGTCTCAGTTGAGGTTAAGCATTGTATTTTTTTTTTTACATTTTTTTTTTGCCAAATTTCAAGCAAGCCAATGGAGAGAGTAATCATATTGTAGAGAGTGGCATGTTGTAGAAATTAATTCACTATTGTTTCATTTTTTTCAGTTAAGCATACATTGTACCAAATGTACTTGTTTAGAAGGCAAATAATCTGAAGGTATATATTTCAGTTTTGCTTTTAAAATTATATATGTGGTTATGTGCTGTGTGTGTGTGTGTGTGTGTGTGTGTGTGTGTGGTGTGTTGCACAGCAAGTGTGTGTAGGTTACAGGACAATCTTGAGTCCTTATCTTCTTCCTTGTCTGTGACAGGGTCACTGTGTCACTTGATTCTGAGAATGCTAAGGTAGCTGGAAATGGCGTCTAGAGAGTCTCCTGTCTCTCCCTTCTGTCTTGCTACAGGCACACTGGGATTATGTGTCTCACTGTGCCTGACTTTCTGTGACTTCTGGGGGCTTGACACTTGTGTGACAAGTGTTTTACTTACTGAGAAACTTCACCGCCAGTCATCCATATTTCTGCTTACCTATAAAACAAAATGGGACTGAAATATTTCATAATTGTATGTTAATTCTAAGCAAAAAAGAAAATGAATTATTTCTCATTACAGCTTATTTTATGCAATTGGAGTTTTTCAAATGATACTATTCAACAAAAAATTCCTGAACAGAAGAATATGCATTTTTGCCAGTCTTGCTAGTTATTTTTTTTTTTGCTTGTATATGTGCGTCATATATGTGCATGTATGTGTGTGTGTATTTGGATGTGCATGGGTACACATGTGTGCATGTCCATGGGTGCACTTGCATGTGTGCGCTCATGTGTGAGGTGGCCAGAAGTTGACAGCAGGTTTTTTCTAATTCACTCTCCATCTTGTACCTAGAGGCAACACCTCTCATAGGGCTCCATGGCATCACAATCTGGCCAGTGTAGCTAGCCAACATGGTCTAGAGAACCTCTGCCATCCTTTCCCAGGTACAGGGATTACAGCTGAGCTGCCACATATGTGCACTTGGCATTTACTAGGTTCTAGAGGTCCAAACTCTGCCCTATGGAGCAATTGGGAAAATGCTTTACCCAAAAAGCCATAATCTTGCTAGTTTTTGACAGCACACTTATTTTGTCAGAAAATAACAATGTGAAATTCTTATTTAAAGTTAGTATGGATCAGTCATTAATTGTGTATTTTCTACTTTACCTTTGTTTTCATCTTTAGACAGAAAACACAGAAAGTGGGGAAGAATGGCGGGGCTTCATTCTTACAGTAACAGAGGTAAGAGGGCTGTCTGTTTTCTTTGTTGAGACAAGGTCTCAATAGCCCATGGTGGCCTCACACTTAACATAGTTAAGGGGGCCATCCTGTCTCAACCTCCCAAGAGATGAGATTACCACTGTGAGTCACCATACACAGCAGAAGATCCTTACTGTCTGTTGGTTCATGTATTTGTGAAATAGTCACTAACACCTACTACAACTACATAAATTAAAGTGGTCAGGGTTGTAGGAATTAGAAAAGGCAGAAAGAAATCCATGCTTTTGTTTCTACAAGTCACACATACATATGACTAAACTTGGGTATGAACACAGTTCAATAGGACATATTTGGGTGCCTGACTCAAAAATACACGTCAAGAAAAGGGAGCAATAACAAAACCACTAATGTAAGACTTTCAGACCTTAGTTTCTACTAAAGCACAAGGGCACAGGCTACAGTTGACAGAGCGGAGGCCTCCTCAACTCAGAGCCTGATTTTGAGTCTTAACTTCACAACTGACTAGCTATAGAGCCCTGGCCTTTAATCTTTCTGATCATATTTTCTGTTGTTGTTGTTGTTGTTGTTATAAAATGCAAATAACAGCACCTGTTTTGTAGGAGTGTTGTATCTTTATTAACATTTATAGAATGACTGAGGTACACATACAACTGATACTTCATGAGAAGTAGCTAAAGAGAAATATGCAAATAAAATAAGGGGCAATTGTTTTTATTAGTTCCTTCTCTTTGTTTTATTTATTTTGCTATGGTTATTTGTTAGAATCATGGTATGTGATTTGGTTGTGTAACCCTATCAGTAAATTGTCTAAGCTGCATATGTGCAGGTACACGTTAATACAAACAACAATATGAATTAATGAAATGGTAACAAATCATTGGACCGAAGAGGAGCCTTTACTGGCCAAACTTCTTGCTGTGCAACCATACGAACCTAAGTTGGAGTTCATAGCATCCACATAAAAGCCAACATCTGTAACCCCAGTGCTGCAGAAGAAAATGCTGGTGTATCTCTGGAGTTTGCTGGCCAGCCAATCTAGTCAAACTATCTCAAATAATAATAATAATAATAATATGGAGTACAATAGAGGAAGATATCTGATGTTGACCTCTGGCCTCCTCATATGCCATTATGAGCAAACCCATGAATACTCATACATACCCCCCCCACACACACACAGAGAGAGAGAGAGAGAGAGAGAGAGAGAGAGAGAGAGAGAGAGAGAGAGAGAGAGAGATGAACTGAATTGAATTGAAAGTGAAGTCTTATGCTCTGATGGATTCTTTATATATTACCTGATGAGCATGCATTCTCCTTTGGTAGTCAAATTATAAGTCAGACATAGTTAACCCCAAATACTGACTAGCTACCAACATACCAATTAAAAAAATGTTGCTTCATACTTCCACAGAAAGCATAGGCTGTTCGCAACTAAATGTGAGATATGAATACAATTCACAAGACTGGATACATGGACAACTGAATTCAAAACACATTTCTAGAGAAGGTAAAAAACAACAAAACTAACATGCAGAGAAGTGGCAAAGTGTTAAACATATGAATGGATGTTACAAACAGAGAACAGTGCAAACCTACCGATCCTATGTCCATCTCAAACCCATGTTGTCATAATAATGTGGAGCTTTTCCAAGTCTACTTGTGTGAAAATGAGGTATCTCCTGGAGCTCCTAAACTTCTTGGGCATGGAAAAGCTATGTGAGTGCAGAATAAGAAATGAAAGCTTGGCTGGGTGGTGGTGGTAAATACCTTTAATTCCAATACTTAGGAGGCAGAGGCAGGAGGATTTCTGTGAGTCTGAGGCCAGCCTGGTCTACACAGCAAGTTCCAGGACAGGACAGCCAGAGCTAAAACAGAGAAACCTTCTCTCAAAAAATTTGAAAGCAAAACAAAACAAAAAGAGGAAGAGGAAGACTTCTAAGAAGAAGGCTAGGTTTTAGTTAATATAGGGTCCTGGTTAATATAGGGGCACTTCTGTAATGCCCACGTTAGACTGGAATCTATGGTTCTATATCTTCATCTGTGACAAGCAACTACAACCCCCTAGGGCCAATAAGCCAGTATGCTGTTTAGCTGTGGTTTTAGTCGGCTGACTCTTTTTACTGGTTTCAGCTGTCAGTTCCTCACCATGTATCCCTTCTACCTGGACAAGTGATTAGACTGCACGAAGTCTTAGAGAGAGAAAAGAAAAGAAGGACTGAGACAGAACAGCTGCCAATTATGCCTTCGGAGAAACAGAAGGAGCCAGTACAAGACTATGAGGATGTACTGAACCCTATGCCAGTGTAAGTGCACCATCAACTCCTTCCTTCCTTCCTTCCTTCCTTCCTTCCTTCATTCATTCATTCATTCAGTTAAGACTAATTGCTCACTGTCAGGTCGTGCCACCCAGTCAAACTGTTAACGCCAGGGATGCCAAATATCTTGGAGGTAAATGGTATGACTCTGAGCACCTGCCACATTTCCTCTCCTATGTCATGATCAACATCATGCACATTTAAACTAACTCTTACCACAGAGGAAATCCCCTTCTACCCACACATCTAGACTAAACGGATATCTTTCCGGAGCTCAAACCTAAATTAAAGTTGTTATGAAGAAGGAAGGAAATGACACAGATGTCTGCGACTCTATAGTTGGATTATTTATCATCACTTATAGCAAATATTTTAAAATTCTAGAATGTTGTATTCACTTGACTGATCAATGAACATGGAACTTGCCCTCTGAGGAAAGCCTTGTGTAAAGTGATTAAAAAAAGAAAAAGTAATGGCAACATCTGAATTCTGCAGTATCCTGCATGTGTCTTCTTCTCCTTTTTTTAGGGGGGGGGGTTGGTTTTCTTTTTCTTTTCTTTTCTTTTTTTTTTTTTTTTTTTTCAAGACAGAGTTTCTCTGTGTAGCCAGCCTTGGCTGGCCTGGACTCATTTTGTAGACCAGGCTGGCCTCGAACTCACAGCAATCCACCTGCCTCTGTCTCCCGAGCACTGGGATTAAAGGTGTGCACCACCACCGCCCGGCCTACACGTGTCTTCTTTATTGCTGAAAATATTATGGGTCCTTTCCTTTGCAAATCGTGGTGCTCCTGTCATCAAAACAAGTCCTGGTTTCATCTCTGACATTAGGTTCTGATGCACAGTGCACCTGTACTCAATGAAGTCATTGGCACTTGCTAATCAATGCTGCTAGCTCATACTAGACAAGCAATCAATTCATAAAATAAAAATAACATGGACTATTTCTTTTTCTTTCCCCCAATATGTTTATTACAGATAAAAATGTAATAAGAAGTAATATGTTTATTACAGATAAAAAGAGAAGATTAAAACTAATTCTTGTCACAACACTAAAAGATATTTGCCAATAACATTTTGGATGTATCGCATACTTCATCAAATGTTCCCATGACTATTATAGCTCACTGCATATAACATGTGTTATAAATCAGGAAGTGTGTAATTTCTTAATTTTGTGTCTAAAAATACTATTGATGCCATTTTATTTTATTTTTTAACATGTTTATTTTATTTTATTTTTAAATATATTTTATTAATTTATTCATATTACATCTCAATTGTTATCCCATCCCTTGAATCCTCCCATTCCTCCCTCCCTCCCATTTTCCTCTTACTCCCCTCCCCTATGACTGTGACTGAGGGGGACCTCCTCTCCCTGTATATGCTCAAAGGGTATCAAGTCTCTTCTTGGTAGCCTGCTATCCTTCCTCTGAGTGCCACCAGGCTTCCCCATCCAGGGTACGTGGTCAAATATGGGGCAACTGGTGCCATTTTAGCACAAATTATAAACCAGGCATGGCGGGCATGCCTTTAATTCCAGCATTCAGGAGGCAGAAGCAGGCACAGGTAGGTCTCTGATTAGGCCAGCCTGGTCTACAGAGCTCCAGGACAGCTGGGCCTATGTGGCTGTACAGAGAAACTCTCTCAAAATACCAAGCAAACAAAACACCACAAACAACAAATTGCACCAAATAGAGTCAGTTCAGACACAGTCTTAATGCCAGTTGTTTAAAACAGAGGCGCACTCAGCTGTGTTGACTTATAGCTTTAATCCCTGCACAGGGAGGAAGAGGCAGGTGATCTCTGAGTTTAAGGCCAGCATCATTGTCTATATGGTGAGTTCCAGGCCAGCCAGACCTACATAGCAAGGCCCGATTTCAAAGCCAATAAACAGATAAACAACAAAAATAGAGCCCAAAAGAGAGCCTTGGGACATTTTGGAGTCCTGCAAGGAAACCAACAAATGAATCTAAGACCCACCTGAGCTGAGACTGGGGATATGCTATTAGTTAACATTTCTCAGTGGTAATCCTGATTATACATGGAGTAGTGGACTGCTTTGTTAAAAAGAAAAACATTGTAGCTCTCAGGATACTTTGGTAGTATTGTTTTCCAGTAATGATCTTCATCAGTAAAAAAAAAAAAAAAATCTATTTTCTTTTTTCATCTCACATTTGTAGATGTTTCTATGCAGTTTCCCGGAAAGAAGCGACTGAGATGCTGGAGAAGAACCCTTCTTCGGGAAATATGATCCTGAGGCCCGGTAGTGACAGTAAAAACTACTCCATCACAATCCGGCAGGAGCTAGAGTATGTTCTCCTAACCTGGCTATCATGTTGTGATGAACATGGCCTTCCAGTCAGTAGCTGCTATGCATTCTGCTAGGGATACAAATATAAACACATGAATGGGACGCAGCACGACATAAGCAAAGCTCTCTTCTTAGTGGTGATAAAGAGAACAGGTCTGTGATTGCTAACACTATGCAGTGTTCATGAGGGGACTCAGTTGCCTGACATTTAAACAGAGACACAAAGGAAGTGAGCCATTAACCCAAGCCAGTACCTGGGGAAGAGTATTTCAGAGAGCAGGTATGCATGCCTGAATGCAGAACACCTCTCTTGTTCAGGAGACAGAAAGAGGCCATTGCATCTGCATACGCTACCTACAAAAAGGCCCACTGAGGAGCATTTTCCTTTAATAGAGTCAGTGCTACCCAAATACAAGTGTCAGGGCAGAAGAGCTAGCTCAGTCACTTGCTTACTTTGCAGCTGTGAGGACCTGAGTTCAATCTCCAGAACTAGAGAGAGAAAGAGCAACCAACAACTATTTACTGTGAAAAAATATAAAAGTCCACCAGAAATATTCACACAGCATTGGGAGCACAAGGATCTAACTTACCACCTAATGTTCTTGCCACCTGTTCATAGTTACTGTATGAAGATAAGTGTCTATTCATATTAACTGGCAAGCAAATGAGGAAGGAAGGAAGGAAAGAAGGAAGGAAGGAAGGAAGGAAGGAAGGAAGGAAAGAAGGAAGGAATAGAGGAAGGGAAGAAGGGAGGAAGGAAGGAAGGGAGGAAGGAAGGGAGGAAGATGATGATACTTGTTTGTAGCCTGCAGTAGGAGGCGGGGACAGACAGGTCCTTGGGGCTTGCTGGCCAGCCTAGCCCACTTGGCAAGCTGCAGGCCAGTTAAAAACCCTGTCTGAAAAAGAAGCTTGGGGCTACATCCAAGGATGGTTTCTGGAGTCCACAAGGAAGTGCACACAGCTGCATGTGCAGCCCCACGCAGATATACACACAAAATAATTTTCGATGTAATGAGAGTTGCTGGACCTTTTAAGGCCACTCCAGCTTTCAGACTCTGTACAAACTGTACTGCCTTAGGTAACACTGTTACAACTGACAGTACAATTTAAAACATAGAAGCTTTCATACTACATTTCAATGTTCAATACATGACTATTTTGTATAAAGCATAAATAGAGCTTTGATATTTTTGAGTTTACTATTCTTTGTTGGGATCATATTCTATTTATTTACTATAATTCATCTACCAATAAATATACCAGCTTTGTCATAAGCATCTGCCATTCTAAATGGATCAAATATAATGATATCAGTAGTGCATAAACAAAGTAAAAAGTAAATAATAGCTTAGGGAAAAAATTAAAATCATGGCATTATGGCTCAATTACTCTCATGACCCGTGGCAGTTAATATGAATAGACACTTGCCTTCATACAGTAGCCATGAACAGGTGGCCAGACTGCTAGGTGGTAAATTAGATCCTGGTGCTCCCAACTCTCTGTGTGTATTTTTATATTTTCCCACAGTAACTAATTGTCAACCTTCTTGTGGAGTCCTCGTGTTTTCTGTTTATGATATACTAGCATTGTTTCAACCTGGTAGACTATGCTATAATGACGTATGCTTTTACAAGCTAAACATTAGCAGCACATTTTCAATGCTATTAGAATATAATAAGATGTTGTAGATTTTTTTAAAGTTACAAATTTTGATTAATAACTTAATTGGTGATCTTGCAACACATCCCAAAGAAGTACAGGTTATAGCTGCTGACGATTATGTTTTGTGGAAGACACAGGTCTTTCTTCCTTCCTTTTGAGATTATAGTCTAATCACAATATTCTCCCTTCCCTGTCTTCCCTCTAAAACCTCCCACATACCCCTCCCCATAAGCTTTCAAATTCAAAGCCTCTGTTTGTTTTTTTTTACTAATTGTTATTTCACGCATATGTATTCTTAAATATATATTCAAACACACACACATATATGTGTGTATATCTGTATACATACATATTCCTAAATATATGCTGCCCAGTCCATATAATGTTACTAATGTGTATGTTTTCAAGGCTGACCATTTGGCACTGGATAACCAAATGGTGTGTTCTTCCCTTGGGAAGACCACCTGTTCCACTCCCAGGTTTCCTCGGTTGCCTATAATTCTCTGTCAACTTGAGGCCTCATGGCTTCATCCCCATACACTTTGGAATGTCCATTGGTGTCGTGCTTTTTCAGCTCATGTTTGGGCAGTCCTGAACCCTGACAACGTACTAGCTCCCTGAATAGGAGCTAGAAAGCATGAATTCACGCCCCCCCCCACCCCCGGCCTCAGGGTTTAATATCTTCTACTTAATATGTCATTTGATTTTTAGAGATAGCAATCCGAGAGAATATTAAGATTGTGCCTTGCTAGCAGAGTAGAGTTTAATATAAAGTTTTTGGCAGGAATCTAGACTATTAAGAAACACCTGTGTTTCCCACAAAACAAGCTCATTTTCTTTCAGGGAGTTTCCAGGAGATGTGCTCAGCCATGCACGTTGGTGAGTGAGTCCGGTAAACAGGAGCTGGAAAGGACAAATTGGTTTACAAAGCAGAACTTGAAAGGAATATTTTCCCCATGTGTTTACAGATCAGCTGTAGGTAGGAAGGCTGCTCTCAGGAATAAATAAAGGTTGTCAGGGCCAAATTCCCAGGTGATCCTCTCTCAGAGCAGGGCATCGTGTATGTTTACCCAGCGCAGTCGCATGCGGACTCATAAGACATAAAGCTATGTTTACAACAAACCTCACACTGTTTTGTTTTGTTTTCCTTGGATTTGTTCTGACTAGGTAGCACGCTGGCATCATAGTCACGTAAATCATTAGTAGCTAGGGAGGCAGGAGAAAATCCTTACCTCAGATCCGTCCTTTTGCAAAAATTGAGGCTAGGAACTAAGAACAAATATTTAGAACTGCACTTAAAGCCACAGTTTTTTTTTTTCCTTTAAGACTAGCTTCTCTTTTTTCTGTTGTAGCCTAGGTTGACCTGTAATTCCCCTGACTTAGCATCTCCAGTGCTGGGATCACAGGTGTGTGCCACCACATCTCGTTTTACTTACTCTAGTTTTTATATCATAACCAGAACATTTTTAAATGGCAAATTTTATCCCTTTTATTTTTTTTCTTCACATACAAAAACAAAACAAAACAAATACAATTCTTTTCTAAAGTCTTTTTCAACAGTAACTGTCTGGTTACAAAGATGTGCTCATGATAGGAGTCAAGATACATTTAGAAAAGGAGAGTCAAAGCCTATGAGACCCCAGAGTCACTGTGTCTCTGCATCACCTTTGACTTCAACTTTTAATGCTCAAGAGTTTCTGCTGACCTCTGTCTGCTGTCTTCTCACGCCTTTACCGTGAACCGATGAGATGATGTGATGACAATTACCAACAACCCCATTGTCCCATGATACGTGTGTGTGTGTGTGTGTGTGTGTGTGTATGTGTGTGATTGTGCTTTTGTTTGCCCTGTGTTGAATGCCACAGACATTTCCTGCAGTCACAAAAGAATAATTGACAAATAGCATTGCAGAAAACAATAAATATTATCTACATATTAAATGTAGACAAAATAATTATAATTCGGTGAGTGCTTAAATAAATCAAGGATTTTATGAAGGGTTTCGCAAGTATTAACACAAAGTAGCCCTAGAGGTAAGCCTTTAATACCTCCATTATGTAGACTGAAGACACATACACACACACTTACATACTCACACAACAAACACACTTACAACACACACACTCACAAACACATTGACTCACACACACTCACATGCACACACACACACGGTGTGTGGGAGGAGGTTTAGAGAACACATATGACAGCAACAGAATTTAAGCCAACTGTCCTATCAGTCTCCCACAGGGTAGCAGTCATTTACTGCCCGAATACACAGGGATTTGAATTGAAACTGTGGAGAGTTTTCAACAGTAACTGTCTGGTTACAAAGATGTTTTCAAGATGGGGTAAAGATAAGATCAGAGCCGAACCAGCCATCTTGAACAGGCACACATAAGTCTGTCCAAAGACTCTCCTCCTGTCAGTTTGTAACTGGTTCATGGCTTTTTATCATTAAGGAATATTTCTTATGAAGGGAGCAGCCTGGCTAAGGTTAAGGCCCTGTTTCAAAACTAGGCCATTTGAGGTTGAAGAATTGCTTTCCAATGTGGTATGCAGTTGAGAGGAGATTTGAATGTAATGGTAGATGCGAAGAGTCGCCGAAAAGGACACTGTTGTATAGCCTAGCCCTGCCAGAATATATGAGCTGGAAATGGAAACGTGGTGATTCTAAAAAGATAATGCAAAGGCTCTGTAGACAAGTTAAACTTGAGGAAACATCTTTCTTAGCTTCTGAACATAAGGCAAACATTGAATTACTTTGCCATTCAGATAAATGACACCATAATATGTGCCATTATCTTGTCCCCATTAGAAAAAGTTTGGGTTAAACACAATTTGCCATATGAACCAAGTGAGCTAAGTGAGCTAGTGGACATGCTACCAATCAAAACTAACTACTATGGACACTGACTTCTTTCACCATAAACTCTTAGCTTATCACCATAGGCACATAGCATTATGAGATGAGCTTTAAAATTTGGATTTATAAAGACTGTTTATAATGTTGAAATACAGCAATGAACACAATGTGATCTCTTGTTCTGAGGCAGTTTGTAACAAAAATTTTTGTATTTGGGGTGGTGACAATTTAGTGTATTATATAACTAAAGAGGAAGACCCAAGATACCCCTGCCGTTGTTACATTCCCAGCCACCCTTTCTCTAGCACTTAACTTTTTTTTTTTCCTTTAAGATATCCACAAAGTTAGCAGCAATAGAAGGAAGTATGTGAGCTAGCACCGTAGCAGCTGTGAAGGACTGTCTGCTGGGATTAGCTATGGAATGTAAAACTGTCTGCTTTCAAAATTCTTTTTGTTTTAAACCTCTGAGAACATTTATTTAGACTTTTGGACATCTGTGCGATTCCCTCTAAAAATGATAAAGAGCCATGTCCCACCCACTCCATCGCCCGCCAATCCAGCCCACAAGAGGGAATCACTCCGCTGCCTTGTAATTCTAAAATAAATAGAATTGGAACCAAGTGTTAGTGGTGAGCAATGGCAGGGTGGCCCCATCACCCTCCAGAGTGACACAATGGGGACAGGCTCGATGTGTCATCTGATGGTCAGGAACAGTGCAGTGTGTGTGGCAGTACCAGGCTGCCTACAGTTTGTCTGGGAAGTTGTTCAGTACAGGGATGCCCTCTGTCAGGACTTTGCGCTTGCAGGTCTCAGCCACAACTTGACTGGGCCAGCTGCTGTTGTCAAATGTGTCCCCAGACAGAATCTGACAGTGGTCAAATATGCACTGGGGATCCCAAACAAGTAGTAGGTAGTATCGATGGTATTCTGAACAGGAAGCGTGACCATGTGTTCAAGGGGTCCCGGGTGCTCGTAGCCCCATGTTCATGGTCAAAGCATACGAGTCATTTGGCTTCATGGCCAATCTCTACTCCAACACTAGTGGTCAAAATTATTTTAATAGAAGGTGTATATTATTTGACCTATATAAGCCCACATAAGATTTATTTTGTATTTTGTATTTTGTGGGGCTTGAGTTTCTGTTTTATTTTTCCTTTCTCCCTTTTCAGTCTTAGGGAGTGGACATCACACATTATACAAGTGCTGTACCACTGAGCTACATCCCGACCCACTCATAAGATTTAGTAGGTCTACTTTATACGGTATTGACTGAGAGAGTTTCAGTTTTTTATTTTTATCTACTCTTTTTTTCATATACAAATACAGTGACTCAAATTTCCTATGCCTCCTCATGTATCACCACTTGCCTCAAATCCCAATGAAGAAACAGGGTTCTACACTCTAAACTACTGCTGTAGAGGTACAGGTTTATTACCCAGGGCACATTTTATATTCGTTTAGTTTGCATCAACTCAACTGTGTAATCAAAAGGAGGTCAACCATGTATTTCATTTTAGAATGCCAAGAATCAAGCACTACAAAGTGATGAGTACTGGAAAGAACTACACCATCGAACTGGAAAAGCCCGTATGTAGCCATTTCTTTGATGTTGATAAACTTAGTCCTGTTGCCCTCCAAACCTACCTTTAGAGAATCCTGAGAAAAGTGGGAAAACAGACGTCTTCCGAAGGAACAGACAGGCAAGGGTAAAACGGGAGACAAGCATCTCTAGGTAGATAGCACAGCTGAGCTAGGAAAGGTGGGAAGAGCACCAAGAACAGGCAGCCGAGACTGACCAGAAGATCACGTGCTTCTAAAGAGCATCTTTCTCTTCGCTTTCTCTGCAAACAATTGTTTGATATAAAATTTTTTTTCAGGGAAAGAAAAGTATTTTTATTAAATGTTTGTTTAATACTATTTATAAATATTCAAATGAGCCTATATCTGACAGGAAGCAACCTGAATGTCTGGTCCTCCAATACCTAGCATGAAGAAGCCCAGCAGTGCCCTCTTGACAGCAGTGTGCTAGAAGGCCAGGTTTCTTCATTGTCTTCAACCCCTTTTCAGTCTTAGTTATTGCATCATGGAGTTACTGATAGGCAGTCTCATCCTCCAACACACTATCAGATATACAGCTAAGTATTTAGATAGGCAAGTTAACCTTTTCTATTATATCCATGGGTTAGATACTGGTATGCCTATTACACAAGGGAGTAAACTGGCATTTAGACTGGTCTCAGCCCCTGAAAGTGTGGTGTCATATCCTGGTATTTCTTTAAAATTAACTCCTAGTTCCTCGGCCTGAACAGGCACGTTGTAGAGCAAAAGGGTGTGGGAGAATTTGTCATAGTGAGTCTTAGAAGACACCGATTCATACAGCTCGTTTTAGTCAAGAATGCCTCTAGAACTTCTCAGATCCATGTCTATGAATCCAGCTATGCACCCAGTCCATCCTAAAGTCAAGGTCTTGCCTCTGGAAGATAGGGGTACACCAACCAGCGCTGGCTCCAATTTAAGAAAAGTTCTCGTAAAGGAGGCAGAGGACTAGATTGCTGAAGGAACATTCATAAAGCCAAACCTGCAGAATTGGTTCCAGTGAGGAACAGCATAACTCCGGTGCCACTGTAAGTGGAACCAGGCGCCTTATCATTAGCTTTCACTACAGTCCACAGCAGAAGGAAAACACATAGCTTGAATTATCCTTTCGCTTTTCAAACTCCTCCCAGCCCTGCCCTTCAACCAGGTTGCATTTTAGTGAGTTATTTTACTTCATGATTATTTGAGATATTCAGGTTTAATCAGATTTCACTTGTATAAAGGTATTCACTTATGAGGTAGAGATTTTAGTGGCAGCCCCCAGACCCTAAATTATCCTGTTACAATGAAGTAGTAAAATGCTTATAAATTAAATGCTTATACATTCAAATGGTTATAGAGCTGCCCTTTTCACCCCCTCCCCCTTTTTTGCCTTTTTAAGTTCCAATTTTAGGAAGGGAGAATTTGACCTAAATTGAGTGATTTTTCTGTTTTAATTGTGGGAAGGCAAAGAACCTAAGTATTGCTCAGCAGACTGTACCCAATGCAAAGCGAGCAACTCCTCAGTAGAGAATGGCCACATAGTCCTTAAAACAAGACAACAGATAAGGGTAAGAAAATCACGGCCATTCAGCAAGCCACTGAAATATGATGCAGCCCTGACCTGCCTTCCTGGAGGTCAGGAAATACACAGCATTTCCCCACTAACCTGCAGGGGAGGAGCTCTTCTTTAGCCTTGCCTAGGCAGTAAGCCATCTCTCACTTTTTTTTACACAGGTAACACTCCCAAACCTTTTCAGCGTCATTGATTATTTTGTGAAGGAGACCCGGGGGAACTTGCGACCCTTTATACATTCAACTGCTGACAACCTTGGTATGTCTTTCACTTTACTTCTACCTCAAACAAAACAAGAACCCCAGAAATGACAAGGTACAAACTACATTTTAAACAGTTAAATCTCTCCATTTGGCAATCATTTTGACAGTCTTCAGGGGAGGGGACGAACGTCCTTGCTGATAGTCTATGGGGCATGAATTGTGATTATTAGCATCACTCCGTCATTCTATTTGATGTTATCAAACAAGTCAGGGCTATTCGGAAATCAGAGCAACATGAACTCATGGGAAGCGAAGAAGAAGAAGAAGAGTAAAGGGATGGGCTGCCTAGCAATGTCTGACGCTTGAGGATAAGCAAAGGCTGTGGAGATTGGCCGCTTGGTAATATAACCTTGATACTAGCGCTATTCTGCTGTGAAAGTAAAGAAGTCACATGGCAAGGTCATAGGAATGAGGAAACGATGAGGAGCTAATAATAAAGATTGCAATTCCTTTTTCATAAATTATGAATGTTAAGTCAGTGGTAGCTAGTATTCCACTAAACTTAGCAATGAGACCTGTGTCAACAGTATAGTTCAAACGTTCATTAAATTGGCTCCATTTGCATTCCAGCTTTTGGTATAGCGAGGGAGACTAGACTTGATCATCTTGCCCTGTATCCAACAGTCTACATGTGGTCACTGGGCAAGCTCTAAGCAGGACAAGTGGAGCATCTCCAGCTAGTTTGGCTTTCATTCCTCAAGAACAGTTTCTTTTCCTACACATTATAATGGAAAACAACTTTGTCTACCTGAACTATGGCCATATCTGAAAGGTCTCACTAATTAAAACAGCAGCATGTTTAAAAGTCCAAGTTCTTAAAATATCACTATTAATCCTTTGGTGCTACAGAGTAATAAAAAAAAAAAAAAAAGAGGTCAGAGTCTGAAGGAGATTTAATTTAGAAAAGGATCAAGTGCGATCTTAGTCTATGTTGGACCCTTTTTACATTCAGCAGAGGAAATGTCTCTAAGATGCGGTCACACAGTTGGCTTGGCAACTGCTGTTATGGGTTTCACAGCACAGCTCACTGAGTTCTTGGTATAAAATTTCTTCTTTGAGTCTGAACTATTCCTTCATCTTCAGCCATATGAGTCTAATTTCAGGCTTAGAAATACCATTAAAATAACCACAGCATTTCCTCTCAGTGTTTCTATCTGTTCTTTCAGTTACTGGTTCCTGCAACCCCCCCCCCCCTTCTCTCATCTCAAACCTTCCCTGTAGTTTGTCTAGCTTCTGAAATGCATTACCTAGTACATATACAAGAAAACACATCTATTAGAGTTCTAGGAAAGAATGAGTTCTTAAAATTACCTCCCCTTACCCCCTTAGGGTTTCTTAAATTTGGGCTGCATAGAAAAATATCTATTGTAACATTGCTTCTCCCTGGATTTTATTCAGCTCTGTATAATAAACCACCTCCATGGTGGTTAAATCAACAATGACTTTATTTTTGCATTGTTCTATGGGTCAGAAAATTGGATTGGCTTTCTTTGCTACTCACATAGACTCTAGTTTGATAGGAAGTTGAGACTGACCTTACCTCTGCCTCCTAAGTGCTTGCATTATAGGCTTGTCACACCACAAATGGCTTCTTGAGACTTTTCTACAGGATTCATGGTTTGGTAGACTGCTTTAGTTTTAGTTCACGTTTCTCAATGTGAATATGCTGTATTTTTCCGTACTTGGTACTGGGTGGAGTGGCCAAAACCTCCTTTCCTTGCTCCCAGCTTTAGGGGGGAAAGTTCCATCTTTCATTACCCTGTATGATATTCATTGTAGGTTTTTTGTTTGTCTGTCTTATCTCAGAATGAAGGAAATTGCCTTAACAATTACTACTTGTGGAATGGCATTTTTTTTTTTTCAGCTATCATGGTTGAATTCTGGATTTTTCGAACTGTTTTTCTACATTTGTTGTATATGATTACTATATAGTTTTTTCTTAGTTGGCTAATATGAGGAGTCATACAGAGTTTCTACAGTTGATCAAATCTTACATTAAACCCAGTTGGTTATAGTGTATTGTTACAAGTGTTGGATTTGTTTAATATGCCAAATATGTGCTTGCTTATGAGAAATACAAAGCTTTTGTTAAGTGAACTTACCTAATATCTTACCTCCTAAGTTCCAGCGTGGTTTTCACGCCATCTTAGACTCAGGAGCTCTATGCTTGGGCTGAGAACATAGCTCAGAGGAAGACCCTACATGCTTTTTAGTATGCCACCCCCCCCCACTTCCCCAAGTTAAAAACAAACATCTGCTTTAAAGTTTATGTGATAATTCCAACATTTGGGTTTTTTCCTATTGGCCTCTGTTGTTTTCTCAGGAGAATTAGAGGACTGGTAGCGTTTCTCTAGTTTTTTGTGTCTCAAAAAATTTATAGAGTGGCTAAACCAGTTTGCAATCTCACCAATAACGAATGAGGAATCCCCTTCCCTTACAGCCTCTCACTTGCTGATATACATCATTTTGACGGGGATAAGATAAAATCTCCAAGTTTTAATTTGCATTTTGCTAATTGCTAAGGATATTGAACATCTTTTGAGATAACTCTTAACCATTTCTTTTCTTTGAAAACTTTTATGTTCAGATCCACAGGCCATTTTCCAATTAGTTCATTTGTTTTCTTGACTTTTAAAAATATTTTTTATATATTCTGTTTATTAAGTCTGTATCTGCAGTATAGCTGGTAAATCTTCTCTCCTATGCTGTGGGCTTCCTTTTATAACTGTTTCTTTTGCCATACAGAAACTTTTTTATTTTTTTATCTTTATGAAGTTTCATTTGTCAGTCATTGGCCTCATTTCGTGAGTGAATGGACTACTATTCAGAAAGTTCTTTTCTACATCTGTATATTGTAGGGTACTGTATATGTTCCCTTCTAGCAGTTTCAGTGTTTGGGGTTTTACATTGAGATCTTTGGTTCATTTGTGTGGACTTTAGTTCAGGGTGATAGATATATGTCTAATTTCATTTTTTTTTAACGTGTGGACATCCAGTTTTCACAGCACGATTTGTTGAAGATGTTGTCACTTGTGTTTTGGCATTTTTGTTGAGTCTCAATCAGATTGCTATGGTTATGTACACTCAAGTTTAGGTTTTGTTTTGTTCCATTAGTCTACATGTTTGCTTTTGAATCTTTACCATGCTTTTGCTAGTCTAGATCTGAAATAATAGCTTGACATGAAACACTACAGGTGGTCAATGACTGCTGAGAGAGGGAGAATCAGTGTCCTCCAAGGAGAAGCTTGCACATACATTGTTTGATCCCAAGTGTTCAGCTCTGGACACATGTACATACTAGCAAAGGTAAATGAACTTTATATCTGTAACTACGTATATACATATGGATATACATGTAATAATAATAAAGAAAAACCATGAGAGAGAGGCACAGCAGACTTGGAGAGACTCTGTCTCAAGAAAAATTGAACAAAGCCAGGCATGCCTTTAATCCCAGCACTTGTGAGGCAGAGGCAGGCGGATCACTGGTAAGTTCAAGGACAGCCTGGTCTACAAAGCGAGTACAAGATAGCCAAGGCTACACAGAGAGACCCTGTCTCAGAAAACAAACAAAAAAATAACAAACTCTAAAATATAAATAACTTCTTTCTCCCACGAAGACAAATATATCTAGAACTTGGCCTCCTGCTTTAACTGATACAATGCTGACTCAGAATTATGTTTCTGTCTTTGCTTACTTATTTTTAGTTTATACATTATTTGAATCTTTGATAAAATTTTAATATCAAATACAAATTTTTTATCTGGAACTTCAGAAGCCTTTAGGGTCTGTGCCAACAGAGCTCATTGGAGAAGTCTGAAACCTGTGCCATAACAAATACAACACTAGGTGGTGCTCTTTCCCAGTTCGTCTTTTTTTTTTTTTAAAGTGTAATTTTTTAAAATTTTATTTTAATTTATTCAGATTACACCTCAATTGTTATCCCCTCACTTTTATCTTCCCGTTCTTCCTTCTGTCCCTCTTTCACCCTTTTCTCCTCCCCTAGGTCTGTGACAGAAGGGGACCTTTTTCCCCACTATCAAGTCTCATCCTGGTAGCCTGCTTATCCTTTTCCTGAGTGCCACCAGGCCTCCCCACCAAGGCTCTGGTGCCCCATATTTGACCAGTTCTTATCTTTTAAGGCGTTCCCTGGCTGCCCTAAGGGATGCTGTTTCTGGTCACCTAGGTAAAATGAGTGGCTTAAGAGCATAGGGACCCCCTACCTGTACCCATTCTCATATTGTCCTGATCTAGGACCTTTGTCTCTTGTCCCGTCCAGCAGGACCAGTAATTACGGGGTCGCGAGGGCAGCCATACCAGAGAGATGGGACGAGAAAGAAGGGAGGCGAGACCAAGTAGCATTCCTATCAAGGTCTGTTTATTGAATCATAAGCAAAAGCTTATATGGGGTGGAGGCAGGAGCTAAGCAGTGGGGGGCGGGGCGAGAATGCCTCCAGATGATCCCAGCAGGGGAACACCCTGTGGTTCATCTCGGAACAATTCCTATCTTATCTTAGCTAACTATCTCTCGGAAAGTCCCGAGCTAACCTGCTAAACAGCATCTGCAGAGGCTGAAAGGAGGAAGTTCTGCAGAGGCTGAAAGGAAGAAGTTTAGCTTTGGAACGGGGCATTAGTATTTTCCATAGTCTGTAGACTCTTTTAGCCTTGAATGACCCAGAGCTGGCTCCGAACATCTCCCCCTTCTCTATTAAGTAGAAGCAGAGAGAGGGGGGGAGGGGGGAGTAGAGACCTGACACCCCTCCAGATGGGCGTTGCGTTAAGAGGTCAATGCGTGGCCATTTTTTCAGGTCACACATGTCCCCAACCTCCCAGATGCATTTGCGGAGGACAGGGAAAGGATAGTAACATCCTGTATGCAGTCAGGCGTGCTCCTCAGGAACCTACCGAGGTGTCTGGCATGGTTCCCTGCAGTGCTTAGCCTCGCACCCTCTCAAGTGAACAGTCGACTCAAACCCTTAGGTCTCAGCTTCCTGAAGTCGAGGCCACTTTTAGCCACATTATCAGGGGCGGCACAATCTTTCGCCTGGGGTCGAGTTGTTTGAGCCTGTGGTAATGAACTTCCACATGGGTGGGTTCCTACATGGCAGAGTCTATCTGGCATTTGACAAAGTCAGTAATCTTTCTGAAAGCCCACGGTCCAAAAGATATTAGTAACAAGAACCCTATAAGAGGTCCCAGCAGCGAAGGGAGGAGGGTAGTCAGAAGAGGGGAAGCAGAAAACCAATTTTTATACTAGGATTCAGCTCTATCTCGCTCCCGCTTGTGATATTCTAGACTTTCTCTGACCTTCCTCATGCTATCTTCTATGATCCCGGTTTTATGGGTATAATAGAAACAGCATTCTTCTTTGAGTGCTGCACATAATCCCCCTTGTTGTAAAAACAGCAAATCTAGCCCTCTCCTATTTTGCAGTACCACTTCTGCAAGGGAGGAAAGCAAATCCTTTAAAGCTGCCATAGCAACCTATATTTCAGCAATATCCTTATCTATGGCTGTACTAAGCTGGTGATAGTTTTGATTGGATATCATCAAAGAGGAAATGCCCATCCCGGCTCCGACAGCCCCGAGCCCCAGTAGAACTGTGATGGTTGCGGCCATAATAGGCTCGCGTTTGACTCTGGATGGTGTACCCGGAGGAGTCCAGAAGTTGAGAAATTCATCTGTAGAATAAACTGTTAATCGAGGAAGTAGCTGAACAAGCACACAGTAATTATATTGTTGTAGGAAGAGCTGTACCATGATAAACGGGGTTAGGCCAGTGGAACATGCCAAATAGGTATCATTTGGGGCTACCAGGTAGATGGAGCCACCACTGACCTCAAGGGTCTGATTACACAAAGGGGAAATAATGGAGAGTGAACGCATCCTGGGTCCCCTGATGCAGAGCCCCAGGCCTGAGACTTGGGCCAGGGTCATGCCTTCCCTGGCCTCTGGGTTCCAGCGAACCAGGGAGGAGTCGTTAGTAGCAGTAAGATTGCCAAGGATAGCAATGCCCTCATAAAAGGGTGAGGAAGCATGATAACATAACCAACAATCATCTGCAAGGTTGGGACGAACAGCATGCAGGGCAGACCAGGATTCATTAACCATGGTCAGGATAATATTAACAGAAGGTGAGGGACTGGGAGGTATGGTGGGTTGAAACAGGGTGGTGTGACTCTGGGAAATGGCCTGTACCCAATAGACATCTGAGGATCCAGGGGAGGATGCACCTCGAAGACGTAACATATGAGGGAATTGGCAAGGCATAGGCAATGGCAAGGCTTGGGCCAATCTCTGTCCTTTAGCAATGGTCACGGGGCCAGAGGGAGCACTGGCCAATACGTTTATTTCCCCAGTATAATCATTGTCTACAATGGAGGGGTGAACAGTCAAACCCTTGAGCGTAGTTGAGGCTCTGCCAAGAATAAGAAAGAACATATCTTAGGGCGGAGGCCCACATATCCCAGTAGGGAGAGCCTGGACACAGTCTTAAGGGGTCAATATTGTGTCGGTGGAGGTACACAGGTCCAGTCCTGCGTTCCCTGCAGTGGCTCGGCAGAGCGAGGAGGTGGGGCTGATTGTAGGGGGACTGATTGCGTCGAGCCTGTCTGTGTCCCCAAGGCTGGGCAAAAAGGTATGGGTCTCGAGGCCCGGGGCTGGCCCCTCCATCCATTTCCCTGCGGTAGAGGCAAGGGATTACCTTGAATATTGGTTTTGGAACGGCATTCCGCGTTTACAGTGCGGGCAAACAGTTGCTGGTGCAACGCTCGAGGTAGGCGAAGGCGCCTTGTCGGGGAGACCAGTGGTGGCGGCCGAGACAGGGCATTGCCTAGCAAAATGACCAGGCTGCTTACAGCGAAAACAGGTCCTGGGGGCAGAATGGGCCACCTGGAGGGCGGCTCCTATTGCCAGATGTACAGTTTGGGATACCTTATGGGCAAAGGGGTCAACATCGGCACAGAGTCTGATATAATCATTAATATCCTTACCCCTCGTATGGCCGCGCAAGGTAGTTTTACAGGCACCATTAGCATTTTCATAAGCAAGCTGTTTTAAAAGCTTATTTTCAGATTTGTCTGGCCCCAAGACCCTCTCTGCAGTCTCAAATAGACATGCAATGAAATCACTGTAAGGTTCATGGGGGCCCTGAACTACTTTGGTTAATGGGGTGGTGAGAGAGCCCTTCCCTGGTAGAGTGCGCCATACCCCCAAGGCTGCATTTTTAACTTGGGCAAGAAGCCTGGGAGGCAATGTCGCTTGCCTTGTTTCTGAAGAATAGAGGCCCTGCCCTGTTAATTTATCAAAAGTCCAGGAAGAAGAAGTGGACTTCCTTTGATTATTTTTGGCCGTTTCTTGACAGCGGTCCATGAAATCAGCTTTCCAGAGTAAATATTGTCCACGCTGGAGGACTGATTGGCCAAGTTTAAGCCACTCTCCTGGGATGAGGCAGCCCTCGGGGGCAAGAGAATCGAGCAGAGAGAGAGTAAAAGGAGCGGTGGGCCCATAGTTTTTAACTGCACTATGGAGTTCTTTTAGGATCTTGAATTTTAGGGGCTTAAAAGTTGGGTTGGGGTCCGAAGGGGAAGGGTCAGAGCCTCCCTGTTCCTGATCATCTGAGCCATGACCATCAATATCATCTAGATCATTGGCCGTCTCGTCACCCTGTGGTGCAGAATCTTCAGTAGAGGCCTTGGCGCCGGGAGACTCTTTGAAATTGGCTTGAAGCCGGGTCATCACAGGAAAAGCTAGCATAGGGTGTTTTTTAGAGCGGGCCTTGGGGCACTGAATTGTGGCCCCTGTCGTGGGGGCGGGTGGTAGAAGAGCTTGTCGGAGGGCATCTTGGAGGGATTGGACCTCCATAGAAAGTTCAGAATATTCCTTTTGAAGAGTAAGAACCTCTTTAAAGTCTTGAATCTGTAGTTTTAAGTTGCGTTTAGCCAAATGTAAGGAGGATTTACCGAGAAGGTGAGGCTGAAGTGCGAGGGCAATAAAAGGAGGGGGCTGATGAGGGGGCGGGCACGAAAGGGGCAGCCAATCTGGGTTATGGTACTTGGTGGCCTCTTCCTCTAAGGTAGCTTCCTCAGAGGGGCTTAAATAATCTGAGGTGGGGACTGTTTTAACAACAGGATAAGCCTGGGTTGCAGGGCCCTGGTCTGTGGGGGCATCATCTGCTAGAGAGAGCTTGGACAGGGAAGGATATAAAGGCTTATTGGAGGTGGGAGGGTCATCCCCCATGTCTACGACAACAGAAGGGCAGGGGTTTTAGAGGTTGTAACGACTTGGAGCCGTGCGACTCTAGGGAAACCAAGGAGGCGGAGCGAGATAAGGGCCGAATGAAGGCCTCAGCTGAAGCAACCGTGGAAGAAATGTCAGGGGCATCAGAAGAGATAAGATCTTTAATTAAAGTCCAGTAGTTAAAAGTTTGAAGAGGAATGGTCTCAGGACCATGTTGGGAAGAATAGGAGTCTAATTCTCGATGAACACGGTCCCAACGGTGGGGATTAATATTAGGACCATCAATGACAAACCAGGGACAGGCTTGGGAAACAAATAAGAAAAAAACGCACAAGGTCTTTTTTCTTAACTCTAACTCCTCTTTCCCTGAGACAAGTTTTAAGGTGGCGAAGAAATTGCGCCTCCTTTGAGAGACTTTTACCCATCGTATTGACAGAGATGAACACTTACCGAAGTGCGGAGAGGTCTTGTGAGTGGCAGGCCCGCACCGGAGACAATCGGAGATACTTTCAGTTTGACCTCGGCTAGAGACTTGACTGCGATGTTCTGAACTATTGTCCACGAAGGGTCTCTGTCGCGGTAGAGGGCTCGTATCGCGTGGCCCCCACGTTGGGCGCCACTTGTCCCATCCAGCAGGACCAGTAATTACGTGGTTGCGAGGGGAGCCATACCTGAGAGATGGGACGAGAAAGAAGGGAGGCGAGACCAAATAGCATTCCTATCAAGGTCTGTTTATTGAATCAAAAGCAAAAGCTTATATGGGGTGGAGGCAGGAGCTAAGCAGTGGGGGAGGAGGGGCCTGAGAATGCCTCCAGATGATCCCAGCAGGGGAACACCCTGTAGTTCATCTCGGAACAATTCCTATCTTATCTTAGCTAACTATCTCTCGGAAAGTCCCGAGCTAACCTGCTAAACAGCATCTGCAGAGGCTGAAAGGAGGAAGTTCTGCAGAGGCTGAAAGAAGGAAGTTCTGCAGAGGCTGAAAGAAAGAAGTTATGCAGAGGCTGAAAGGAAGAAGTTTAGCTTTGGAACAGGGCATCAGTATTTTTCCACAGCCTGTAGACTCTTTTAGCCTTGAATGACCCCGAGCTGGCTCCGAACAGTCTCTCAACAAGTTAAAGAAAAAAATATACAAAAGCAATTCCAGTTTTCTCCTTGTCCTCTTCCTCCTACTCCTTCTTCTTCTTCTAAAAGATTTATTTATTACATATACAGTGTTCTGCTTGCATGTACACCTGCACACCAGAAGAGGGAACCAGATCTCATGATAGATGGTTATGAGCCACCATGTGGTTGCTGGGAATTGAACTCAGGACCTCTGGAAGAGCAGATGGTGCTCTTAACCACTGAGCTATCTCTCCAGCCCCAATTGTCTTCTTAGTTCTCTGAGCCAAATTTCTTGGTTTCTGTGGGCAGAAAGGATTTTCTTTGGCGTGTTGGGACCAGGAAAAAATACAAAAAAATAGCTGAAAATGGGCTGCTGACTTAAACTGTAAACTGTAGGCTCTGTTTCTTAACAATTAAACTTTATTATACAACCCAACTGACTTACACAAGAGGGAAAAAAGGTTAAAGGGAAAAAAGAGTGAATCTTCCAGTATCCATCCCACGGGACGGGTCCTTAGGTGTCTCTCTGGCCTGTGTGCTGGTCCAGCCTGTTCGCTGATCCACATGCGCTCAAGCCTGGTCTGAACCTGCTGCTGCTCTCCTCCCCACCTGCCTGTGTCACGCGTGAAGGGCGGTCTCCTTCTCCTGTTGAGGGTCAATTAGAAATACAATAGTCCAGGTGGAGTCCCCAGGTCTGCTTCCTGAATTCCAGGCCCAGGATGGCTCCACTCAGTCTGTCACATGGGGTGCCCAAGGGTAAAGCCCGCCAAGACTGCTTCCACCTGTGACAAAGCTTAGTCTTTCCCACAGTAAACAAACGTTTTAAAAACCAGACAACCAGATTATGGTCACTGTGTGACTGAACTGGTTTGATTTGCTTTGTGATCAAGAGAATATTGCTCGGTCCTCTTGTATTCGATTGGTGTTATGGTTACTGACTGACAGGGAGAACAAGTGGATTACAGAGGTCCAGGAACCTTTTCAAATCAGAAACCCTTCTGGAGAGTAACATATTTGCACTCTTAAAAGCAGAAAGAGAAGGAAAATAGGACTTCCTGAGAAGAGCTATGCCCCAAGGCCCTATTGCTGCATTTTAAGAAAACTGTGGAACCTGGTGATTGTTTCTGGGACATGAACTTGACTACTGAGGCACTGTGGAAATGGTAGTGCACTTCATTTAATTTGCCTTGAGCTGGAAACTGAAGTTGTGGTTCCAGGGTACTTGATGTTTCTGGGATCTGGAAATGCGTTACATAGGCTACTACTGAAAAGAAATGGAGATTTTCTTTGAATCTTGTTAACCTGTGTTAGTGTCCAGGATTCCCTTTGAAATCAGAAGGCAAGAATAGGGCAGAAGAGGGAGGAAAAGTGGGAATGGGAAGACAAGAGTGAGGGGATAACAACTGGGATGTAATGTGAATGAATAAATTATAATAAAAATTTAAAAAGCACTAGAAAAATATAGTCCAGAACACAAAAATATTAAAAGAAATATGGGTATCCCATGTCTAGTTATATAATAATTATTAAGACACCATGAGTATTTTGGGAACAAGAAAGAAAACCAACTCTTGTTGAATGTACAGAAAAAACTTAGTTTTATGGCATTACTTTATTAGTTAATCAAGACTTTCAATCCATATTTTCTAGGTCAAGAGCCCAACATAGAAGAGAGAAATGAGAAGCTTATGAAAAGTCCACACAAAGAATGAAATAACATGAAAACTGCCTTCATGTTTCTTGGTATTTATTATTTTCAAAAGGAAGACTTTCATGTTTAACAAAAACAATCTCTTTCCTTGACCCTAGTGTCTAAATAAAATGATGCAGCACATAATTTTATTGTTTTATCAGCAGGAAAACAATTTACTGGTTACCACCAGCTGTCTGTAGAGTACCTTGATATATGCATTTCTCTGCATGAAGCAGCTAAAATTTATGTTCGAAGGCCAAGTTTTGGTTCCTCCTTATCTTCAATTAAACACATTTCATATATACAATTTGCATTGCAGATTATCTAGTTCTCCTAATCCTTAACTAACTTTTTGGTGAATTTGATTGGACCAATTAATCAAATGTAAGTTATATAAATTATCTAGTTGGAGGTAATAGGCATGAAATGAACTAGGAAATGGCCCTCTCTAATGGAAATGCTATACCAAATAGTATGTTCATAAAATTAAATGCAATTCATTTTTTGGTTCTTTTTTGATGTTTTTACTAGTTCAAAACTAACCCATGTATCTTTAAAGGGCAATAAAATACACATGCCACTTTGTTTCAAATCTAATGTTATCCATGCTAATTATGGCAATTCATTTCTTTAAATATATGAAATCTCCATCCAAACTAGATCTTGAGTCACAATCTCAGTCATGCTTTTTTTCCTTTGAAAACAAATTCCTAAATTGGTTTTGATGGCCACGCAATTAAAGAATCATATGATATGGTTTGTATTTTACTTTTGGTTTTAATTATTTGAGCATTTAGCTTGTTCCTCTCACCTAAAAATAGCAGCAGCAGCAGCATCAACAACCCCAAATAGAGTAAAATGGATTAGGATTCTCTTAGTTCTAACATCTTATAAAGATGCTAATGAGAAATTAGGACTCAGAAGACTCTTATGAGATCAAGGGAGAAGATGTCCACTTATATGACAATAAAAAGGACCATTGCGGGGTGGTGGTGGTAAGGAGGAGTAGAGGGTGAGGAGCAAGACAAACAGACATTTTAAGACTTCCAGCCTCAAAACTCCAGTAATCCAATTTAATGAGCTATCATTGAAGCTTCCCTTCAACTTGCTGAACTAGAATTTCTGAGGGTTGGTTCACAATTTTGCCTTTTAGTATATGCCACGGTAATTAAGTTTCTGTATAGGAATATATGCAAAATCAAGTAAGACTGTCTTTTTAATGGAGTTCGTGTTAGTGAGAATTTTTAGATATGGGACATAAAGTATTACAGAAATTTGATAGCACCAAATGAGGCTAAGAAACAAGAAACTGAAGAGCTTTAATGTAACATCTAAAGCCCTTAAGTGAATCATTCCTCTAAGAAAATACAGAATTTAAGATCTTTTAAAAACTAGACTTGTAAAGCTGGTGAAATATGGTGGGCTGCAAGGAACTGAGAAACAGCAATCTAAGGCCAGGCCCTAACAAAGAAGTTCCTACTAGGAAGTCAGAAATTTATCTAGGTGGGAAATGTGGTCTGCAGATGTTTCAACAGCACATATGGAAACCATGAGATAGTAAAAGAATAAATATTTCAAAAATATTTTACTTTCATGTGTTATGGGTTCAGGAATAGCACACTGACCATTTGAACACCAGACTCAGGTGGATGGAAGCGTATTGACCGTTGAACAAAAACTGACTTGTCAGTGCCACATCTGGTCTTGGGAGCCAGACATTGCTGCTTTTTATATATGAAAAACCGTGTTCAGGTAACAACCAGATAACCAGGTGGGAAGCAACGGGAGGGCAGCATTACATCACTTTGACTAGCTAATCCAAAAGAATCAATTTGGTCCCCAATACATTGTATTCAGGTAGCTAGACAAAACATTTTAACTGATTGGCTAGGATATACAGGCTTGTGGACTTTCCAGTTCCCCAGAAGAAAGGAACAAAGCAGGGTATTGTGGCTTTGTTTAAGCAGAGCATTTATCATTAATTCAAACAGAATGTCTGACAAGCATTGAGTTGTAAGTAAAAAAGTAAAAGGCTAGCCAAGCTCCCAGGCAGGCAGTGCTTGAAAACCCGAACTTAATTTCATGTTATGATCAAAATGGAGACTTTACAAAACAAAATGGCTACAATTATTCTATGCTAACGGCTGAATCAGCAGATGCTAACAGAAGAGCTACAGTTTTAAGCGGGTTACAACTTATGTGCATTAGTGTTTTGCCTGCATGTATATCTGAGGGTCCCAGATCCCCTGGAACTGGAGTTACAGTTACGAGCTGCTGTGTGGATGCTGGGAATTACCCTAGTTCTCTGAATGAGCATCCAGTGCTTTTAACCACGGAGCCATCTCTCCAGGCCAGAATAAATATTTTCAGTGTGCCGATGGATATTAAAAAGACCAAAGAAAGTTATCTAGGTGTATAAAAATTCAAGTACTGACTATTGTCTTAACAGAATTCAGACATAAAACTGTAGTATAAAACAACTAAAATATGGAAAAGAAATGTGTGATAAAATGTTAAGTTGGAGATAACAAATTTGATAGCTGTATAATAAAGAACTCTAAAACTTAACCACTGTATGTTCATGGATTTGGCAGGTCAACACAACAAAGAATGGCTAGTTCCTGTTCCATAAAGTCTAGGCCTGAAATCATTTTAAATGCTTGTTTACTCGTAAGTTTGACACCTGAAGCTGCTGACTGCCTCAATTTTTCAAATGGGCTCCTCTGGGTTTCTTCCCAAAGTGGATGTTAAGGTGAGCTTTTCAAGAGGAACAGTATGCATCAGAATGAGAGCAAGCCAGCAAAGCTTTGACCTAACCATGAAAGTCTTAAATAGGGCTGCAAGTGGCAATCTTCTACATGAGTCGGTCTGGAAATATTGCTTTCAGGGGTTATATAATCTGCCAAATGGTAATGATTAAGAAAAAAAAAACATTTTATGTGAATATGCATAATTTAATATAGTAAAAAACACTAGTCAAGAGAAAGCAATGCATATTAAGAAAGCAGAAACCATGATTTATTTTAATAAATAACATAAAAATCAGCAAACATTTTTGAGAGAAGTGGGAATTTCCACAAAAACCATAACTGTAAAAAGGAAGGTGAAAACAGTAGAGAAGCTGGAAGAGATACTCTGTAGGGTAACAGAGAAAAACTAGAGCCTGCCAAACAATCACAGCTGCTATAAGAGCAATTGTCAGGGAAGATTAGAGCAACACCTCCTGACCACCAAATCCAAGTAACTGTGGTATATAGTAGGCAAACATCTAAACTTTATATGTCAAGACTCAAAGTAAGTAGATGGAAAAATTACTTCATGAGATATGAATCCTGAGATGGCTAAAGAGAAAAGACTTTAAGGCACAAAGAGATAATTCACATCGATAAAATGTAATTAGGCAGGAAAATATAATGAGCTAGAGTTACAGTCTTCGTCACTGTTAAATTGTTGGAAGAGATACCATGACCAAAGCAATTTTTATGAAAGAAAGCATTCAATTGGGAACTTAGAGTTTCAATTTAGTCCACTATTATCATGCATGTGCACAACACTTGACACAGGCTTTTAAAACCTCAAAGCCCAAACCCAGTGACACATTTCCTCCAAGGCCACTCCTAATCCTTCTAATCCTTTCAAATAGTGCTGCTCCCTGGTAAGCATTCACATAAATGAGGCTAGGGGGTCCTTCTTATTCAAACTACAACACATGCACTTAATTTTTCCTCAGGATATACATAAAACAGAAACACTCTGGGAGAAGAAAGCAAATAAATGTAATAGGTGACTTTTAATATAACTCTTTTGATAATTCACATAGTTTATGAAAAACACATAAGGATGTAGAAAATATAATATTAAAAGACTTGATGTCACTGACAAATTCAGTCCATAATGATTACAGAATGTACTATTTTCAAATTCATAACAACAATCATATTCTGGACTACAAAGTGAGTCTCAAATGAACTCAAAGAATTCAAAAAAATCTTTTAAATTTTCATTACGATTTTTAAAAAAAATGTTAAAGGAGTGGAAATTTATTTCATTCATGTGAATGGGCATTGGAAGACCAAATGTACAGTACTGAAAATTGTGGAGGACCTCTTCCTGGGTCTCAACCTAGCCATGACCTCCAGCTGTTAGCCAGAAAAAACAATTTTAAGTCACTTCAATCTTTGAAATTGTTGTTTTCCAGTGTCATGATCTCCTCTAATGTAATCATTGTACAAATTCTCACCTAAAAATGACTATAGCATAGAAACTTGGGACTGTGTTCCAAACGTGTGGTGGACGCCTGGAACAGCAGCAGATAATGTGGGTTAGGGCTACAGGACTACATCCCAACGATCCCGACTCAGGATTTTTAAAACAGGAGACTTTAAATCATCAGTATTTTCTAAGCATATGGGTTTTGTAACCTTTTTGAGTTTTAGTTTAGCTAGTTCTTGGTTAAGAAAAGAAATGATCTGAGATTTAGGGACAGCCAAGAGGTGGGGACTCTGGTAACTTCCAACCATATTTGGAACTATGAAGGGATGAAATTTAAGGGCAAGGGTAGACAAAAATAAGAGATAAACAGGCTGAAGTTCTACCTTGAATTGCTCTAAAAGGGCCAGGAAGTCAGTGTGTCTGAAATGCCATCAAAGTGATTTTAAGTTACTAGTGCCTAGGTACTTGGCAGAAGCAAAAGGAGGAAAAAAAAAGAATGAAAATATTATCCTGCTATTAATATAATTTCCGTATGTTTCAAGTAAAATACTGACAAGCATTTAAAAAGAAACTGGATACAGGGAAAACAACAGAAGAAACAAAAGACAGTTAACAGACTAAAATTAGACGATGCTCTTTGTGCTAGAGATGTGGCTCAGTGGCTACTTGCTTTTGCAGAGGAGCAGGGTCTGTCTGGTTCACACCATTCATCTGGGGTAACTCACAAATGCCTGTAATTCCAGATCTAGAGAACTAATGCCCTCCGCTGCCCTCTGTACATACACACGGTACACATAAACACAGAAAGGTGTGCAGATTCATGGAAACACACCACACAAATAAGAAATTAAATGTTTTTGGCAAGAAAAGTGAAAACTAGAGTGACTAGTTTGCAAATTCATAAAGAAATCTGAGAATGGAAAATATAAGGGTTAAGAATAACCATGACATTTTAATAGAAAAAAAAAAAAAGGTTTGAATAATGAAATTTGTTAACCATAAAAAAAAAAAAAAAAAAAACCAGCTTAAGTGATGGAGACAGTATATTATTAATAGGCCAGAAAAGGAAAGAAACAAAAGGTTTAGAAAGAGAAATACACATTTTCTAACGCTACCTTGGCCATACTAGAAACCACCACCACCACCACCACCACCGTAAAGAACAGCCTGACAAAGTACTGCTGGCACAGCATGAACCATCATGTCCAGCACTAACTCCTGAATTACAACTAAAGCCTGAAAGACAAAACTCAAGTGCCTAGAAGGCAATGGAGAAGATTCCTCAGGCTGGGAGTGAGGTTTTAATTATGAAACATAAAAGACTGGTCCTGTTAGTATCTAACCTCCAGCTACAGAACAAAAGATATTCACAACTATACAGACAATAAAAAACATGATTTATAAAGATCTTCCATGTATCAAATGAGGAAAAGCACTGCCAAAACAAGAGGAAGATATGTAACAGATCTGACAAGACATTTTTGAAAAAGGAAAAGTTGGGGGCTGGAGAGATGGCTCAGAGGTTAAGAGCACTGTTTGCTCTTCCAGAGGTCCTGAGTTCAATTCCCAGCAACCACATGGTGGCTCACAGCCATCTACAATATGATCTGATGCCCTCCCCTCTTCTCTCATGCAGGTGTACACGCAGATTGAGCACTCACACACATAAAATAAATAAATATTAAAAAAAAAAAGAAAAAGGAAAAGTTGAAATGGCCAACAAACTAGTGAAATGGTGACCTCCTCCCAATAATAAGAGAGAAATGGTCAACAAACACAACTGCATTTCCACCACAGTGTCAAAATACAAAACCAAAAAGCATCCAAAGTGATCACAACCTGGAGAAAACGAATATTACCTACTGCTTGGCATAAGGGGATGCTGCATGGGAAGGTTGGAAGGTGAGGGAAGTAGTGAAGAGGAAACGATGTAGTCACATTTTCATTTCAAAACTAAAATATTAAAAAAAAAAAAAGAGTATCTACAATCAGGCAATTTTGATCCTAGATATCTTATCTGCAATTCAAGAGAAACAAATATATTTATTTCAGAACTGTAATTATCCCGAACTAAATACATCTTTATCATTCACAGTCAGTACAACAAATAAACTGGTATATTAATACAAAGGGAAACTATTGTAGCAATGGTAAATAAACTATGGCTACAATGAACACGGATGAATCATGGTAAATCAAAGACATAAAACAATGTAGAATGATTTGTTGCATATAACTCAAAAGCAGACAGAACTAAATTGTTCTGTTTCAACTCATACACATAGAGGGGTAATACCATAAGAACAAGGCAACCGTTAATACAAAAAGTAAGACAGTAGTAATTACCAAGGGTTTGTGACTGGGGAGGAATTAGGAAGGTTTCTGATACCACTGTTCTATTAATTTTAATATTTTGATTAGGTAAGCAATTGTTTTAAAATTACTCCTAAAATTGTATATTCACATCTTATATATTTTTAACATGCATTTTTCAATTACAACAAGGAAGCTTTTGGGGCTGGAGTGATGGCTCAGTGGTTGAGATAACTGGCTGCCCTTCCAGAGAAGCTGGGTTTACTCCCTAGCACTCATATGGCAGGTCACAAATTTCTGTAACTCCAGTCTCAGGGGATCCGACACCCTCTTCTGGCATCATGAGCACTGCGGACATGTGGTACACAGACATACATTCAGACAAATCATGTCCACACACAAACACAAAAATCAAACAAGCAAGTAAGATTTCAAGATACATTAAGAGAAAAGCAAATACAAAGTGCTACTGATATTTTATCTGACTCCCAAGATCCAGACTTTTTGATTTTGAATTGAGACTCAAACACAGAGCCTTATGTATACTAGGCAAATACTCTACTGTAGATTTATAAGCCCAGCTATGGCTATTTTTTTTTGTACTTTGATGCTATCCCAACAGTATGCCATGAAAGATAAACGATAAAAATATTACATACTGATGCCAAGTTGTACTTTTGGAACAATGTATATGGAACTTAAGACCTGTAACATAACTGCTTCAAAGCCTATGAAGAATTGACTTTAGAAATCCGAAACTAAGATTGATGGCGTGACTATTTCTGCTTCTTTTTCTCACTTATTTTTGCTCCTATACATTAAAGTTACAGCTTTGGGCATGCTAAGCACACACTCCCCTTTTGCTTATATGCCCAAAACTAGTCTGCTTGCAAAGCATAAAAGCAAGGAAACAGAAGCAGTGCTAACCACAGAGCAAGAGGTGCATTTAAATTCTCTGTAAAGAACCATAGAACATGCTTTATGGAAAATTCCTTGACTTATTTTTAGTATTAAAAAAAAAATCACTGATTGGAGTAACACCACTTTTTTCCCCCACTCAGTATTCAATAGCTGTATTTCAGTAACAAGAATTTTAAGGTAACAAAAAACAAAACAAAACAAACAAACAAAAAAACTAAAACACAAAAACCTCAAAACAATGAAAAAAAGTTGTCATTATTTTCATTATGGCGTTCCAGTTTAGTAAAAATTAGGATAGTAATAATCATTACCTACAGAAAAGCAAAACAAAACTAAAACACAAATGATAAAATGGTTGTAGATTTAATGGTAAAATGAACCTTATCCTGGTTAATTTGATTTACTAAATTTATTTATTTACTATGGTATTCTACAGAGTATGGTTCTCATTTTCTTCCAAAGATAAATGAAGACATGGGTAAAACAAGCCACGGTATTGGTTCGTGTTTGAGGATTTTTGAATGTTTATCAAAGAACAGAAGGGAAACTAAAAATTGGAAAAAAGGGACTTCTTTTAAAAAATTATTGTTCCTACTCTCATTAAATTCTAAACCACAGAGTGTTTGACGTTCCTAGATTCAATTTTATGTAACATTAATTTTTACCATTATACTAGGAATATGCATAATGGGAAAAGGCAGGATATGAAAGAAAAGCCCAAAAGTTTATTCAAAGATACCCATTTTTTAAAAAAACAGATGCTACCCACTTTTTTCCATCTCTCAAAGAAATACAACATTACATTATACAAACTCACCCATTTCCCAACAGGAGACTTCATAAAAAGAAGAAACAAAAAGCTGGTTATCAGAGAGAATATAAATTATTTGTAAAGGGAAAGTAAGCACACAGTTTAAAGAGATACCATTGGAGTAATACTGATGCAATCTAAATTTTAATTAATCAAAGTAGCTACTAATGGTCTGAACAACAGCAGGAGCTCCAGGCAAGTGACTTCCAGAGGCTGTAAGCACTTGCTGTTTAGAATGCATGATAACCGTTGTAAAAGAGTCACTTGCTGTTTTCACTGATTTTACAGCCACGAATTGTTTGTATCTTTTAATGGACCCAATTATATCATCAGTTGCAATTATTCTTACCAGAAACAGAATTTCTCTCAATGAAGAAAAATCTAAAAAAATATAATTTTTCTATCTTTGTCATTTCCTACTTTGGGAATGAAGAGTAAAATGACATGCTTCCTTAACAACAACAACAACAACAAAACCAAAACTGTTTTTTCTCTATTACATTTGAAAGTAAAAAAAAAAAAAAAAAAAAAAAAGACCATACTAGTATTAAATTTCTAATTTTCATCTATTTCCAAGGATATTACCTTTATAAAACATTTCAGTTTTATATACTGTGTCTAGTTTTGAGTTCCAGATAAATAAAATAAAGGCATATAACAATAAAATGATTAGCCATATTTATCTGCTCACATTCATGGATTTTCTATGAGAGTTGTCAGAGCACATATAATACTGTTGACATTTAGTCCAGGTTAACATGTCATCCTACCTCATGGTTTACCTTACTGATCATATTAGCAAAAATCCTGATTTAGGGGAGCAAGTAATACAACAAATTCTGCTAGCAGAGTTAACAGGACACTAACTGTATCTACACAATTTTAAAACTTATCTATTACTCCTTCTCTCAGCTAGGGGATTTTCAAAGCCTAATCATTTAATAGGTACAGTGTCGCACTACTTATATTGAAAAATGGGTCTCAAATGCCAAATTAAAAAAAACCTTAAAACAGGATTTAGCTCTTTGAATAGCCAGGATTCCCTATTTTCAACTTCTTCATCTTTAATTTCTTCTGGTCATGGATAAATGCTTTCTTTGTTCCTTTTTTTCATCCCCAGGGCTTCATATACAAACTTGTAAGCATTAGAAAATGGTATTGCAGTTCAAAGTTGCTGTCATCATAACCGTATTAAGCAACAGAAAGATGTGAACTATGCTCCAAAACATTTTGTAATTCTTCAGTGTAGTTAAGTTTTCTTCTGATGTTTTCCTTAAATTAAGGCAAAAAGAAATCCACAGTATTATGAGTTGAGTTATTTTTAGCTTCTGAGTTAAGTACACTTTCCAAAATAAAGCAGTCCCAGAGTATCTCTATGACAATGTCTCTTCATCGGTGTCAGGACCGAAGTAGTATCTTACTGGAGGTCCTGGCAAATCTTCATCTCCGTCCGTGTCTGGGGCAAATGACACAGTCAGATCCACATATTTCTTCTCAGTGGAAGGTTTCACAAGTTTGTGCATTCTAAGAATAAGCAAGGATTAAATATTTTGGTAATTTGGTAAGACCAAAGAACTCTTTACTAATTAGTACTATTAAGAGACTGGACTTGTATATGTACTTTAAAATATAATAATCTGCATATTTTTAAATCTTAATATTTTATTGCTAAAAGCTCCAAACTGAATATAATAGGACCCTATTTTGTCTGGTAGTAGCAAATATAAACAAAAAATCCCAAGGAGCAGTGCAGTGATTCTGAAAAACTGACTTTCTTCCCACACTTCCTAGCTTAGAGACACCATGTATCCTCCAGCATTGTTTGAAAGAGAAAAAGAAATAAACTTTATTAAAGCCTTAAAATACAAGCTGACTGCTGGGCGTGGTGGCACACCCCTTTAATCCCAGCACTCGGGATACAGAGGCAGGCGGATCTCTGTGAGTTCAAGGCCAGCCGGGTCTACAAATCGAGTCTCAGAAAGCCAAGGCTACACAGAGAAACCCTGTCTCAAAAAACCAAACCAAACCAAACCAAACCAAACCACCACCACCAACAAAAGAACACACACACACACACACAAAAAAAAAAACAAAAATAAGCTGACCCTAGTCTATTGTTTCTCTCACTGATTTGGCTATCAGAATTCTCTTACAGGCTCTGAACTATATTATATATTGACTCTCCTACAATAATTCTTTCCATTTTCTAAATATAAGCTCCATAAGTAACTCTTCATTCTCTCTACCATTCATATCCATATCATCTGACTTCCCAGAGAGATCATGTGTATTCTTTTAATTTTTTAAGGTACATATATATATATGTACAAGCTGTTTGTCTTTTACCAATAATAATCCCCCTTCAAATGCTCAAATGATATCTAACCCCAAACAGGTTTGTTTTAGGAAAAGCCCATAGTGCAACGTCAGCATCTTTATTATAATGGCTATTTTAGTTACATTAATTACATTAATTTTTAAATAATTAAAATAATAAACAATGTGTCAGTTTCTCTGAGTAAACTGTACTTGATATCAGTGTTATTTTTATAAGTATCAAAATAGTAACAAAACTAACAATTATGAAATATTACTCCTGTGCTATTACATTTTTAGGGTTTGCTTTAACCCTAAATATCTCCAGGAAAAATCATAGAAGAGAATTTCTCTTTCAAAGTTATTCAAGTAAACTAAACAAGCATTAATAAACAACCACTGAAGCTGTGAACATGTCTTTATAAAGCCAAGCTCATGTTCTTACCATGTTCTCATTCACTAATTGAATGTCGGGCCTCTTAAGTAATCAATAAATACCTGCTAAATCAGAAAATCTCACAGCCAACTCTCAAAACATTATTTTTGCAGCAAATTTTAAATTACACTAACTAATTAATAATCCCACATTTTACTCACATCTAGTTAGCACATATCACAAGAACTTTAAAAACAGCTCTTAAGTTCTCTAAATGATACTTTGGAGTCCTAGTAAAAGTAATTTTAAGACAAATCAACGCTTAACTAATATAACCATTGTAAAGGTAAAGATAACTAAGACAATTATAATGTACAAGTGATTAACTTCAACTGATAATCAAAAGTTGACAGTCGTGTTATCCACTTATACCAGTTTTACTGATGGCTATTTTGTCCCTGGTATTTGTCTAACTGCTTGAGATACAACAATGAAGAAATCAAATAAAAATATACACACCATGAAACCTAACGTTCCAGTGTAAGGGAGCAGATAATGATAGAAATAATAATATCTTGTAGCTATAACAGTAAGTGTGATGAAAAAGAGATAAAGGAGAGCCTGGGGAAGATACTGTTTGCTGTGTAAAAATAAATATTTGAGTTTGGTCTCTAGAAGTCACATACAAAAGAGAAAAGTAGTAGCATTTGTAGTTTCAAATTGGGGAAGGGGGACAGGGTTTATAGGGACTGCTGGCCAGCCAGCGTAGGCAAGATGTCAAGCTAGCTCTAGGTAGTGAGAGTGTGTTCCCTAAATAAGGTTTGTAAAGTAGTTGAGGGCAGACACCTAATAGCAGTCTCTGATTTTTACAGACTCTCATATGTGCACTCCTACACACACCACACACCTTAACGTACACATACAGACACATGTGCACAGGAAACAAGTTGGCTTTCTGAAAAGATAAACACAGTAGGCATGCTCTTAGTTAAACTAACTAAAAGAAAAGGAGAAAAGACTCAAGTTAATAAAATTAGAGACAAAACGGAGTCTTTACAATAGATAAGAAATCAATAACATCTTAAAAACTTATATTCCACTAGGTTGGGAAATCCAAAAGAAATGGATGAATTTCTAGATGTATGTGATCTACCAAAATTAAACCAAAATGAGATAGAATTTAAACACATCTATAATGAACATCAAGATTGAAGAGGCAATTAAAAAAAAAAAAGAAGTTCAGAATCAGAACCACACTGGTCCACTGCAGAGCTCTACCAGGCTTTGAACAAGAACTAATACCAATCTCTCTCAGGATATTCAATAAAATAGAAAAAAAGAAAATATGGTTCCAAAGTCACTTTGCAAAGCCAGTATTTCCCTGTTACCAAACAAGATAAAGATGGGGGGGGCAAGGGGGGAAGGGAGGGAATGAGGTACATATTAACCTCCTTGATGAATATAGATTAACGTTCTTAATAAAGTAGCAGCAAACTGCATTCAAGAGCACATCAAACAGATCATTTATCATGATCAAGTTTGTTTAATTCTAGAGATGGGGTGGCTGAATATAATCAAACCAATAAATGTAACAAACACGTAAACAGACTCATGGACAGAAGTCACATGGTCATTTCAATAGAGACAGAAAAGGCCTTGGATAAAACCCTTTCATGATAAAAACCTAGGAGAGACAAGAAATGAAGAGACTGTATTTTACAATAATAAAGGCTATATATAACAAATCCATAGTGGGAAATGGAGAAAACTCAAAGCATTCCCACTAAGATTAGGAACAAGACACCTCTGTTTAATTGTTTGAAGTTTTAATCAGAACAATAAGATAAGACAAAGAAACAAAAGGGATAAAAAACAGAAAAAAAAATCCTTATTTTCAGAAGACATGATTCTATACATAAGTGGCACGAAACACTCCACCACAAAACACAGAGCTGATAAACATTTCAGCAGAATGTCAGCATACATACAACATCAACATACAAAAACACCAGCCTTCCTATGCTAAGCACATTGAAAAGCAAATGAAGGAACCACTTCCACTCACAAAAGTAGAATACCCCAGAATAGACAAAACCAAGGAAGTGCAAGACCTTTACAATGAAAACTTTTAAACACTGAAAAAAGAAAATTGAAGATCTTTCAGAAGATAGAAAATATTCTATGTTCAAGAATCAACTCTGAGCAAATGGCCCTCCTGCCAAAAGTAATCTACAGGTTCAGTGCAATCCATATTAAAATTCTAAGACCATTCCTCAGAGAACTAGAAAAACAAACAAAACAAAAACCCAAAATAAAAGCTTAAGATTCATATGGAAACATAAAGACCCTGAGTAGACAAAGTAATCTTGGGAAGTAAAAATAATAGTGGTGGTATCACAATATCTAATTTGAAGTTACACCACAGTCATAATTAATATGGCTCAGAAATAGACATATAAATTAGCGGAATAGAATAGAGAAACCAGATATAAGCATCTATAGCTATCTGATTTTTTGACAAAGATGCGAAAACACATATGGGAGAACAGATAACTTCTTCATAACAAACAGTGCTGGGGAAAGTGCTGGGGAAAGTGAATGAAAAATGGAATTTGATGCTATCCTCTCTCTCTCTCTCTCTGAAGAACAGGAACGCTCAACCTGTGCTTTCAAGGGCGCCTCCTTAGCTGTCGATATTGAAGGGAATCTAGTTAAGCAATGGTCCTAACAAGGCCCCTTCATCCCGAATGGCTCCATTTTGAAGCGGCATGTGTAGTATTATCAAAAATAAACAAGCCTCTCATTTATTGGGCTTGAGGGCCCCACTAGGCCCATATTAGCTTCTCAGAGCAAGGTGGCTGCAGCATGGGGGGCAGCAGTCCTTTCAAGCCTAGGGAATTGGATTAGTCGGTGCTGCTCCGCTTCTCTCTCTGTCTCTCTCTCTCTCTGTCTCTCTCTCTGTCTCTCTCTCTCTCTCTGTCTCTCTGTCTCTCTCTCTCTCTCTCTCTCTCTCTCCTCTCTCCCTCTCTCCCTCTCTCTCCAAATCCAACAAATATCTTAAGGTAAGACCTGAAACTCTGAAATTGCTAGAGGAAAGTATAGGGAAAACACATCAGGTTAGAGGCATAGGTTACTAGCTCAGGATTTAAGAACAGTGATTGACAAATGGGACCTTATGAAATTAAAAAGCTTCTGTACATGAGATGAAACGATTAATCTACTCAAGGGGCAAACTGTCCACAGAAATTGAGAAAATATTCACCAGGTATACATTAAAAATATAATCAGCCGGGTGTGGTGGCATATGCCTTTAATCCCAGCACTTGGGAGGCAGAGGCAGGCGGATCGCTGTGAGTTCGAGGCTAGCCTGGTCGATAAAGTGAGCCCAGGACAGCTAAGGCTACAGAGAAACCCTGTCTCAAAAAACAAAACAAACAAACAAACAAACAAACAAAAATATATAATAAAAGTTTATAGGGGTATACATTAAGTGAGTAACGCTGTTTCCAGAAGCCTTAAGTGATTTAAAAATTTACTATTATTTTGTGTACTCATGTATATATGTGCTGCGCATGTGTAGTAGTTTCTGCCAAAGTATATGTGTGTTAAGGTCAGAGGATTACTGTGGAGTTTCTTCTACTTTTATGTTGGCTGTGAGGATTGAACTCTGCCGTACAAGCCTGGCAATCTATCATTTTTACCCCTTAACCCATGCCATAGTCTATTAACTCCAAATCCCTAGCTTTTCTTGTAAATTGTTCAGGGAGGTCCCAGAGGCCCCCAAAACATGTTATTTCTCTTGGGTGTGCATCTGAGCTAGATTAAGACCCTATTGCCAAAGACTCACCTACTTTACTGAAGGATACACAGAAATGAAGCTAGAACTGAGCTGGAAGGTTGTATAGTGTGGGAAGGTGCTATGCAGACTACTGGGGTTCAGCTGTGAAAACTCAGCTATTATGCAAACCTTCCAAGCAAAATGTGCCCAGTGCCCAATGGCACAATAGTGGCATGGTTGTTATCAGGATAACACATTCTGACTGATTTCAGGCCCTACTACTACACAGGTCAAGCTTTAGACCTGATTGAAAGTCCAAGGCTAGGGAGGCTGCATGCCCCAGATACATATGCCTCTGTGTGAAACAGGACCTACTACTGTTCCTTTGCTAACTAGACACAGTGTCAAACCACTTCCTAAATATTTATGTTTCTACTCACAGACATTCTTCTTTCAGCTTGGTCAGAGAGAGAAACTTCTGTCTGTAGTGAACAACAGTTAATGGAGAAACTCCGTGTGTTAAGAATATGTGGTGACTAAGTGGTCAGCCCTAATTGGGACACTTGTACAGCCTTCTTTCAAGGCTCAGGAACACTGCAGGAGAGGGAGTGGAAAGAGTACAAAGGCTGGAGGGTGGGAAAGAAAGTGTGATGTTATATTCTGGACATGGCCGTGGTACCTGTGAGCTCATAGCACCAATGGCTGAACAAAACGGGCTCATCCATGTCCCACAATTAATGAGGGAAGGGCTAAGAGAGCCATGACTACTGGAGGAGGGGGAGTCATTTTCCTCAGTGGGGTAGCCATTGGTAAGTTTCTGGCAATCAAAATAAGTTAAGTTCTCACATATGCTACAGAAAGCAACTTCAATTAAAAGGTAGTAGGGGAAGTAAGGTTGCTCAGTGGATAAAGGAGAGCTTACTATGCAACCCTGGTAATTCCTGGAACTCATGTTAAAAAGTTAAGAAAGAGAAAACAGATTCTACAAAGTTGTCCTCTGCTCTCCACACAAGTGCTTGCATGTGTGAATGTGCACACACAATTAACAAGAAAAGGATCTGAGGGTGGTGGTGTGGAAGTAAGAATGGGTTTAATGCAGTGGTTCTTAACCTTCCTTAGTACTGTGACTCTTTAATATAGTTCTTCATGTTGTGGTGACCCCATAACATAAAATTAATTTCATTGTTAACCATAAATATAATTTTGTGACTGTTATGAATCATAATGTAAATATTTTGGAGGTCAAAGTTTGCCAAAGGGGTTGTGACCCACAGGTTGAGAACCACTGGTTTAATGGGAGGAGGAAGGGGATAAGAGGATGACGATGATCTAAGTATGTGATGATCAAAGTATATTAAATATTACAAACTTTTGAAGAATAAATCAATATATTCTTATAAGGAGAGAGGAAAATGGGGCAGGCACACCAAACTACAGCTGGAGACAGTTTGCAGTGCTAACTAGTTCAGAAAGGCCTTTTTAGGACAATGACAATTAGCCCAGACGCCAATCTGAAAGCAGAGGAAATAACCAGAGCAAAGCTTTCACCAGAGAATGTCTGTTGTGTTCCAAAAATGCAGAAGTCAGTGTAGAGGGAAGAAGAGAAGTAGAGAAGGAGCTACAAGGGTACAGAGAAGCTAGGTCAACTACCACCTTGCTGGCAACTGTAAAGATGGAGGCTTTCTTTGGTAAGTCTTTACATTCCTCTAAGATGCAACAGCAGCAGGTAAGACTAACATGCAGAGGAATATATAGAGTATTAAATGCAACAACTTAGCCCTCCTCCTTACATTTCTTTTCATTCTTTACTTTTTCTACAGCATCTACCATTACCTTAGCTTTTGTATGTTTTTTTCCCCCCAAATTCCTCAAGTAGGAAGGTTCTTTGTCCACCCTATTCCCAATGCTTAAAACAAACTTTGACATACAACAGACATCTTTAGCAAAACTAAAATAAAAGCACTATTTGGTACTCTTGTTTTATATCTCAATTTTACAAATGTAGTTTTCTATGTTCACATGTAAGGCGTGGGTCTATACCAAGTAAAAGTATATCTAATTTCTAAGCCAATTAGCTTAAAAAGATTTTACTGGCCTATAATAAATTTACCAAGGTGTAATCCTATGAGTCTTTATGAGAGCTGGACTGTGGGCCTTCTCCCTGGGAGATTCAATCTTTGTTAATAACATAAGACAACAATAATGCTTTTTATATAAATTCCAGTAACTTCTTTAACTTTCCAGTGTATAACCAACTTATGCTTTGATTATCGTTCTTCTTCTACACATAATGTTAAATACTTACGTTAGCTTTAACCTTTTTGCATGACCCGGCATTACAGGAACATAAAGCATTTTGACTCCTTGCACCACCATTGTTGGCTCAATCCCATACTTCTCCTAAAGGTAAATACCCCAAAGGAAACAATCAAAGCCTCATCCAAAGTCCGTGAGCGAAAATGTTTTATAGCTACCGAAAGGAGGGCAGGCGAATATAAAAATATAATTTATATCATCCAACAGACTTATACGTTAAAAACTATAGTGGTAATCTGTGATTTTGCTTTCCTCAGTTAACTAGAGCCTAAAAATACTACATGGAAACTTTCACAACTTAACAATTCATGTCCTTCCCAGTGGTGGAGACTGCCCTGGGGCTAGATGCATGCCAGCTAAGTGGTCTTCCACTAAAGCGCCAGCTTGAACCATCAGAAGTAAATGTGCTACCTTTAAATTGTATGTCATCCCAAGTCTAAAACTGTCCTCTACACCCACAGTGTGACTAATTTGTTGGTCCAGGACACCCACACTGTTCACCTATCTATTAGGTGCGTAAGTATCTTTTTTTTGTGTGTGTGATTTTAATGACTTTTCTGGTGCTGGTGTTTAAGTAAGCCCTGCTTCAAAATTCTTAACAGTATCCAAATTACAGGTATGAAAGAGCAACAAAGATAATTTTATGGTTGAGGTAACCACAACATTAGGGAATGTATTAAAATGTCTCAGCATTAAGAAGGTTGAGAACCACTGACTAATAGAAGGCACAAAGTACAACAATAGTGAGACTAACAATTCAGACACGTCAAACGGTAACCAATAGTGCCTCCTTTGAAAGTAGGGAGCTCTCAATATCTTAAGGAAACAAAACGAATAACAAAAAACAAACAAACAAACAAACAAACAAACAAAAAAACCCAAAACAAAAGAAACCCCCAAAGGTTCAGTTAAGATCTATTGTAAAATATCTAAGCAGTCTCGAGAGAAAGAGTGTCATTACAGTATGGGTTCTAATACAATACTCTTGTTATTCTCTTATGATGTCTTCTTTGTAAACTACACTAGTATATACACACAGGAGTGAACCTGATAAAGAATTTAGCACTATTGTATTTCAATGACCTACTGGGGTTCCTGGGGTTCCTGTGAAGTAGGAGGCACATTACATAGAAAAGAGACTTCAAAGTACTAATTAAACCAAGGAAGTGAAAATATCCTACTTTGACAGCATCTATGAAATCTGAGAGAGTGAAATCTTCGTTTCCATGTACAGTCCATCTGTCCCAAATTGTAAATGATATTCCATTTCTGTTATAGGAAAATATCAAGAATTAATAAGCATTAAAATCTCTTTCCATCAGTAGTAATAAAAATTTCCTGCAGTTCATTTTTTGTTATTTGCTTAGAAATTAATATTGCGTGACAGTGGGGAGGGGATACAATTTATTGAATATCTAATAAATGATATAGGTATCCACTTTTATCTGTTTCGTATTTTTTCAGTGACTCATTTCAAATATGTCTAACAGTGTATCCCTCGTTTCCTTTTTAATACTTCTTTAGTTTGCACACAAAGTAATGAGTTTATGATATTTTCATGCACGTATATTATTGCTCTTTACTCATATCCATCACCGTCCTTTGTCCCCTTCTGGTCCCCTCCTTCCATTCACATAGTCTCCCTTTTGCTTTCATGTCATACATATTATGTAGATATATGGCTATGTTATATGGTGTTTCTCTTTCTGTGTGTGCATGTGCATGTATGTATTTCCATGTATTCCTTCCTTTATAAATAGCTGTAGGGGTTTCATGGTGTAGATGTTCTAGTCATCAATACCTGAACATTGGATTATTCAAATCACTGGCTGTCATGACCATGTTAGAATGATTATCTTGGCGTGTATGCAATTTGTCATATGTACAAATGTATTTATAAGTCAGAAACATAGCACTTCATTTCATTTTGTACAGGTAACAGTATCATGTACTCTTGTAAGTAATGTTTGAGAATGGTTAAGAGGATTAGCTCTTTCTGGCAAGACATTTCTACTCATATTTCTGGTTGTGGCCAACCTTAAATGTCAAAACCAGAAACTCAAGGAATTGTTTCTATTGTAATAAATGTGTGGAATTACATTCAATGTGTGGAATTAAGACTGTAAGTTTCACAGACAGACAAGATTGTACTCAGACAAGAATTTAAAATTATCCAAGTTAGGAACCATAAAGTATAAAGCTAAATGGTGTGACAAATCAACTGCTGAAAACTCTGGCTAGTTTACTTGGAAATAGTTCATCAGAATGAGGTTTGACTGAGTTCTGAAATACGGGGAAGGATTAACAAAGAAGAAATAGAGATAAAACCAAGTATGTCTCCTTTTTAAGGGTACACTATTTTATTTATTTCTCATTATATAAGGAAAATGTACTCTCATACATACCTGATTTCAGTTTTTCTTACTTCAGATGTCTCTGTAAACACTATTATTGGAATGGCTAAATTAAGGAAACAATTTTTGTAAGCTTCAAAAGGATAACCACCAGCTACCTTGATCATCTCCAAGGCAACCTAGGTAAGAAAAGGTGATCTGATTATTTGACAGTGTAAAACTACTTGGTATTTTAATTGGTCTTGCTGTTTTCCAAGGTTCAAGCATTTCTAAAGAGTAAGAACAGCTATATACACAAACTTAACTGATCTGCGTAATTTTAGTACACTTTACTTTTAATGTTCGGCCTATTCCATATAGAGTAAACAAATTATTTGACCATTTAATCATCCTACTTTCACAGCAGAGACCATAACTCAAAACTAAAGCAACATAAAATCAATCAATATAGGGGCAGATAACTGACTCTAATCTTAGAATACTGACAGAGTATAGCATAATAAATAGTTATAATACAAATACTCAGATATTGAGAATACCTACTTTACCCAGAGGCTAACAAGATTTCTGTGGAGGGCTGAAGGGAAAAGTGACAAGATGGTTGGGTGCTCCTCTGTTGCCCTCTCTGAGCCTGTCTGCCGGCCTCTCCCTGAGTACTCACAACCAAGTACTCTTCACATTCCAGAACTCCTTCTGGGACTGCAGGATCCCTGATGCTGAACTCAGAATCCAGGGGATCCTGAAGCAACCCCTGAGTCCAGGTCCTGATTCTCAGATGGTTGTTGGGGTAGGTCCTGTCTTTCCACTGCCCCAAACCCAGAAGGGATGGGAAAATCACTGAGATCATTGTCTGTAAGAACAACTATACCTTATCCTGAGCTTCTTTTTTTATGCTAAAATATTTTATATGTAGATCCTAGAGCTATACCTTACTGTATTTTTAGAAATACCTTCAAAGTTTACATCCAACTTTTTAATCCCTTCATCTCTAAAATCTGAGTTGCAAGCTAAGGTTAGTATAATGTGGGGAAGACAGAATCATTTTTAAAAGAGTAAACTTACCAAGCCAGAAACTGCAGCAGTAGATGTTGCTATAGCAGGTATAATTTTACCAGCTATGCGTTTAGTTTTAAAACGGTCAGCTGGTTCAATGCTATACATTTTGGCTCGAAGATTAGAAGCTGCTGTGATGAAATCTATGTGTCCATTACTGTCATCATCTTTTTCAAATGAAAGCACTGACATGTGAAGGTCACCTGACCAGAGCAACCAGAAGAATGTTCTTCAGTTAGTGGTAAAGATTTAATGAGGCAAAAAGCAATGTACAATGTGTACATGTATAAGATTTTTAAGGGACAAGATTTCTAATAAAGAAATATACAAGTTACCAAGCTAAAGGATCACAGAAAACATTGCTCAATTAATAAAGATATTAATCACAAAAATATTTCTATTATTAATCAATTAAAATGTATAAAGAAGTGCGTAAGTGAAGGTGTAAAAGAGCCAAGCACGATGGTGCACATCTTTAATCCCAGTACTTGGGAGGCAGAGGCAAGTGGATCACTGTGAGTTCGAGACTAGCCTGGTCTACAAAGCGGGTCCTGGACAGCCAAGGCTACACAGAGAAACCTTGTCTCAAAAAACCAAAAAGAAAAAAAAAAAGAAAAAAAAAAAAAAAAAAAAAAAGTTGTAAAGAAAAAAAAAAAAAAAAATTAAAAACCATAAAAACAAAAAAATTAAAAAAGTAAAAAAAGAAAAAAAAAAAAAAAACCAGAGAAATAGGAAAGTCATTTGGCACATTAGCTGCTTCCAAGTGGATTATAAAAGTAAATTTTTGGTGTTACTCAAAACTTATCCTATAAGTATTATTTTGAAACATTTTCTCTTTGACAACTAAGAAAGTCACTTATGTATCTTTCTGAATATTTCTAGATTAGTGAATTCCAGTATCACTTTAAAGACTAGTAATGTTACATTCTTTTTCTCTGAAATTTTACTGGTTCACACCTGAAATCATAAAACTTTGAAAAATACTGATTTCTCTAACCGTGCTTTAAAAAAATTAAAAGTTCAGCTTTAATAAAGAAGTTTCATACAGTTTGTGTTCCTAGTCAGTAACTGAAAAGATTAAGAGTGGGCTGGGGAGACGGCTCAGTAACAAGAGCTTGTTACACAGCATGAGCACCCAAGTTTGAGGCCCCAGAATCTATTACACAAAAGTTGGACACACACAGTGACAGAATCTCTAAGTCCCAGGGATTCTATGGAGAGATGGGAAGAAACAGGAGATCTCTGGAAGCTGTAGGTCTAACCTGTGTTATGAATCAGAAAACCAGCAAAGACCTCTTTTCTCAAACAAAACGGAAGGCAGGACCAAAATCCAAGATTGTCTTCTGACCTGCATGTGTGTCATGGCACATGTTCATCTACATATCCTCCCTCTCTGAGACTTCTCTGTAATTCTTTCTCCTAGGTATGTCTAAAAGTATGAGTAGGTAATAACCTAATTTTTATTTTCAGACAGGGTCTTACTATGTAGCGAAGGATGACTGAGCCTTCCTGACCCTACTGATCCAGTATGCCCAGACAATCTAAATCTTTTGCTCCTTATAGCAAGCTATTTGCTTGTGCTTTTATACCTGTTCAACATCTGAAGCATAAAAACAGTAAGAACTGTAACACAGCAGTTAACATAATTTGGAGAGTTATATTTTACAACTTGAAGCCAAGGACATGAAAAGAAAAATGGTGACTTTACATGGGTAAAGGACAGAAACTTTTATATGATGATACCATCAGCTATGATTAAAAATTATTCCCGTGAACTTGTCATTATGACTCTTTGGGAAAGAAGGTCTATTTAGTACAAGGTATTTTAAAGAGTTCCTCTTACTTTTGGTAGTTCTGTTAGATGATATAGCCTTTTCTAGTTGGAAAACAGCATTCCTCTCGTCTTCATTGGAGATAGGAACATGGTTTGGTTTCCTTGCAGTTTCATCTGTTTGAACAACCTTTAAGTATATGTATATACGTTTATTACTATTATCATATTTTACATCCTAGCTTAATAATTATTTATCTGTTTAACCAAACCATAAGAGAAAATATTTGCTCAATGCCTCTGATCATTACGGTCTAAGTTAATATTATTATTTAGATGTTTACTAGCTTTCTCCATATACTGGCACATAGCTGCTATAACCAGGTTTTTCACCTTGGTCTAGTACATCTCAAACAATTTATTTTTCTTATTGAAGTTTGACTTTTTTTTTCTTTTTACTGAACGGCTTAACAGATGGATGTCTTAAAATTCCACACTTAAATGAAGTTGATATTCAGTAGTTTTGACATTGAAAAATCTACATTTGACTTGAATTGCTTAGTTCCAAGTAGTTGATTCATATAGGAAAAAATGGAATATTTACAAAATGTATAATATGGACTTTAAATACTTGCTGATTACTGAGCAGTTCTTTTCTAAAGAGTACATCTTCTTTCATACGCCAACTACAGCGTCATTAATGCAGCACACACCACAAATGATTTATCTTTAGGGAATTACCTAGTAGACAGTTCACAAGATCAGTAGATATTCTTAAGCCAAAAGAACATCTCCACGATTAATTATTAAAGTAACTTTATTTCAAAAATTCATCAAATTATGCTCTGAGACATTAAACACTGCAAACACTTAAGATGTATCAAGGAATCAGTAAAACAGAAACTTCTACCTACTACCATGTCTAAATAATATTCTGGGTGTCAAATTTGTAACTATGAGGGCATGCTGGCCTTAAAGCTTCAGTGTGAACTACTTTAAGGAATTGTAAAACAGTCCATATTAAAACTTTAAACTGCTCAGGAAAACTATTAACCCTGAACTGTCACAGCAGCAGAAGCAACAGCAGCCAGAAAACATACTGGAGAATATTCCTGGGCTTTCGTCTAGTTTTGGCAATGAGAAATATGGTTTGGAAACTTGAGTTACAAAAGTGACACTGTTTTGTTCTTAATTTACTATAATTATATTATTTATAGGTCATGTGCCATGAATATTTTATTCAGAAAATGTATGCAATAATCCACTGGCTACAAAGATCCCTTCTAACAAAACAAAATTGTAGGGCACCTAAACATATCACTTCCTTGAGGAAGGTTGTTTGTGGTTAATTTTTAAGAGTATGTAAAAAATATTAATTTTTTCTTTTTCAAATTTTTCTACTTTCACTGCCTATTTCTCAGGTTGTGACAATTTCTAAGATATTTTCTGGGCATAATTATTAGACCAATTTTCCATCTATCTGGCAACAAACAAATGTGCTTGAATGTAATGGCAATCTATAGTAGAATTCATCACACACACTAGTGTTATAGGATTCTCAATGCTGTCTTGCAGTTCTCTATTGTTCAATAGACTTTTCTGCTCTGCTCCCAATTACTGCATACTCTATTCTATCTTCATCTTCCTAGCTTCAACCTGAATTGTTAAACTTACTTATTTCACTTAAGAAAACTAGCAATCTTTTACCTAGTTCCTTTCAATTTCAAATCCTGAGAAATTCTGTCAGGACTATAGTTCGGTCTCACCTGTCTCACTAGTTACCATGTCATTAAAGCCCCAGTCACGCGCCCATGTTCTTGCAGTAACAGCTGTTGTGGCTACTCTTGCTCGCACACCACTCAGGCTTCTCTGATTGAGGCCGGGAGCTGCTTTTGCCTTCAGCGCCAGCCCAAGTGGTTGGCCAGCTAGAGCAGGCTTTAGGTGAACTTCTGTTTATATCCCATTTCTAAGATAAGATATTCTTAAGGACAAAGACTGTTCATTCTGGGATTCTTTAGGCTGAGAACCAGATTGTTATAAGCAGCAGTTTAAGAACCACTAGCTAAATGAAGGGACTTCTATCTTACCTTGTTGGAAGGCTTGAATTCTTCAATTTTAACTTCTGAAAGATTATCCATGAGGGTAACCATTGATAAATCCTGTTTTAAGAGATAAGTTAATTTTGTGAACACATTTCTTTGAACTCTGAATCTCTGAGGTTAAAAACTCTTTTCCCTTTATTACATCAACTATTTAGCTATTTAATTAAACAACACATCACCTGTGTATTTATATCCATTTCAAACATTTATGTTTCAAAACATACTGCTTTTGAGGTTAGTTAAGATAACACAAGACTGAATACTATTAGTTTTTCCTAGACCTTTATGTGGTATTTTATTTTCAAGAAAGGTTAATCTGCAACAGGCATATACATTAAATACAGATCCAGATTTGGTGGCACATGTCTGTAACTCCAATAGTTAAGAGGCTGAAGTGAAGAACCTCGAATTTGAAGCAAGTCTGTGGGTTTGCATATCTGCTTAGTAAAACCCTATCTCAAAAAAGAAAACAACAAAAAACTAAGACCTTTTTCTTTTTATATTTCCCTAACCAATTTACTTGAAAGCAGAATTGATATAACTCTAATATGCATTTAAGGAGAAAGGTAGCATACACACATGTGCTGCTTTTCAAAACTGTATGAAACCTGTTGGATGTGACTCAAAAGATGATGTCTAAGTGAATGAGTGAGATTCTAAGGGTATGAAAATCAAAATAAGAGAATACCTTCAGATTTCTCAAAGTATATAAAAATTAACATTAAAAAAGACAAATAATATAAGGAGAATAGATCTCTATGAAGTATTTTTAAATTGCTATGAAATGGCTCCTTTTCACTTCTAATTCAGAGTAATTAGGATGACAGAAATAGGTAAACAGGTTATAAATATTTTTATTACTTAAGTATGATTGCTTTTCCCAAAAATTCTTTCTTTCTTTTTTTTTTTAACAATTAAACTTTATTATACAACCCAACTAGCTTACACAAGAGGGAAAAAAGGTTAAAGGGGAAAAAGAGTGAACCTTTAGGTATCTGTTCTGCGGGACGGGTCCCGACGTATCTCTGGCCTGCGTGCTGGTCCAGCCTGTTTGCTGACCCACGTGCGTGCGCTCAAGCCTGGTCTGAACCTGCTGCTGCTCTCTTCTCTCCGCCTGCCTCTCTACCCCAAATATTATTTCAACATTTAAATTCAGAAGGAAAAAATCAGTTTTCTATTTACCAGTACTGTAACAGGTAGAGGCTTCTGCAATTTAGAATGGACAATAATGTAACAAAATAAAACACTTTATAATAAAACAGCTAGACTGATTCTAGCTGGGCATGGAGGAACATGCCTATAATCTGAGGACTTAGGAGATGAAAGCAGGAAGATCTGGAGCTCAAGGCAAGTTTCAGCTACATAGTGAATTTTGGACCAGCCTCAGCTGTGAGCTTATGTATCACAAGTAAACAGGGGAAAGAATGGTTCTTATGATTGATCTAGAAACAAATTCTAATGCCAACTAATTAAATTCAAGTTTTGAATCACTTGGTGGCGCTCACCTTTAGTCCCAGCACTTGGGAGGCAGAGGCAGGCGGATCACTGTGAGTTCGAGGCCAGCCTGGTCTACAAAAGAAGTCCAGGACAGTCAAGGCTACACAGAGAAACCCCTGCCTTGAAAAACCAAGGAAAAAAAAAAAAAGTTTTGAATCACTTGCTGGACCCTGGAGACACCTTACCTTTTCTGAAAATGGAATGCAATATACTGTAGCATATAGTTTTGCAGCATTCTGAAGAAAACTGAGGTGCCTTTTAAAATGAAAATAAAAAATAAAGCATTTTGAATGGCAGTTTTAAATAAGATGTAAGGTAGTAGGATATACAGCCTTTATATTAACACTTAAGAATTACATTTATAGAATTTTTGTTGTAGAATTATTTCTTACCCTTAAAAAAAAAAGATTTACTTATTTTTAGGTACACAGTGCTCTACCTTCATGTACATCTGAAGGCCAGAAGACAGCACCAGATCTCATTATAGATGGTTGTGAGCCACCATGTGGTTGCTGGGAATTGAACTCAGAACCTCTGGAAGAGCAATCATTGCTCTTAACCTCTGAGCCATCTCTCCAGCTCCCAGAATTAATTTTTACCCTTTTTAAAGTTAGGACAATGAAATTTTTATCTAGACTAAACCACAGAAAATATCAAATGTTCTTTTGATACAAAAATGCATGTTAAAAACCCTCACTATATTCAAGTAGTCACTAAGAATACTGTGACAGAATATAAAAGATAGAACTATTAGAATACTTGGAGAAAAGTCACTTTAAATAATAGTAAAATATGCGTCAGGTATGAATGAGTATACATTAGGTTTGAACCAAGCAAAATAATTATAAACAATTGGAAAGGCAATATAGTATAATGACCCTTGAGATCTGAACCAAGCAATAGCTGGGAAAATTAAGCAAAGTGAAATTTGTAGAAAGGAACAATAGTGAATAGTGAAGGTAACCTAAGTGTTTGATAAGAGCATACACACTAAGTGTACATATCCAGACATTTACGCAAGACAAACTAAAACCGTACCTGGTTAACATAGGCAGGTAGTATTAACTACATTTCTACATATGTAAAGCATCTTAGCTTTATTTAGTGTAAAAACATCTATCGTTTTATTTTCTTATGAGCAAAAGTAGAGATGACTTTGTTTTTTTATGGAATAGTTATTACAAACAATAGCTATTTACCATGTAAATAAATAGATGCACATTTGTGTAGGAAGAATGTGGCTGGCTTTGCTGACTAGAAAGACTCATTAATTTTTGGATTAAGAGACGTAAATCATTTAATACTGATGACCCTGCAGTATATAGCTAAGAAACATACAGTTAAAATATACACATATACTTACAAAGGATCATTTAAGTCAAATTTTATTGGAGAAGGTGGCCTTTTTGGGGACTGCCAAAACAAACCTAGTAAAAAGACAAAATAATTGTTTTCAGTGAATATAGGTCATATCTAGTATGTTATATTACAATTTCTTCTCTTCTCAATAGTTATACTCACTGCCATCTTTTAATCGTGTGTCAAGAGGAAAACAGTGAAGAAGTTGAAGAGCCTAAAATAGGGAAAAAAAAAAAAATGAAGAAAGGAAAACAAACCCTACTATTTGTTATCTGAAGAAAAAAATGCTTTATTCATATTGCTCAGGCTTCATAAATCAAACAAAACAAAGTGTAAAAGATACACAGTGAGGCCCTGTAGTCACACATGAATCAGTTTGCTTTCTCCTAGCCTGCCCGTACCATTATAGCCTTTTTCTAATTATTTCACTTCTTTTTATATTATTTTACGCATCATTTTGTTTTTATCTAAGAGCTTATCCTTGTAACAAATATAAAAAAATACAATATACGACATTCAGTATTTCAAAATTATATAATTAAGATGTGCTTAGAAGAGGGTGTGAATATGAAACAGATCTGTAAAAATACTTAAATTGAGGTAAAAGGTAAAAAAATGATTCCTATGGACATTATACTATTTTATTACATTTCTATGGTTCATTTTGTAATTTTCTATAATAAAAAAATCATCTGAAATAGGGCTTGTGCTCAGCAGGTAAAGCTACTTGCTGCCAAGCATGACAACCTGAGTCTGATCCTTAATACCAACAGGGAGGAAGGAAATGATTTTCTTATTTGTCTCTTGACCTACACATGAGCACTGTGATGTGAGTACACCCCCACCTCTCTATAAAACAAATTAAAAACATAACAATAACAATAAAACCCCACACAAACAAAAACACAATCACAAGAAATGTCCTAGAAAAAAAACTAAAAATTGTTAGAAGAAATAAAGAAATCACTAATTGTAAGCCCCTAGAGGTGTGGGAGGCTAGGCCCAAGACCAGATCGCTCCCATCCCAGGCCACCCTGGAAGGTCCTCCACTCCCCCAAACGCTCTGTAAAGCCTGCCTCTTGCTCAGTTCTTCACTGTTCTCTCTTGAGCAGAGGCAAACCACTCTCCTCTTGTGTCTTCCCAGTAAGTCTCTCAGATGAGGCTTGTTGTACGGTGCAACTTTGTGGAATTGTGGGTCCCAGCTGTCAGGATACTTTCCTCTCAGTTAACACACTGATAATTATGCTAAAAACATGTGGGATACTAAGGAAGGAAGTCCTATTTCTTGAAAAGTGAGCTTAGAACATTTTTCTAAAAAACAAACCATACAGGGAATGAAAAGACAAGCACACTCCCAAAGACTTTTTAAGAAAAAAGATATTCTTATAAGGTAAGAGCCTAAGCGTAAATTGGAAGAAGCAAAAGGGAACTGAGCAGAAGGCAGGTTTTATACAGAATTTCTTGGGAAAAGGGGGCTTTCTATGGTGGCCTGATCTTGAGGCAAGCCTAAGGACTGCTGGGATTCTTTTTCTTGGCCCTGGTCTTGGGCTTGGGGTCAAGTCAGGGGCAAAATGTTCTTTCCTTGGTCCTTTTACCCTACACTAAGGGAGGGATTAAAAAAGTAGAAGATACAGTCTGTTAGCTATATGACTGTAAGCAGGAATGACCAACAGTGTTAGTGAGTATGTGCCAAGGCCTGTCCTACATGCTTTCTATAGATTAGCTTACTTGATGCCTACTACTACACTGTATCTGTATGCCTTACTTTAGATTTTCAGTTGAAGAAAATACATAAAATTTGTTGTTACAGTTGAAAAAGGCAAAATTCGAACAAAATTTCCATATGAGTTATCAGTTTCTTCTTTCTATTCTGAACAAACTTCTTTAGACTACAAAATTAATGCATTCCTAGAGAGAAAAGCAATTCAAAACCCAACTTTGCACTTAGGGTCAGTTCAATGCATAGCTGACAAGTTAAGCCAGTAAGTGTAAACTAAATGTTTTAATTAGTAACATTCAAAGAGGAGTATACGCAAACTGAGCCTTTACTCTCAGTTAACTATTTCTGAAAGGCTTCCTGAAAAAAAAAAAAAAAAAAAAAAAAAAAGAATGGACATTTTAAGTCAGGGACATCAGTAATAAATAAATGAACCACATACTGACCTTCATTTAATGTCTCAGAATGTATACCTACCTTATGGTTAAAATATTTTTCAAACTTTAATCTTGCTAATTCTACACACTGGGACCAATTTCTAGGTCTTCTGCTAAGTAGCTTAATAACTTGAAAACAGCCTTCTAGACTCTCTCCATTTTGTATCTTCTAGAATAAGAGCAAAACAAACCACTTTCAATTATAAGCACACACAAAAGATGAACTTTTCCTCCCTCAAGACCTTATCTCTCATTCTTTCTTCTTCTTTTTTTTAATTATAAGGGGAATACAAAGGGATAGTAAATAAAGTTTCTTCCTCTTTTTTTCCCTGGAGACAGGGTTTCTCTGTATAGCCTTGGCTGTCCTGGACTCCCTTTGTAGACCAGGCTGGCTTGAACTCACAGCAATCCCCTGCCTCTGCTTCCCAAGTACTAGGATTAAACGCTGGGCCACCACCTCCAGCTGATTTGAAGTTTCTTAATTCACGACATACTTTCATGTTTTCCTGTGAGTAAGATACTAAGTATCAAAGACGTCCTTAGTATAGGTAGTTACTGAAGTAATAATTAAAAACTTTTACATTTTTATTGTATGATTAAATGCAAGCAATATCTTTGAAGAAAGCAGTAAGATTACCGCCCAGTCATGATTATTTTCACTTTAACTGACCTTAACATTTTCCCCAATGAGTTTAACAAATCCTTTGATTATTTGTTGCTCTTTTCTCACTATTATTACACCCTCATTTGGTTGAATTACAAAACTAACATTTGAAGGTCAGTGACTATTACACACAGTTCAATTTAAGCTTAAAAAAAAAAAAAAAGGAGATGGGTCTATTTGTGACATCATGTCAGGATTCCCAGTAGAACATTTCACCGTGATCAAGTTTTTAACCATTCCTATTTCTGCAGGAAGGTTGTTGTTGTTGTTGTTATTATTATTGTTATTTTAGGTAACTGGAAAATAAGATTATACTGACATAAAGTACCAGGTCTGCAGTAAAATGATTTTTTTACCTGTAAGACATTTTCAGCAGAAGGATAGGCTTGCCAAAATTTGTTAAACAATGAAGGCTTGTGGGAGAAGGAACTTTCGAACTGTATAGAGGAAAAAGTTACAAGTATGTTTAGAAGTCATAATATGGCTTTTCCTAATTCAGAGAAGACAAATTCACTAGGAACAATTTTTACCTTGTCTCTTGCCCACTGGATAGTATGTTCAATAGCTGCTGGAAAGGATTTTAGAGTGCAAAATGGTATTTCCTCTTCTGGGGGGTCCCGCTATTGACAAATAAAAAGTAACAGCAATGTTTGGCTATATTTTGAGTTCTGATTAGTCTAAAAGTAAAGCCTATCATTTATTTTTGTATCTGTCATCTTATGTAATAAAAGGAAAACTTATTTCCTTGGACATTTACCTGTTAAAGTTCTATGACAAATACAAATCCCATCATTACTTATAATTGGGACTTGTGTGGTATGGCAGAAAGTTTTAACGGCACATTATCATATATTATTAATTTTTTTCTTGAAAAGTTCAGATGATATGTAAAATTTCATAACATTACTTCCAACTTTGAAACATGATTAAAGAATCCTTAATATATAAGTGCTCAGTGCATCCTAAGTTTCTATATGAAGAATAACATTTGGGAATAGAACTCAGTAGTTTCCCAGAGAAATTATATATTTAAATAAGTGAGGAATGATTAAGTTGTCTCACTAGGAGAAATACCACTGGCTATCTCCTTGTCTATTAGAGGCTGTGTTTACAGTCTAGGCTGTATGTGACTAGTTAGTAAAAATGACTCAATTTATGCCTTTTTACTATAAGAAATCTCTATTTTAATTTGAAAATTAAAAAAAAAGAAGTTTAATAAAGAAGAATAAGAGAATTCCCTACTGTGAAAAATCTTTCTATGGCATCTTGCCTATTATGATTTCCATATTTAATACTTTAATTAAACACAGTTTGTATTATATTACATATACAAGTGTATTTCATGAAAAAAATTGGAAAATAGTGACCCCTAAGAATTTTTTTTTTACTAATCCAAACATAGCCTTTAAATCAAGGGACACTGATACTTATAAAAACTATATACCTTAAATTATTTTACTTGAGTTGTTCATTCTTAAATTATAAAGCTTACAATTATTTCCTAAACCCATGGTCTCAATTTCAGCAATATTATAAAGTAATTTCTGGGGTTAAAATGCTATATTTTACTATATACATACATACATACACACACACAAACACACACGCGCACGCGCACACACACGCACGCACGCACGCACGCACGCACACACACACACACGCACACGGGCACACGCACACACACACACACACACACACACACACACACACACACACACACGGGCACACGCACACGCGCGCGTGAACGATTTTCTTTTCAGTAGTTTTTTGGTAAATTGCCAGATCATTTTTACTAGGTGTGGAGGGATTTAATCCAGCAATATGGCTACTCTGGCTGGAATAGACATACCCTAAGGACACAACTTTAATCCCTAACAATTGAAGGTAAAGTTAGTTTGTAGAAGGAAGCACCCATGTTTGAAAGTGATGTCTAATTGAAAGGCAAAGTGACAAACAAGAAAAAGATTTGACAGGATAGGATATGCCCAACTCTCATGAGAACAGAGAAGAAGGAGAGGCAGTGTGTGTGTGTGTGTGTGTGTGTGTGTGTGTGTGTGTGTAGCAGAGGTGTGTGCGGTGGTGATGATGAGGAGGAGGATGAAGAGGAAAAAAAAGTTTTACCAGGAGAGTTTCACTGAGACAGGCTAAAGAGAGCGCAAGTGAAGATAGAGCCAGAGAATGAGTAGCCAGAAGATTAGAACAGATTGCTTGAGTTAGTTTAAGTCGAAGCAGAGCAATTCAGTCAGAAGCTGAGAGAAGCCAATTTCAATCAGTCATCTTGGAGAGGAGTTTGAGCCAGAACAGTTGCGTTGAACCAGCCAACCAGAATTCAGCAAGAGCTAGAGAGGGTGAGCTTATTCAAAAGTAAGCCTCAGACGCTGAAAACATTCTAGGTCTAGATTAGATTTATATGGGGGATAGAAGCTTCCAGGACTAAGCCTTTGTTAGATGGAGGCAGTAAGCCTCCCAGACGACAATTACATCTGGTGACTAAAAGATACTTTTACAAACAGGTTTCACAAATATGTGTAATAATGCATACTAAGGGGCATACATTCTTAATGAGGATAAACACTAGAAATGAGTACATAATTACTACACTTGTATTCTTTATTTTTTTATATTCCAGCTAATATCTAACAGAATATGAGAGCTATAATGAAGATTAATAAAGTTAAGTGAAATTACTGGTTCCTTGATGAAGACAGAAATGATGATATAGAAACAGACATTTATTCAGTATGCTGACTTACGTGGCTATTGTAGGACTCAGTTAATTGGGGCAGGATAATTTCAGTGTGGCCTTTTGTGCCCATTGTTCCAGAATCTAAGAGAGGCCGGAGATCGGCTACGCAACGACTATTTGGAGACAAAATAGGTAAAACAAACAAACAGAAAACTACAAAGTGATCAATAGCAGTAAGCAAAGGACAGCTATAGCTGCTGCCTATTAATATTCCACATGCTCATCATACCTGTAGCAATATTGTAGCAAACTGACAAGACGCACATAACTACTCCCTAGCCCTATCACACCTATAAGTTTGTTTTTCAACCTAGTAATTTCTTTTTTTTTCCTACTTACTACCACTAAATCCTAGGTTTCGCCCTGCCCACCTTAATTTCTATTTCCACCTTAATTACTAACTACGCTATTTTTCTTCACTTATCTCCTATTTATTATTTAGTTATTTTCTGCCTATAAGCTCTGCCTCATCATATCTTCTCAACTGGTCTTTATCCCAAGCAGCACTTACTAAATAATATCATTAGTAATGTTTTACTCACTTCAATTTCTTAAATTTGTTTTGTGCACCAACCCTCCAACACACACACACAAATAAATGCAAAATTTTTTGTTTTTCTTTCTTCTCAAGAGTCTCTCTCATTTCTCAATTGGTAAACATTCTCTGATACATACTCTAGTATCTCACACCGAATGAAATCAGATGACTGACACTGAAGATATAGTGGTAGAAAATAAATGGTCTTTGGAATGAAAGATTTAGTGAAGAACCAAATATTAAGTAAATACATATGTCAATAAAAATAAGTGCCACAATGAAAAATATTAAGAAAAGTAGGTGTTAACGTCTGTTTTAAGAAAGATAGTCAGGCTGAAACTGAAAAATGATAGAACATCTTAAAGGAAAAAAATTGTCAGTACACTTGGGGACAAGAATTTTGGAAGAAAAGAAATATACCTTCCAGAGATCAAAAACCTAAGGTTAAAAGGTCCTTTGAAGACCCTAAAAAGACATACATAGCTAGAATAAGGAGAGCCAGGAAACACCAGGCACATTTCAAGTGGGGGCAGTGGACAGGTGGGTTGGTATTGCATAAAAAAGACTTAGGCTGTTTTACCAATATTGACTTTTTCTAAATATAATGTGAAATGATTAGCATGCTTGCATTTGAGTAGTACTATTAGAATGATATAAAAATAATTAGAAAATCTGGTAACTTTTCAAAAAGTGAGGTTGAAAATAAAAGTAGTTCTTTACGCACTTGAATTATATCAAGAACATACCTGTCTACATATCTCCTGGCTTCCACATTATCTAGTGCTGTAATAATGATATCTTGCTTAGTATAAAATTCATCACTGTATATACTCTCAGTGGCTGGACAAACTTTGTTCAGGTGTGCATCTATTTTTAATTGAGGATTTATTTTCAGAGTTGCTTCAGCAGCAGTATAGCTTTTAGGTTTCTAAACAAGCAACAAATAAAAACAAAAAGAATAAATGTTAAACAGAAAAGATGAACTATGATTGAGTTTACATATTCTAATCATTTGGAATATATATGCGGTGACAGCAAAGTAATGAAACTAGTTCAAATAATTTGCATACTAACACAACTAAACAACTTTCATTGTATATCAAAGTGCTTTAGAGATTCTAAAATATATTTTTAAATGCCACTTAAATGTTAAGTATATATAATGATGCTTGTGTCTCTTCTCACTCTATTAGGCTAACATGTTTTATTTCTTACTACAAGAACAGAGTCAGAAACTGTTAGAACTCAGGAAATTAAAAAATAATTCTTTCGTGTTCATCTACAGATAACATACACAGTGAATTGCTTTAAGAAGGCATTTTAATTCAAGAGACTGTGTTACCATGTCCTTTATATTTATATAAGAGGATATCAGGTTTACTATGGCACCTGTTGTAGTCACTTCCTGGTCACAACACGCCTAAACTTTATTTCCTAAGATTGACAATACAAGGGAAAAAATTAAACTAAAAGCATTTGTTTTGATTAACACATTTCTTTATTTTTTGTTTTGTTTTTCAGTGTTTTACCACATAAGTACGGCTAGTCTATTATACACTGTGTAGACAAGGCTGGCCTGGAACTCAGTAGATCCACCCACCTGCCTCTGCCCCTGAGTGCAGAGATTAAAGGCATGAGCACCATGTACTGCCTGTTTCTTTTCCTGATTTAAATATTTTGATCTTTGAGAAGACTAGCCTTTTACAATAACAGGGAATGTTAAGCAAAAGTGGTACAATTTTAAATACTAAGCCTTACTTGTTTTATAACAAAACAAAAAGCAGCATTAAAAATGTGTGCTTTGTTAAACCTCAAATTAGAGAACATGTTTATGGGAACATACTTTTGTGACTACAAAATGAAAAGTACTACTCGTATTTTGCACTCACATACTAACAAAATCAATGCAAAAACCAATCTTAGAGTGTATTAAAGCTAATTTTTTATTTCTTCACTTTGTTCTTTCCAAAGAACACTGTATTCTTTTTCTTAGGACTCTAACAAAGAACAGGATTACCCAGCAACCATGATCTATTTATGATAAGAAAACTGGGACAAACCTGTATGTGATGAGGACGAAACAGGAACTGTCTGTTTAGGTTGGATTTTTCTATCAAGTCAGGATCTGTAACTGTAACCTTGCACCAGAAGAGAAGAAAACAAATCATTGTATTTTGCATTTTTCACTATGACTGAATCAGTATTCTCAAACCATTTTTTGCTTAGTAAAATTCATTAAAAATATCCTCAAATGGTTACAGAGAATATGCTATCATTGTTAGATTTACTAATTCCAATTAATGCTTGGTATATGAGCATATCAAACACAATGATTTAAACTTATCAGAAACTTTCTTTAAAAATTCTCCATATGGAAACTAAAAATATTCCTCTCATCTTTTAGACCTACAAAATTACTCACAGAGGACCTATCTCGTATAAATTTATGACATTTATTCTTTAAGAAATTATTTATTACTGTGTATGTGAGAATGATGAGAATGTGTGAGTGTGGGTATGTGTGTGATCATAGTATGAGTGTGGAAGTCAGATGACAACTTTGTAAAAGTTCTTTTTCTCTTCCTAAGATCCACATGCCTCTGCCTCCCTACACATTCATTCTCTTTTAGCAATTTTTCTGATTTATATGTTTACATTTTTGTGGAATTTTATGTTAGGGATGTCTGTCTCTTTGTTTTTTCAAGAGAGGGTTTCTATGTGTAGCCCTGGTTGTCCTAAAACTCACTCTCGAGACTAGGCTGGCCTTGAACTCACAAAGAAGGGTATCTCTTTAATTCAACAAGCACAGACAGTCTGTAGGGTTTGGATACAGTGCATGTAAGAAGGCTGTGTTTGACTCTGGGCTTCTGATGTGAGCAGCTTTAAGTATTTCCACGACGATGTCTGCTTCACGGCAAGCGTACAGTGACAGGGTCAAGAGATTGTGGACTGAAACTTCTAAAATCAAAACACATATCCCTTCATATGAATGTTTCTCTAAGTGCTTGTTAGTGACAAAAGTCCAACCTGAAGCTAAACAGACACTGTCTTTTAAAGGGTCTCAGTACTTCCTAATTAATCATTGTGATTAATCATGTTTTGCCCTTTTGTTTCTCACGCGCCTGTGTTTTATTCTTTCTACTTTGCCTTCTACCAGACTGACCAAATTTTCAAGGTTGTTTTGGAAGTTAAACATGCAGCTCTAAAATTTGTAACATACTGCATCTCTTCTGGTAATCCCAGCTACCGTGGAAGTTGATGCAGAAGGATTTTAACTACATGGTCTGTCAAAATTGTGAAGTAAATTTAGGGCCAGCCTAAGCAACTCAGCAAGAGACTATTTCAAATCTTAAATGGGGGTTGGTGGGGTGGGGGTGGGGGTCGGGTAGAAACACAGCTTAGCAGTGGAGGATTTGAACAGCAATTGCAAGGATTTAGGTTCAGTTCTCCACACAAAAAAATAATTCTAAAATTACCTTTAATTTTCTAAACTTTTCATGTTCTAACTGAACACTTTAGTAAGAGTTTTAAAAATTTGATCATGATGGTAACCACAAAAAGATCAATGGGACAGATTTCTGTTTCAGGGAATTATAGAGTTAAGAACTGAGGAGCAGAATACGTTACTTTAAAAGTGACCACAAGACAATTAAAAGCTTCCAATTCGTGGTTTAATCATCTACCTGAAAAACAGGCTGGTATAGCCAAATACTGTTTTAAAAAGGGCAATAATAGAAATACAAACGTTTAACATTCAAAAGACTCGTATCTTACCATTCCTTTCTCTCTGCCTGTACCAACACCCAGTAATGCAAAATTTTTTAACATTTCACAGCCTATGGCACCACATCCTACCTATTGAAGAGAAAGTATAATAGTTAGACAATAAAACCACCATTTTTTACTTAACAAAGAATTTCATTTTAATTTTCTTCAAATGCTATATAAATATAATTTAAAAATGACCATTTATGAACGATTTTACTTTTAAAGGTTAAATAACACCTTATAAATTAAAGAATAATAGTATAAAACAAATAAGGAAAATATGGTATATATAATTTCTTTAAACAGAAAACATTTGAAGATTCCTAGCAAAAGCTGAACATTTCTTATAGAGGATAGAAACCAATAAAAGAAACAAACAAACAAACAAAAACCACTAAAACAACCCAAGCCCAGTACTAGGGAATATAAAACTCTTTACTTTTAGACATATTTTAGCTTATCTAAAAGACAATCCTACTAAGAATTTTAAGTAAAACAGATATTTGAAACATAATTATAAGAGGTTCCATCTAGATGAAAAATCTCAGCAGCAATTATTAATATTTAAAGTATTACTTTACAAAAAATGATTACTAAAAACAAGAAGTCCCCCTCCCTCAACAGAGTTTCACTGTGTATCCTTGGCTATCCTGGACTTGCTTTGTAGACCAGGCTGTCCTCAAACTCAGAGACATCCACCTGCCCCTGCCTCCTCGAGTGTTGAGATTACAGGCGTATGCCACCATGCCTGGTTAACAAGATGTATTTTTAAGACTGGTCAACAACATTTTATGCTCTTGAGAAAAATTTCTCTTGAAAAATACTAAACCATTTTAAAAAAAAGAATATAATTACTCATTTCTTAGTTTAATGATAAGGAAAAATCCTCCATAGGTATTTCTAGAAAATCATTTAATGTTGAGAACTGTTACATTCATGTTTTATTTTGAAATGCATACATTTTTCAGATCCTGGATTGGTTAACTTTTATGTAAAGGGCCAGATGTAAATATTTTAACTCTGGAGGCTGTATGATTTATCACTTACTCATTTAGAGCAAGTTGGCTTTAACAACTTAACATTCAACAACAGTTTAAGCATACTACTTATTCTCATCTTTATTCACACTTACTAAGAAGATATTCAAATTGTGTAGCTTCTGACACAATGTATTTCCAATGCAGGCTCGTAAGGCATCATATCTATCTCCTCTGAAGACACATTTAACAAGAAAACAGAAAGATACAAAAAATACACTTCATTACTGTAATAACAATTTAACATTGTCCTTTAAGACAGAATATACTTTTTTTTGGTTTTTCTAGACTGAGTTTCTCTGTGTAGCCTTGGCTGTCCTGGACTCACTTTGTAGACCAGGCTGGCCTCGAACTCACAGTGATCCACCTGCCTCTGCCTCCTGAGTGCTGGGATTAAAGGCGTGCGCCACCATGCCCGGCCCAAAACAGAAAATACTTAAAAGAGTTTTCTACAATTCTTCCCACCCCTAAAGAACGGAAGAAAGACACCTAAGAGAGACGCATGCTTACAAGAAATTGCTCAAATATCTGCTCCTTAAAGAGATAATAAGAAGACGTTAACACGAAGTTCAGCATTACCGTGGGAGAAACTCTTCACGCCCAGGATTGCCTAGCGATTTGACAGTGTCTGCTGCTTCCAGATACAACTTAAAGAGAACATTAAAAACATAACTACATTTAATATTTATATCACTAAAAATATCCCAGCTTTTCTTTTATAGTTATAATCATGGAAAGAGATAAAAAAAAAATGGTAAGTCAATGTTAAATATTGAAAGATAATGGCTATAATATATATTCTTAAAATAACTGAAACCTGAAAGCACTGCTAAAAGGTACATAATTTAATTCATGTCATTTATCCATCCTAAGGATAATTTTGACTTGGTTTTTTTTTTAAATCTACAGAGGAGATTTTACTTTAAAATCTGTTTTTCATGACTATAGAAAAACTCTGTAAGTTCCATTCAATTTTAGTTACATTTGAATAAGCAGTATGACTGATTACCTTGAGAAGAAAATATCTAGTCTGTACTTCTTTCTCAATTGGATATATTTTATGTCATCTTTAACCACATACACAATTATAGAAGAAAAAGATCCAGGAAGACAAATTTCAACAATTTTAGTACCGCAAAAAAAGAATTTGTTTAATTCAATAAATCATTAAAAGAACCCAGTCTTACTCTTATTTTCAAATAAGACACTTTTTAAAAATTTGGACATAACCAAATGGTTATACTGCTGTAGCATAATTATATTAATAACATAATTTATGTTTTGTATGATGTTACTAGTTGAAACTATGCCAACTTCCATCAATCAAATTGCAATCTATTTTAAATGTAGTAGAACAATGGCATTGTATAGGTGCAATGTTATATTCAAATCAACTCAAACAGAAAAGGCCTGAATAATGTGTGTAGATTTTTTGCCACTCATTTTCTATTTTGTAACAGATCAGAGTGTTTTTAACTTTTGTGATGCTCTTATCTTACACAGCTCTTAAACATACACCATTCCTACAGTCTCCATCTTCAGGCGACATCAGGAATGAAACCTGAAGATTTGTGATGGCAAAATTTCTAAAGAAAAAGTTCAAGAGCCTTGAGAGCCCCAAAATGCTAAGCTAATCGCACTAGAGAAAAACTGTAGCATAAAAAATTAGTTATTCTTATCTTGTATGGTAGGAAATACATTTGAGAGAGCAACTGGGTTACAGCACAACAGACAAAATATATGCTCCTATTAGTTTCAATTAAAGAACGAAGTTTCTGAATTTCAATAATAAAGTTAAGTTGCTTGCCTTTCTTTCCTAATATATTTACACCAGGCTATAATTAGTAACACATTCATTTTATGGATCGAATACTTAAAATTTATCGAAATAAGAAATGCTAAACTAACCCATTGGCACAAAGGAGAAAACTTCCCTGTAACAGCTTTTAATACTTCTTGGCTGGCAACACCCCCGACTGCTGCAGCAAGCGGGGGTAAAAAGCCTTGAGCAGTCCATGAGAGCCAGTGCACAATGTCAGCATTCACTTCAGGCTGAAACATCAAGCACAGACAAAGGTCATACTAACAGTATTCACACAGAACCTGTGACTTCAGTGACTAAGTGTCAATATTAAGAAAACTTAAACTTCTAAAAAATAAGCCAATTCAAACTACTACATTTCCTTCCTAACTAAAATGTCTGAATCTCATGATAAAAACACCATTTTGCATGCTAACTGAAGCAGCTTTTTTTTTCTTTCCCATTTACCAGTCTCTGTTCAATTTTGCTTTTCTGACTTAGAGTAAAATGAGTGTCTGGAGTTAAGAGAAAAAACTTTTCCCCTTTTTCGTTTCTTTGAGACAGGGTTTCTCTATGTAGCCTTGGCTGTCCTGGAACTCACTCTGTAGACCAGGCTATCTGAAAATCACAAATATCCACCTGCCTCTGCCTCCTGGGTGCTGGCATTAAATGCGTGCGCCACCACTACCTGGCTTCCCTCTTATTGCCTACATCAAGTAAACTGCAAAATGACAAGCCCCAGGGAGGAAACTAAAGCACTTCTACCTGCTAACTCTTCAGCATGTTTTGTGTTTTTCTTCATTATTATTTTCTATACCAATACCTTCCATTTTCCTGTCAAATCTTGTTTTCCTTCTATCCTTTCTCTCTCAACCTCTTATTATTTAACTTTTAATACTTTTACACCTTTACTCATTTATCCTAATTGCTAGAGTATTTCTTGTCTACTATTACTAGGGCTGCAATTCATATTTACAATTGGCTGTTTTTTGCTTTTGTTTTTTTACTTCATATATCCGGTTTGCTCTTGAATTGTTACCGTCACTACTATGGTCAACCCTCCTTGAGGAACTGGGAGGACTAAGACCAATAGATCATCATACACAAAGCAGAAAAAACGTTATGTTCTAACAGGTGCCCAAATAATAATGTATAAAAACACAAGAAATATGAAACAGCAAGATAAGCTAAAAACTGAACTCAAAGAAAATTAAAGTGGTACTAGAAGTAATGCAGATCAGACATTAATAAAGCAGAAGCCAAATAATGAAACTAAGAGTTTATGCTGTGAAAGAATTAAAGATTAACATACCACCAAAATAAATAAAAAGAAGGAAGGTGAAAACCCAAATTACTAAACCTAGAGATGAAAATGGGTGTTACAGCAGGTAACACTGAAACGCAGAATAGGAAATATTCATTAAAAAAACTCTGATAATTTAGAAAATCTAGAAAAAAATGGGTAACCTTCTAGACATCTATCACCCATCAAAATTGAACAAAAAGGTTACAAAAACATCTAAATGGATATTCATGAACAAATAGATTGAAAAAAAGGGATGAGTGTCCCAACAAAGCATAGCCCAGAACCAGAGTTTTATTGATGAGTTCTACTGCATTTTAGAGAAATTATAACCCTGCCAAATTATGAAACTTTTAGAGAAGCACAGAAGAACTATGAAACCCTGGTTAAAAATTCATGGTTATGGATGTAGCTTAGTTGTAGGTGCCTGCTATCATGCATAAAATTCATTGCAAAACTCTTAATATTTTTAGAAAAAAAATGGGGTATAACCTATGAGGAAAAAATGATAAACTAAGTATAAGAGAATATTTATAAAACATGTATTAGAAAAAGACTCATACAAAAACTATAACTATAACTACAGAACTCTTAATAATTAAAATATAAATCACTAATAAAATAGTCAAAGATTAGAAAAGACACCTTATCTAAAAAAACACACAAATGGCACAGTGGATATAAAAATATGTTCAGGTTCATTGTTACATTAGTGAAATGCAGATCAAATCTATGCGATACATTTACAAATAATAATGAGGGAAATACAATATTTTAAAGAGGTTGGTACAACTGAAATTGATACAGATCTTGTGACGATGCATAATAGTATAGCTGCTTTGAAAATACATAAGGTTGGACATAGTGGTGCACACCTTTAATCTCAGCAGCCTGAGGTATAGACTCGTAGATCTGAGTTTGGGGCTGAGTGTTAGATCAAAGAGAGTTAATACAGTGAGAACCTGTCTCAAAAAAGAGGCAATTTCTTATAAATTAAACATCATAATTTACATCTATTATGTGAATCTGCAGTATGTTTCTAGGTATTTTCACAAGAGAACTGAAAATATTTGTCAATATAAAATTCTGTATGTATTAGTAGTTTCCTTCATGGAACAATGCTAACACTAATAAAAAAGAAAAAGCAAAGAGTAATTGTTAAATGACACATGATATTCTACACAAACTAAACCAGAACAAAAGAGATTACTGCCACAAAATCAGTAAGTAGCATAGGGGAGATCTGAATGTAGGGAAATATTAATATGTAGAACATGTACGTTATAAACAAATAATATCACATAGTCAACCATAATTTTAAACATTTACCTTTTCTTCCAAGGTTTCACTTACAGATAGTGTTAGTTTCAACAGCTCATCTGAATCTTGCTGACATCTAAAATTTGAAACAAAATAACTCAATTTAAATATTTTGAATTGCCACCAGGGTTATATTCACAACTAAAATATAAGATGCACACATATATATAAACACAAATGGGAAAATCTGCTAGTATATAGAACAATGTGTTTTAAGCTAACTTCTAAGTAACTGTCTTAACTGTTTTATAAATATATTACTTCATAATCATGGTCACTGAAGGCAGCATGTGAGATTTAGATTTAAACATATAAGGCAAAAAACTTTCTTTTCTTTTTCTTTTTTGCAAAAACTTTTTGGAATTTCTAAATCAGGCTAGAAAATATCACAGATTAACCGCTCACCAATTAACAGAGGTTTTAATTTTAAAAGCTATAGATCTTAAAGTCTTCAAATATGAAACCCTCCCATGTAGGATTCCATTCTTTTTTTTTTTTTTTTTTGAGCCAGGGTTGGACTTGCTTTGTAGGCCAGGCTGGCCTTGAACTCACAGCGATCCACCTGCCTCTGCCTACCAAGTGCTGGGTTTAAAGGCGTGCACCACCACACCCCGGCAAGGATTTCATTCTTACAAACCGATCTTTCCACTTCCACCAATACATCACCCTAAACGACATCTTATGCAGTTCGGCATACTTACTAGGTAATTACAAGAGGGTCAGTCATATTTTTTAGCCTATAATTTCTGAGACATAATTTTCACAAAAAGAGAACAGTTATTTTTAAAAACAAAAAGCATTACCTGATATTTGGCTTACGATTGTGGCTTTCCTGAAACTGGTCCAAGGAAAGCATAGCTGCATGAATCTGTAAAGGTGCCTATTAGAAACATAAAAAATTGGCCAATATTTGTTAAGTGCTATGGACTAGGTTAAATGTTTTTTAACTCTTATTTAGTTTCACTCATACAATAAAGAATATAATATGATGGTTGCCATTAGAAAAGTTAAGTGATTTGAGTTCAAGACCATAATATATTTAAAAAAACATTTCCAAATGACTAGTGTTTACTAAATTATTCATAAAAAATGTCAGTAACAAAACATTTGTACAACTGAGTGTGGTGACACACAAGTTTAGCCCCAGCACTCAGAAGGCAGAGGCAGGTAGCATCTATGAGTTCAAGGTCAGCCTGGTCTACACACTGAGTTCCAGGGCAGCTAGACCTATATAAACACTGTCTCAAAAATCTAAATCCAAAACCAAGACCACTCTAAAAGACATATAAAGAACAACTAATATTTTTTACTAGTATTTATACATTTGGAAACTTTTCACTTCTTATTATAATATATTTACTGTTAAAAATCATCTAGGATGTAGAGTAGAGTATACTATATCCTTAAGGTTGTTGTTGCACTATGTAAAATTTTGTGGCCAGTGAAATGGCTTACTACCAACCCTGATGATCTGAGTTCAACCACTGACTTCCAATCAAGTGTTTCATCTAACCCTGGCTGCCTGTTTCTCACCTCCCTTGCACATAAAATAAACAAATGTCTAATAAAACTACACAGCTATAAAAGAAAAATATATTAATGCTCTATTATTACTAAAATTACCTATCAAAGCTAGCAAATCACTAAAGTGCAATTTCATTTTATTCTAACTTTTTTTAATATAATGAATTCCTATTTTAAATCCTTCAATGTTAACTTTAAATACTGAGATAAGAGTAGAACCTTTAGAAGCAACAAGCCTATTTTAAGTTTTGAATCATTTACCAAGGCCCATCCACCACTTCACTGCCTCTTTCAAACCCAAAAAGTAAACATTTACCTCAGGTTTGCTAAAATCTGCAATAAGGCACTTTGGATGTTTTATCTGCCTCTCCAGGGATTCCTAAGAGGAAAAACAGTATTATTTCACAGAAAATTGATTGATTATTTGGTAAAACATTTAGCAAAGTGTAATCAAAAGATCCTTTTCCAAGGCTGAAAATGAATGAGGTTGGACTGAGATGTTGGTAGTTGATTTGTTTATGAATATCTCATTACTGTACTAAAAACCACTTGCTCTACATAGTGACTTCAAAAGAATTAGTGAAAATATCTTTATAAATCCAAACTTAGTCCTAATGTAAAAGCTACTAAGTGTTCTGGTATCATCAAGTAACCCGAGACTGCTTATGCCTGTTAAGTCTTGTGTAAATATTGAGTTAAAATCTGTGTAGGTGTAAGGTTAAGAATAGAAAGGCAAAGAAAAGGAACATTTGAAAAATAACCACCCCCCAAACAACACTACTTATAAATTTATTTGTTGCACAAAATAATTTAATTAAGAATTGGGGACAGGACAAGAAAAAGTATACAGAAGCAGATCTGATTAGCTGTCCTATTTTAATTGGCTTAAATGATTTGAACAAAGCCTTGAAGACTAGTTTTTTTTTTTCCCCCCAGGAACAAAACAAAAAAAATTGAAGGTAAAACCCTGAGAACTTGTAAAAACTCCCAGCTTCCTATAACAACATTATTATCATCAAAAGTCCAACAAGTAAAGACACGTTATACTTCTAACACGAAGCAGCCTATGAATTTAAATAAGACTCTAGTTCTAAGATACATACAGTCTACACTCTACTTGGGAGCATGTTTTTCTTTCACTACCATTAGTCAATGTGAATTATGCTACATTTTAAACATAATAGTTATTAATAGATCAAAATAGTAATAATATGAACTAACAAATAATTAAATAATAAAGCATTATAGCTCTTGCTATATAATCTGAAAATATTTCTTTTTCTTAAGCAGTAAATAATAAGTACAATAAACTTTCATTATTTAGGATATAATTCTTCTGAGGTACAATCACATACCTCAATCATATACATAAGGCATTATCGTTATAAAACTGTATAAGCTTGTATACATTTGCCTAACTTTTGCAGTACAGAGGACAGCACAGACTGTTATTTTTATTTTTATTTTTATACTATCAGCTTGCCTCTAAGTAGATTTCATTTTCTTCAAATTGGTTATAAATTTTAAAAAATATAGTTTATTCTTTAAGCTAACTTGTGTTAAGTGAGCACTGTATTTTTTTTTTTTTTAAGAGAAACAAACCCCTTTAAGCTGAAAAAATACTTACAAAGCAAAATGTTTTAGGAGTCTTAACTTGTACAGCTATACCTCCATGTAAATATGGATCCAGTTCTGTAGTATCACCAATGCTGAAGGAAAATGGTGACACCACTGCAAGAAAAACAACAAAACACCAAAACAAAAACATTACACACATGTAATTAAATTTTAAGAAATGTTATCACAAAATATTAATTTTCCATTTATAAAAGAAAGATTCTAAAACAGATAATTTTTCTTTTTTTAGGGATGTTAGGGATCTGTTGGAAGCTATACAAAGTATTTCTTCCAATGTGAGCTTTGGGACTTAAAAATAATTGAGGCAAACCAGAGACTAAAGTAAGAAGTGTGAGGTGCTTACTATAAAATATTAAAATATATTAAAATCCTGTTAATGTTAATACCAATTATTACTTGTATATGAATAGATAAAAGAAATAAATTGCAGGCCTGAGAAATAAATTCAAGTAAACAGAGACAGCATAAAGGTGGTAAATAAGGTTCAAACCAGTGGGGAAATAAGATTCTTTATATATCTTTAGGAAGAAAACCACCCACCAGAGAACATATGAGTGTTTTAAATATCAAAAAATGCCAACTTTAAAAATATATAAAAGCATGGGAGAAAAATTACTTTTAAAATCAGGATAAAGATCTTTTGAAACACTCAAAAAGTGGTAAGACTGAAAAAGTTTGTGATAGAAAAAGAAACGTATTATGAAACCATGAAAATAGAACTACCAGAGCAGTCAGACTCTTATTTTTGACTCTGCTGTGTAGCTTTGCTTTCATGTAGTTTCCTTTTTTAAGAGTCCTGGAGAGTTAGGTGTACACCTTTAATCTCAGAACTTGGGAGGGAGAGGCCAGTCTGTCTACAAAGTGAGTCCAGACAGCCAAGGCTACACAGAGAAAAACCTATCTTGAAAAAACAAACAAACAAAAAGAATGAAAGTCCTGGGAACTGTTAAGAAAATGAGCAATGGTTTGTAAGAAACGAGCAAACTACAAATGGTTCACATTAAAGAGAAAGAAACAGCTCCAAAGTTCGAGATACTTAAAAACTCAATTATAATATGAAAATACAAATTAAATTTATACTTTGGTAACATTTTCATCCATATTATGAAATACGATATAGCTACAATTACAATGGTCTACAATAAATGTGAAACGATCAGTAACTCATGTTACTTGATACAAAGGCAAAAGGGTATTAATATGTAGATACTTTCTGTGTAAGAAAGCATAAGGAACCCCCCCTACTGACATAATAAACTTCTGATGGGTGGCTGACTACTGAGGAATAGCCAAGAATATGCCAGAAACTTTTCACTGTCAATCTGTCATTGAACCATTTAATAATCAAAAAATTAACTTAAAATAGTAAGCTCCTCTTACCATAAGTGTATAATACTTATATGATCAAAGAGTCAACATTCATATAATAGAAAAAGTAAGCAGACACCAAGCAGCTTATTTGCTATATATACATAATATGTATGCATATTTATTATATATATTTTTTAGAAAGGGAGGAAATCTAAAGTTGGACTCGATTCTAACCCTATTTATATGCATGTATATACATTATCTACACATATACATATACTGTTCTAGAACAAACATGTTTCACTTTAGCTATTTAATAAATTTTTTAATAAAACAAAACTGTTTTAAGGCAATAAGTAATAAAATAGAGCTTTTTAAACAATAGTTCAATTTAAGCAAATTTCACCCAGTAGTAATTTTTTTTTTGTTAAAAAACAAAACAAAACGTGGGTTTTAAAACAAAAAAATTATTCTTTGATATCAGGCAACTTCTTCCTACATAGGTAGCTCTAAGACGCTGACCTTATTACCACACCCCAACACTATATGGTTGTAAATGTATACAAATATAATCCAACTTATCAAGTTAGCCAATTTTCCCCAAAACAAATACAAACTCTTTTAACATTATAATCTGAACTTTTCATACCAAAACACACTATCAGCAGGGTGAGGAGCCAGCCCAGAGCAGAAAACAGTTATCTGTCAGCTGATTTCACAACTACAAATATGGAGAATAACAAATTTCAACACAAAACAAATCTATAAAACTGCTACTCAATAAATGGGTCAATGAGTTGATAAGTTTTCTAAAGAAAATAAAAACTGCCAATACAAATTTTAAAAAGTGTTCAGCATCTTTAGCCACCAGGGAAATGCAAATTAAAACACTCATAAAAAAAAAAACAAACAAACAAACAAACAAAAATGATGACAAATGCTGGTTAGCATCTGGAGAAAGAGGACCTTACTCACTGTGGACAACCAAATTTTTTTCAAGTGCCCTAAGATAGGTGAATCATCTTCCTTTAACTAAATAAATATGCCACAAAGTTGAAGTTGTAAGTTGTGTAGCATTGCCTTTATGTCTTAAGTACAACTTATGTAGAATATAACTTATATAGATTAATAGTAAAACACAAATAATGTAAGTTAATATTGTTATGAATTAATTGTCTCAAATGGGTCAGATATAATACCTGATTATAAACATCTTTCCACTTAGAAATGAGTATTGTCATCCGGGCGTGGTGGCGCATGCCTTTAATCCCAGCACTCGGGAGGCAGAGGCAGGTAGATCTCTGTGAGTTCAAGGCTAGCCTGGTCTACAAAGTGAGTCCAGGACAGACAAGGCTACACCGGGAAACCCTGTCTTGAAAAACCAAAAAAAGAAAAAAAAAAAGTGGGGCATGGTATAATCTCAGCACTGGGGAGGCAAAGGCAGGCAGATCACTGTGAGTGAGAAGCCAGCCTGGTCTACAAAGTGAGTCCAGGTCAGTCAAGGCTACACAGAGAAATCCTGTCTCAAAGAAAAAGAAAAAAAAAAGGCAAAGAGAGAGAAAAGAAAAAGCCGCTAACCTCGTCTGCTTTCCTCAACCACTGAACACAGCACACATTTGAAGACCATCTCCATTCCCTGCTTCACTGCCAGCTCATTCATCAGCCTCAACTACATAGAGTCTCTAAAAACCTAGCCACGTCTTACATTCCTAAAGTAGGCTGTTAAAATAGAAATTTTTGTTCACCTACCATTTTTCATAACTGTCTTCTTAAATGTGTTAAGATTTGAAATTTCAACTTGTATTTTCTCATAGTGTATTTCTTTACTTTCTTCTTTGTAATATTATTATTATTATTATTTAGTATGTCCTTCCTTGAATACAATGACTTGAGGCTAAGAGATGTGAATCAGGTCAATCTGAGGCGATGTGTTCTAAACACTGAATAGAGTGTACGATTACACATGTGCTAAAGAACTAAAAGCGAATTAGTAAAACATATAAACTTACCAGTTATCTGTTGAATGGATCCATTTAAGCCTGTCATTCCATTAACTTCTCGAAATGTTAGGAACTGTCCTGTCTCAAGCTTGTGAGGATGATTTTCAAGACAAGTGACAATGCCTGGATTAGCCTAAAAATTAGAGCACTCTATTGAAAACCAAGCTGTTATAGTCTATTATTTGCATTTAAAAATAATAGCCTATAAATATGAAAAATCAGCATTCCTAAACTCTAACAATTTTATTTAAATTAATTACTATAGTCATACTTGCGTTATGTTTGAAATGAAAATTTCTTTTGGTTCTTCTCCTGTTGTATCTGAAACTTCAAATTCGTCACCAAAATCACAAAACAACCTGGACCAAATTCCATGAACATCTGCACTTATAAACTGAAAAGACAAAATACATTTATTTATGTGAACAGAAAAAAGCCCACTTCAGTTATCTTATGTCATTTCAAAATAATTTCATTTAGAATAAAGCATACTACTTGAAATGTAACATTATTCATGTATAGAATGAATCTTCTAAATAAAGATCAGCTTGGGAATCAAGAAATGTGGTATTGCCAGGCACGGTGGAGCAAGTCTTTCATCCCAGTAGTTGGGGGGCAGAGACAGGCAGATCTTGCTATTATACAGACAACTCCTGTCTCGAAAAATCAAGAACAGAAAAAAGGAAAGAAATGTGGTATTTGGTGAGGGGGTATCTGACACCATAAAATTAGAAGTACCTACAATCCATCACCATTATATACTGTATGTTGTTTCACTAATGAAAATCAAGGCTTGCTCATAAATTTCAAGTTCAATACAAAAGAAACTTATTTTGAGTTAATGGTTTGTGAATTAATTCATATTATTCTACAGAAACAAAAATGAACATACATTCACCAAAAGCCTTTGTTAGTGGAAATTAGAAGAGAGGGTTAGGCTGGGCGCAGTCTACAGGAAAAGGCCAAAGACGTCAAAGTGTAAGCCAGGCTGCAAAAGGTACATGTGATGTTCCTTAACACAACTCCAAATGCTTTACAAGAAGTACGTAATTTTTATAATAATGGCATTACTCTTTCTTTTTTCTTTTTCTTTTTTTTTTTCGAGACAAGGTTTCTCTGTGTAACAGTCCTGACTATTCTGGACTCCCTTTTGTAGACCAGGCTGGCCTCAAACTCACAGTAGTCCACTTGCCTCTGCCTCTGGAGTGCTGTAAAGGTGTATGCCACCACACTCAGCTAATGGCATTGCCTTTATCCCAAAATTCTGTAAATAAATTAATTTTTGTGCTTAAAGCTATTTCTACAGCTATTACAAATCTATTCAGCTCTAAAGAAAAATATAGTCACAAAATCTGCATGACAGTGGTTGGACTTAAAATGTATAACATTAAGAAAGGTTATATATATTTTCTGTAGAAAAATTCATGTTCTAATTCATATGAGGAATCTAGCCAATAATAACATATGTAAATAATATAAATAGATGTGCCAGTGGAAAGGCATACTATATAGAAAGGAGAAAAAGAAAGGATAAATATTGGAGGGTGAGAAAGGAATGACTGCACGCAATGGACAAAGTTATGAAAAGGATATACAGCTAATTGTTCCAGTTCTGTCATGTTATGTTCTTAGTGGTGGATAACACATTCCATAGTCAAAAGGTAATAATATCCAATGTGGAGCTTTGTAGTTTTAGAATGACTATTTTGTACATACCTTGGTCTCCCCCCATCTCTGTGTGTGTGTGTGTGTGTTTATTTCTAAGTGTTTTCTTTGTTGCATTTTTTTATACAAGGTCTCATTACCTAGCTTGGAACTTGATATGTAGACTAGGCTGGCCTTGAAACTCAAAATTATCTACTTGCTTGCTTTTGCCTCCTTCGTGCTGGGATTAAAGGTTTGCACAGCAATGCTTGGCTACTTACAAGTCTTTAAAAATAAAGTTTATTTTAAAAAAATTTACTGTGATTGTACAGAGATTTTTAAAAAGAAATATAACTCAGTGAAAAGCTATAAACTGTGATATAAGAATATGTCCTTCCTTTAGTTAACTGTGTATCATATTAAATTATAATATTACCTTAATTGGAGGGCAATGAGAATGGCAAAAGTCATTGATCTTCTTTTGTAATGTCAGTTTCATTTCAGTCAATACTACGCACTGTTGAGAATAAAATAAAAATCAGAGTACACAATTACTTTTGTAAGTTACAACTTCTTAATTAGAAGCATGCCAATTCAAATTTTGCCAAAGAATCAGTTATCTCCACAAAAACTATCCTATTATATTGTTCTATGATTAAGTAAACTAAAATAAAAACATAGAACATATAGCCAAATTTAATAAATGCCTTTACTCTAAAGGACTCAAAATTAGAAGCAAACCGTAACACCCTATGTGTGTTTGCAATCTCCCAACAGAGGGTTGGAGTTTTATCTGTCACTGTCTTACAATCACTAGCCTAGCCAACAAAACATTACTTTCAGCTAAGCTACAAGAGTGACAATTGCAACTTTAAAAGATACTGGTCATAACTGTCTAAGTTCTACACTCAACAGGTTCACAAAATAATCTTTTGCTTTACAATATCAGTTAAATCACAATATTATTTAAGATAGCAAATAATTTCAATGCTTAATTTTTTATTAACACTGTGGTACAATAGGTGTGAAAACAAGATTTTAATATAATTACTTTAACTGATAGAAGTCAAATAATTTCTTGAGAGCCATTTGCTTATCAAGCATCAAAGTGGAGACAGATTCTCAGCTCTATGCTTTCCTTAGTGCTTATTATACATGAGTTGAATACTAGTTTACTGGCACATTTTCAGGTGTTGGCTTAAAATATGATGTGCTTGCTAGAGTGTAACATCCCTCCAAGATCTCTCATTTTGTATTCTTACTAGGTATGTCCTGAATAACCACTCTTTACTTGGAGCCATTCTGTTTTCTTAGGATTATATTTTCTATTTTAAAAACTTGAGGCAGAGGTACCATCTCTTTCAGGATAAGAGGCTTACTACTTACTGCAAAACAGTAGGTTGCCTAGCTTAAAGCAACTCACTACCCAATACTCAAGCAGGTGTCTACTAAGACTTCTGCATTGCATTGGTGGGGAGAAGGGCAAAGTTTGTGGTAGTAAAAAGTAATGTAATATAATGCCTACACCCTAAAACTTTGACATTTTAGATTATCATGTAAACTGCATATATTAGTAAGCTGTGTTATAAATCAATATATGCACCTACTATGCACTGATGAATCCAGCCCTTCTTATACACTTTATCTCACACCTACTTATGTTTCGCTGTGTGAAGGCAGATCAGGCACAGGCACATGTGCACATATACACACCATGCACACACACACCTATTCATGAACCAAGTTTTCTTTATCTATGTTCACACCTGAAGGGCATTTATGTTTGACTGCATATGTTCAAGCTGAATAATGCTGCAATACACATGGACACTGAAGCTCTTTGGTAAGCTGATTTCATTTAGGTTGGTTATATACCTAGAAGTAGGATACCTAGATTGTACAGGTTATTCTTTTAAATTAAAAAAAAAAAAAGCATTGATATTTTGCCTGCATGCATGCCCGTGCACCACTTGTGGGCACAGTGGCAGTGAATGAATGCAAAGGGTGATTTTTTTTTTTTTTTTTTGGGCTGAAGTTACAGAAAGTTGTAAACTCATGTACGTGTGAGGACTTGATTATCCAGTTTTCTGTAAGGGTAGAAAGTGATCTTGGCCACTGTGCCATTTCTCCAGCACCAAAATTATTAATTTTGAGGACCATTCAGATGGCTTCCCAGAACTATGTAATTTTTACTTCTTTTAATGTGGTATGAGAATTCCTTTTCTGTAGATTCTTGTCAGCACGTCATCATTTTTAAAATAACAGCTTCCTAGCTGGGTGAGATTTTTGAAGTATGTTATTTTTCATCTTATTACATAGTGGTCAGAGAGGACACCTCATACCTTTTTTCTTTGAGACACAGTTTCATGTAAGTCCAAGGTAGCCTTGAACTACTACTACTACTAATGTGTAGCTAAGAACGACATTGAATTTATGATTCTCCTGCCTCTGTCTAGCGTGGCGGGACTATAAGCACGTCTCACGTGTGGTTTTATTTGATGCTAGCAATCAAACTCAATAGTTCGTGCATGTTAGGTAAGCAATCTAGCAGCTATGCCGCATCCCTAAGTTCCCACGTTTGCAACTTTTGAGAATGTCTCAAGATTTGTTTTTATGTTTTGATACGTATTTTAAGGACTGTTTCCTATGCTGAGGATGTATATTCTATATTGTACACTTGTTGAAATTTTCTACAAATGTCTGTTACTCATTACACTATCTATAGTACTTCAATGTTGCATGTGTGTATGTGTGTGTGTGTGTGTGTGTGTGTGTGTGTGTGAGTGATTGAAAAAGAGAACTGTTACTAGGTAGAGCTGGTTGGCCTTATACTCAGTATTTAACCCAGTATGTTTTTTAAAGCTTGTGACAATCCTCCTTTTTTAGCCTCTCAAATATTGGGACTGCAGGTGTGTGTCACCACAGCCAGCTTGCTGTTAGTTGTGTCTGATGACCTGTCCATTGATAAAACTGCAGCACTGAAGCCCTCTTCTAACACTGTACTGGATCTTAGGTTTTTAAAATCTAATGTTTGTTGTTAGACGTTACTGAATTGACTCCTTGATTAAATGACTATTGCTGTTTTACCACTGTTTTTATGTCTACTCTATGTAAGTATATCCACTCCTGCTTACTTCTAGCATATATTTGCATGCGTTTGTGCACACACACACATTTGGCAGCCAGAGAAGGACTTTGGGGTGCCTTTCTTTATTGTAAGAGGAACGTCATATCACCCTGCGTCACGGTCTCTCACTGCTTAAGCTGGATGGCTGGGGCAGCTAAGACAGCACTCAGAATCCACCTGTCCTACTCCCACCACAGTGCCAACAAAGCCATGCCCTGCTTTTATCTTAGTGCTAAGGATTTGAATTCAGGTCCTTACACTTGCAGAGAAAACACTCTTACTCAAGCTATCTTCCCAGGTCTAGAATACCCATTTCCCCATTTCACGTTCAGACTTTTTGTGTTTACTACTAATGTATTGAATCTCGTTTTTTCATTCAGTCAATCTGCACCATCTAACCAGGGAATATTGTCCACTCACACTTAAGGTTAGTATAGATTATTTAAAGATGTATGTTTCACCTATTGTTTTAAATATCATCTGTTGAAGTTTGCATTTCTTCATGGGAAATAAATGCCATTCCACTCCCTCTTGGTAATGTAAGATTTTGTTGAACAGTTTGCTAGTTGTCGAATAGAGGCATCTTTTAAATGTGACTAGTTCACCTTTGTGGCACTGCTCTTTTCATTTTTCTTTTGTGTCTTCTTTACAAATAGGCTTTATAGTATTCGTTTTCTTCTGCATGTGAACTCCCTTGAGCATCTTTTGGCAGGCTAGTCTGGTAGTAATAAATTTCTTCATTTTCTCCACTTATTCTGAGTTTTTTTTTTTTAAATCTTAGAAAAATAGGCATTTCAGGTAATATATAAAGCTAGTTGAATTACTTTTTCCTATTGAGTAATCTATTTTAAGTCTAATGCAGAGATTAGACACACTTTCTTTTTTTGAATTTCAGAAGGCCTGATTCTAAGTTTAGATATTCTTTCTCTATTGATCTTAGTCTATTGTTAGAAATTCTCTCAACTATAATTGTCTGATTTGTTTAGCTCTTTGTTTCTAGTATTTTAATTTTTTTCGAAGAGCTTTTTGTTGAACTTTTCATTTATCTTATGTGCTGTTTTCCTTAACTATCATTAACTTCTTCAAATTTTACTAGATGTTCTTCTTTGTAACCACTGTTTTCATTTAACAGGCATTTTATCACTAGGTTTTCTTTGGCATTGGATGCTAGAAAGTATTTTTTTTTGGAGCTGACACTGTTTTCTTATTTCTTGTGTTCTTATGTATCTTAAAATTTGTGTTTCTGATAGATCATTTTTATAGATTATCCCCTAGCATTTTCTGTATTTGTGAAACATAACAAGCTAATATATTAAGAGCACTAACTGAATAAAGTCTGGTACTGGCTCCAGCACACGTTTAATCTAAGAACTTGTTTTCACCAGGTGCTAGAAAATCCTCAGCCAAAATTTTCCGACATTAACGTTTTCTTATGTGCAGTGCATGTGTACATAAACACTCTTAAAGGTGTCTGTGTAAGCCAGAGGTGGTATCTGGTGTCTTCTCCTATCACTTTCCACTGAGTCAGCCCCTACTGAACCTCAAGCTCATCAATTATGGCCAGGAAGCAATGGGGCTTAGGGTGGGTGTTGGGGATCTGAACTCTAGTGCTTCCGATTATATAGCTAGTCATTTATCCACAGAGCCATCCTGTCAGCTTGAGAGTGACCTTTACTATTGCTAGAAATCTAATGTCATAAAGTGAACTTTTTCATCTAAGCTAAAGTTTCTTATTTCTTGCTCAAACTTTCCTTATTTCTTTGTTCCACAGTATAATTTATTCATATTTATTTTTCAGCTCTCTAATGCATATTAAAGCTACTACTGTTTATCAACTAAATATTAAAATTTAAAAGATATAGCAGGAACAAATAAATGCATATTGTTAACAACCATTGAATTTCACCTGCATATTACTGCTAAATACTCTTCTTACATTCAGGGGTTCTTAGGGCTTTATCTCAAATGGAGTAATTTAATAGGTATTATTTTAATTTGACCATTTTTATTCTGTCCCTCAAGATATTAGGTTATACTAGTTATATAATTTCCTTGAAATCTATCAATAATATTTAATACAAAATACTAACCTGGTATTTTTCTAAGAAGGAGAGGTTTGTGGTTTCATCAAAAGGGGTAGAGGAAGATGACACATGCACATACGGATTTAGTTCTGCAATACGATGAAGTACAGCTTCAGCTCTAGAAAAAGAAATGCCTTCACTAATCGCTCATTTATTATATTCAGTCACAATGTTAGGCACAATTAGCGTAAGGACTTGCCAAATGAAATTTTAATGAAAACTAAATAAACTTTACTGATTTCCCGTTACTACAATCTGAAGACATACTATCACATTCTTTAGCAAGCCTAACAATTTTTACATATATCACTTTCCTTCTAATCTGTAAGCTTCTTAAGTCTTTTAATGACAGCAATACTACAGACTTCCTTGAGACACAAGAGTACAAATAGACAAAGAGTATAGTCAAGAACAGGGAGGCAACAGAAAAGGCAATGCAGTATTTGTCATGAAAGCAGAAGGAAGGGTGTTCTGAATGAAGGGTGAGAAAGGGAAGAGGGCTGGAGAGGTCAGTGTGTGGGGCAAGGGGCTAACAGCAAACTATAATGGCATATATGTATTAAAATGTCTCAATAAAACCCATTCTTTGCTAAATACTGTTTTTTTAAACTTCCTTTAATAATTTCAAATTCATTTCTAGGTAACAGGATAAATGTATCGAGAACTTGACAGAGGAAATAAATATATGCCCGTATTTATTTATCCAAGGCAGTGTGAATTTAACTTGACAAAGTAAATAACTATTACTAAACTGGCATTCTCAATACATAAAACATTCTTAAATATAATAGTTTAAAAAAATCTCATGACAATGTATCAAAGCAGCTTTACCTGTTTCTCTCATTAACAATATCATCTTCACACAAAAAGAAATTGGTCCCTAGATCCCATGCTTGGCATTTTTTTGTGTCATGAATTGTCAGCGCCTTGGGGAAAAAAGTAAAAAATAAAAGGGAAAACACTTGTTGAGTCCAGAATAGAACCAAGATCCATACCACCGCTGATGTCTTTTACAACATACTAGAAATACTATGTATAACTGAGTAACAAAGAAAACTTAGTGCTGCAAGAATTGAAAAGGATATGTAATTATATCTTTACTCAGAAAACAGGACTATAAACACCCGAAGAACCCTAACAATTAGGTGGAGAAACTACATCGTGAGTAGCTTTAAATTTTATGAAAGCAGCATATAATAAAAATCAACGTAAAGAAAGCATTCAGAAAAAACTATATAAAAACATCAAAATATAACCCTGTCTTGAAAAGCCAAAAAAAAAAAAAAAAAAATCAAGTAAGGGACAAATTAGAAAAACAATGTAACTTTTTCACATCATAAACCTTATAGAAGATTAATTTACAAGGAACATGTGAAATAATACATATTTATTGCTCTTGAATATGAAATGCTGAATATATAATAACTTCTCCATTCATTAGAGTGGCAAAGTTCAACAATTTGACAACAATATATTCTGTTTAAAAAGATGATGAGAATCAGTCACTTTCATGTATTATGGTGGTACTTCTGGAAAGAAGACATAAATTTCCCCTTTAACAGAATAATCCCATTTTTAGGAATCTGTCCCAAAGACATTCTTGGAAAGATTCAAAAACATTTACAGCCAAGCTTATTAGGTATAATTATATTAAAAACACTAGAACAAATTGTGCATCAATGGAAAAATTAGTATAATGTGATATATCCATACAGTGTATGGATTCACGTAACTATGAAAAAAATGAAATAAATATTCATCACTATGCAGTAATCTTTGGGACATGTTGTTAAGCAGTACAAAGTAAGGCACTTTAAGAAGCACAAGAAGACACAGATACATAAAGTTGAATAGGATATTTATGTATGCATGTATTTACTTATATTTAAATGCAAATAAAGAGCAAATCGAATTTAAATATGGATGACCTAAGGTGGAACAGAGTAGAAAAAAACCAGACTAACCAAAAAAATTTTTTATTTTCTGCTTAATTTTGAATAAAAGAAATACTCTATAGTAGTAATATTGAATTTAAGAAGTGAAAAAAAAAAAAAAAAAAAACCAAACAAATCCCAAAACAAAAGAGTCTAAAATGAAATGATATAAACTATTTTTGAATAGTATGCGTGATTAACTGCAGGAGTTACTGAATTTTTTATATATATATATCCATCAAAAGCGAGGGATTTTAGAAGATAAAAGATGTTAATTTTCAGTAAGTTATTAGTAATATTGAAACTGTATTCTAAAACCATGCTATACAAGTTAAGTATAATATAGGACAAGTAAGTGGACTGCATTAAGAACCATGAGGTTTTTTTGTTTTGTTTTGTTTTGTTGTTTTTTGAGACAGAGTCTCTCTGTGTAGCCTTGGCCATCCTGGACTCACTTTGTAGACCAGGCTGGCCTTGAACTCACAGTGATCCGCCTGCCTCTGCCTCCCGAGTGCTGGGATTAAAGGCGTGACCCACCACACCCAGCTAGAACCATGAATGTTACAATAAGAGAAAATACAAATATACAAAGTAAAAGAAGTAATCCATCATTCCTACAGGTGAATTAGACATTTTTGTAGTAACTTTAAAAATTTTTTATTTATTTTATGTATATGAGTACTCTGTTTGCCTGTACACCTGCATGCCAGATGAGGGCATTTGAAGTAAGTGGTTGTGAGCCACCATGTGGTTGCTGGGAATTGAACTCAGGAGCGTAGGAAGAGTAAATCTTAACCACTCTTAACCGCTGAGCCATCTCTCCAGCCCCTGTAGTAAATTTTAATATTAAACTTGAATATACATGTTTTAGCTCTCTCTCTCCCAATAAGACTTAAAGTGACAAAGACTATGGGGGTTATGTCAAAAGAACTCAGAAACTTAAGATTCCACTAAGAAAGATGAATCAATTTCTGTACTATTAAAAATAGAATATACAATGAATAAAAACATCATAGCAGTATATTTAAATACACAAGTTTAGTCTCAGCTGTGGGATAGTCAGGATGACTTCTGGAAGGTGGTAAACAGAAAAGAAGTCAGTGTTGTATGTATCCAGCCTTCTGTATAGGCAGTGTCATCAAGTAATCAATGAAGAGAAAAATTTTTTTCTAAAATATTATTAAAGCTAATAAATGAAGAGGGAATGACAACTACAATTAATGGATGTAATGAATCAAGGTAATAATGATTAATGGCTAAAACAATAATACAAAAGAGAAAAAGATAATGTTATCATCTCCTGGTAGAACACAGTACTTCCTGTCAAAGTCTTGCCATAGGAATTAGATCTAAATTTGACTGTGGAATGACTACCAGCTTATAGGACAATACAAGACAGAAGTATATGCCACAACTATTTTCACCCTTTCTACTGTACTGGATAGAGGTCTATGCAGCTCTGGCTGGCCTGGAACGCACTATGCAGAGTGGGACGAGGCTCGGTCTTAACCTATAGGTCGTCCTCCTTCTGCCTTCAAAAGTGCTAGAACTAGACACGTGCCAGTATATGTGCCACAAAATGATGACTTTCTTCAATAAATAAAATTTTGTCAAGGTGAAAGAGAGTTAAAGAAAAAGTTGCAGTATATATACATTCTCCTTGGCTCTTGATTAGAACAAAAACACTTTTAAAAAGATTTCTGAAGAAACAAAGCTGAACTTCAACTGGACATTTCATTTATGCTAGCAAGCTCTCAGGGCAGCACCAACGAACACCCCGCAGCTCTTGATCATCTTTTGGGTAACCCCTCCTCTGGACTGTGGGCTAGCGTCGTCCCTCTTGTTGAGTGCCTGAGGAAGCCCGCTGTCATGCTGTCAGCAGCACTACAGCGACAGGCATATAGCTGTAAAATCAGAGTAACCTCTGGTCCACAGCCAGTAAGGAGCTGGTGTCCGAACAAAGCTGGCTATAACCAAATATGAGCTTTGCAAACAAATTCTTTGATAAGATACCCTCAACACAACTATAGCTTCTACAAATACTGTCTGAAGACTTGTGAGAAATCCTAACAGAACAGGCTAAAATATTTGCCAATGCAAACTGGACATAATAAATGATAAACTTTACAGAAAATGATTTTATAATAATAAAAATGAATAAAAAATAATAAATCAAAACATTTTAAGGTGTTAAAATGGTATTGAAATAGTGGCTATGTTAAAGATATATACTAAGATATTGAAGAATGATAAAATATCTGAAATTCTTATTAAAAGAATTTAGCAGTTGCAGCCAGTAGGAAATAGGAAGCAAATTTATGAAACATGCAGGTACACTGAGTTGGTAACCAAAGTTATGGATAGATAATGAGGAATGCATTAGGTAACTCTTTTTATATTTAAATTTTCAATAAATTAAAAGCAACAACACAGAACTGATCATTCTGTTATGTAAAATGAAGAAACAATAAGACAAAATACATTATTACTACACAACAGCAAAAACAAAATAGTTCATAAGAAACCACTTTTCATATTGTGGATGTGTACTCACCTTAATCCCTGCAAGAACAAGATTCTTTGCTATAAAGGAAAAAGAAAAGGCGTAACTTAGCATTGCAAATTCATAACAAACATGGCTTCATAGAATTTCTTCATATTTCTGAGTAACTATTAACAATTTTTTACTTGTTAAAGAAAGTTAGAAAAATGAATTAACACAATTTTGCATAACCTTACAATTAAAAGATATCTATTCGGTTTTAGTGTTTGAATGAATAAACAATGCAACCACAATGAAGCAAGAACGGAATATTAAACCAGGTATGGTGGCACACGCCTTTACTCCCAGGCACTAAGGAGGCAAAGACAGGGATTTTTGTGAAGTCCAGGCAAGTGTGATTTACATAGTGAGTTCCAAACAGCCAGCGTTACATAGTGAGATTGTGTCAATAAACAAAACAAAAGAATGACCAAGTAAGAGGCCCTTTTGTGTGTGTGTGCGCGCGCGCACCTGTAGCACACCTGTGCTACAAAATATTTTGTCAATTAAATCTGATCAGCATTTTGAGTCTAATATCTTTTAAAGAAAATAAGAGAATAGTCTTTATCTTATGCAGCTCAAAGTATCACAAGAAGAAGTATAAGAAAGAAAAATACTGCTTACCAATTTCCACTCCAAGACCACCCATACCACTTAAGAAGACATGGGATTTGGCCATCTTCTGCATTGCTGTGTCACCAAGAACATATCTCTGTCGACTATATGTAAAACACAATGAAAAACAAATGATTATTTAATCAAAATAAAATATGCCTTAAAGTTTTACAAACTAACAGCATGACACTCGATTCTGTCCAGAGTTGTTTTAGATGATTTGTACAGCCCTTAGTTAACCAACTGAACTGCTAACAATATAATAAACTTTGAACAATTAATGCAGTTTGGCACCACGAGCCACAGTTAGTATAAACTGTCCCCTTTATGGAATTATGTTAGGGGGACTTGTCACTGTTTCATTCTCTCCTGTTCCTCTCATTTAGTCTTTTCAGTGGTCACTACGAACCTTTGATTCTGCTTTGTTTTTGGGTTTTTAAAAAAAGATTTATTTATTATGTAGACAGAATCTTGCCTGCATGTACACCTGCACACCAGAAGAGGTCACCAGATCTCATTACAGATGGTTGTGAGCCACCATGTGGCTGCTTCATATTGAATCCAGGACCTCTAGCCAGCGCATCTCTGCAGCCCCTGCTACTTTGTTTTAAAACTGACTACAAGCACAATTTTGGAGGAAAAAATTCAGTTTTTTGTTTTGTTTTTCGAGACAAGGTTTCTCTGTTACACAGAGCCCTGGGTGTCCTAGACTTTATTTGTAGACCAGGCTGGCCTCAAACTTATAGAGCTCCTTCTGCCTCTGCCTCCCAAGTGCTGGGATAAAAGGTGTGCACTATCATACCAGGCTAAAATTCAGTTTTTAAAAAGAGAACTGGCCAGAAAATTCTTGACTACTAGTTAAGTTATGCACCCGAGGAACAAGCACAATCGGGTCAGGGATTTTATATATATATATATGCACTGAAAAATTTAAAAAGTACTCATTGACATATCAGCAGCAACAGTTTATCTGGGAGAATTAGTCAGAAACAATAATACAGCAGTCCTTGTAGATAATACTAATGCCAATAAATTCTTAGGAGAATCAGATATAAAAGAGTTTGGTGTAAGCAAATAGTTTTAGTATTGCTTTGGTTATAAATATTTACTTCTGAAATTAAAACACTGATATGTGTAACATAAAATAATTTGCATATTTGGTATTTCAAAAACCTAGAAGTGTTGTCTAGTTAGTTGAAAACTGTATTTTTATCATTTCCTTCCTTGTTTCCCAGAAGGCAAGTTGATTTACTTGCAGTGCTAGGGACTGACCTCAGAGAAGGAGCGCAATCTACCAACTAGGTGGTATCTTGGCCTAAAGCCCACAATTTTATTTTTAACCAGTATTTATGACTTTAGTCTTAGAAGTAAAAACTACATTTACTCCCACTAAAACTGTTATTTGAGTGTGTTTCGCTTGTTTTCAACTTTATGTGAATTAGATCATCTTGAACGTGTGTTTGTTTCTTTGAATGAAATTAATTTTTTATTTTCTTCTGAGAGTATAGTTTTTCCCTTTAAAGATTTTATTTTTGAAATTAAAATATTATATCATTCTTTCCTTCTAATCTCTTCCGTGTAGCCCAGTGCCTCCTTTTACTTTGCTCTCTTGCAAATTCATAGCCCCTAGCATCTTTTTAATTGTTTTACACTTACACACACACACACACACACACACACACACACACACACACACACACA
>OU015756.1:29810632-29827637 GCA_907169655.1 Acomys percivali | reverse complement strand
CACACACACACACACACACACACACACACACACACACACACACACACTCTCCTATATATATAAACACAATCTGCTCAGCTTGTATAATGCTGTTCATATGTATATACTTTCAAGACTGGCCACATGTTATAGATAACCACCTAGGGGACTCTTTCTTGAGTAAGACTATTTTCTCCTACTCTCCCCAACTAAGGCATTCTTCGGTTGCCTATAGTTCTCTGTCTGTGGCTGGGACCCTTGAGAGTTCCCTCTTCCAAGTTAACATGATATATATGGGGCTTAACCACAGGGGCCAGTAGAGGGCATCAGATACCCTAGAACTGGAGTTACAGGAAGCTTATGAGCTGCCTGATGTAGGTGCTAGGAACTGAGCTCCAGTTTTCTACAAGAGCAGTATGTGTTCTTAGCCACTGACCACCTCACTAGTCCACACTAATGAGATTTATTCATGTTAGTGTAAATGGTGAGTGATTTTCGTTTTTCTGACCTATCATTCAGGTGACACTATTAAGTGGGCATGCCACACAGTAGAGAATGTGACCAGTAAAAAGATACCATCAAGGCAGTTTACACTGAGCAAGTCCTAGCTGCTAAATTTTACCTTTGCTAAAGGAATACTATGTTCTCATATTTTAATGTAGTAATCCTAATTGTACTTCCTTGGAGCAATACAGAATCATCAATCCATCTTTGAAGACCTATAGATTATATTCACAATTCAGCATCTTCTCCGCTAATACCTCCAATTCTATAATTCCTAACACAAAATCATTCCCAGTCCCTTGCAATATTCTAAACAACTTCTGGATGCACTTCAATGACCTTCATTATGTGTCTGTATTATTTACTAGCAATGATATTCCAGGAGGCTAGAGACATGTCTCAATGTTTAAGAGCACTTGCTATTCTAACAGAGAACCTGGATTAGGTCTGAGTACCCTCATGGCAGTTCACAACCATCCATAACTCAAATCCAGGGGGATCTGATGTCCTCTTCTTACCTCCACAGGCTCGAGCCATGAAATGTGATACACACACACACATGCATACAAAATAAAAATATCTAATTCTTTAAAAAATTAATACTTGAGGAATTTTATGTATTTACTCTGCAGAGAAAATAGTATAAAGAACTTCATAAGGGTACTTACTAAAAGGGTCACATAGTAAATAACTTAAAAAGTGTAAAATACTCAGCAAAATGCCCATGGCATGCCACTGTGAGATAAATAATCAAACATCTGCATATGGTAAACACACTGAAGTACTAGAAACTATGGGGATCTGCAATACAGAAGATTATTTGTACTTAGGAATAGAACAGTTCGGAAATAAGGTTCATTTAGGTTGAATTCTAAAGAATTAGTAGCAGTTCAAAGATTCATCAAGATAGGGAAAGCACAGAGATGTGGCAGAATGACTGTTTAGCATGCACAATGCCCTGGGTTCAATCCCCAGCACTGCATAAGATAGGCCAGATGTTGTTGCCTGTAATTTCAGCACCTAGGAGCATCCAGAATTCAAGATCATCCTCAGTTATAAATTTATGGCCAGCCTTGGTTACCTGAGAACCTGCTTTGGACCAATGTGAAATAACAGGAATCAGATTTACTCTCCTGTTTTAAGTAACTGGAAACTCAACAAAATAAATAACATCACTAAATAACTGAATAGCAATCTCTGAAAAAAAAAGTCATCCATCACTCAATCAATCCATCATCTACATCTGTGAGGCCAAGGTACTGGGGAAACAGTCTGAGCCAGTCCAGAGCAGTAGGGTCAAGTCATGTCCTTCCCCTGCCCTGGGCCTGCATGTCATAGTGTACATAGTGCTGGGCCGCCTACCTTTGTCCACACCAGAGGAAGTTAATTAAAGACAGCCAGGTTAAACTTCCTCTCTCCTTATATGGTCATGTTCAGAAAGCACCTGGAATTCCGCTTCATGCAAATAATGCACCAGCACATTAGCCTTGGCCAACAATGTACACTCACCCCAAAAGTCTCTACACACTCCCTAAAGGTTCAAACAGCCTTTGTTTCTCCCCACTTAATGAAGCCTGTCTCCAGAGAATGTTTTCACCATTCTCATCAACCATCCCCAGGCCGTTCCTGCCTAGCTTTACCTCTCAGGCCACTAGTCTGGAGAGGAGGTGGAGTGGAAATGACACCTGTCTGTCTGTCTGTTTGTTTACTTATTTATTTATTAGGTTGGGTCTCACTAAGTAGCTCTTACTATGTAGCTATGTGGATCAGTCTGGCCTCAACTCACAGAGATTTGCCTGCCTCTGCCTCCTGCAAGGTGGCTTAATATCTCATCATACTGAAGGCCTTATTTGAGCTATAATCTGAAGAATTACTAGGTTGCAACAGAGGAAAGGAAATGCAACTGGAATCTGGTGGTCTTCCTAAATTAAAAAGCTATAAATTTAAGAAGCTAGAATTTGTTAGGAAGATGGTCCACCAGGTAAAGGTACCTGTCACCAAGTCTGACGACCTCAGTTCAATCCCTGAGACCTACAGGGCAGAAGGAGAGAACCAAGTATCTCTAACTATTTGTCCTCTGACCTCCACACCCATGCCATAGAATGAGTGCACAAACACACACTGTAACATGAGTGGATACACACAGACGCACATACAAATAAGTATTTTAAATATTTAATGAAATAAGAGAAAGCTAAGAGCTTTTAAAGTAGAGGACCACAAAGTGGCAGAAGGTTCTCCAACTTAAATTGAGTACAGATTAGCAAACATATGAAGAAAAGTCTAAAGCTGGAAGAATCACCTCAAAAGACAAGGAGAATAATCACTATTAATATAGAGCTCCATAAAATTTTGTGTTTTGCTAAAGCTAAGCATAAAATAACTAAAGTTAAGCATAAAATATATCACAATATAAAATGCATTAGATCCAGTATTAAGAATATTACATAAGGGGGCTGGAGAGATCGCTTAGAGGTTAAGAGCAGTGGCTGCTCTTCCAAAGGTCCTGAGTTGAATTCCCAGCAACCACAAGGTGGCTCATAACTATCTACAATGAGATCTGGTGCCCTCTTCTGGCACACAGGCATACATAAATATTAAAAAACAGAAAAGAAGAATATTACATAAACAGTTAAGGAGCACACTGTTTTTTTTCCTGGACTCACTTTGTAGACTAGGCTGGCTTCGAATTCACAGCAATCCGCCTGCCTCTGCCTCCCGAGTGCTGGGATTAAAGGCGTGCGCCACCACCGCCCGGCTGAAGGAGCACACTGTTTTCAAGTAATTTAACTGTGTTCCTAAATAACACTAAAGAGTATTTTAGGAATCTAAAATTATGATGCATCTAAAAAAATGTAAAATCCACAAGGTCTGACATCAATTTAAAAAAAGTTATCAGGAACACGAAGCAGGGAAATACAACCCACAATGAACTAAATATAACCAGCAGGTGCACATTCAGGAATAACACAGATGCTTGAACTAAAAGACAAAGACACTGAATCAATTATAAATATAATTAATTGCTCAAGAAGGCAGAAGGAAATAAAAACCTTCAGAGAACAGAACTACAAATCTAAGATTAAGAACAGACTGGATGGAACTAATGACAGATATGACACTACAAAGACAACCTGAAATTCAGCAACAGAACTTCCCATGGTGAAAATAAATAAAGTCCAAGAAAGTTAGAGTAGTTCATTAGGCCTAATATACATGAAATTGGAATTCTTAAAATAGAACAAGAAGAGGAGGGAAAAATATGTGAATGGCTAATACTCAATTTTTTCCAGAAATACTAAACTCAGATACAACAATTTGAAAATTTTCCGAATGAGAAATATAAGGAAAACTACTGTGGTCTATCACACACCACAGAAAGGAGTTAAAACCTTACAAGTTGCTATAGATAATGGAATGTTATGTAAGGGGAAAAGGTCAGGGTACCTATCACCTATCTTTCTCTCAGAAAATCAGAAACAGCACTTTTAGAAGTATAGACATTAAAGAAATAAAATAACAGTACCAAAATACAGTGACCTGAAATTCCACTCACCAAAAACATTTCTCAAAATAAAAAGTAAAATAAACCTCTTCGAACATATAAAACCTGAAAAGAAAAGTTGCTAAAAGCCTTTAATATAAGAATTGTTAAGTCACTTAAGCAGGCAGAAGACAGTGAGGTAAGAATCTGAATTTACAGAAAAACATGGAGAATATCAGAAATGAAAAAAAGCCGGGGTAAATACATGGTTTTAACCTTAAAAATTGACTTAAAGATAACTGTTTGTGACGCTATTAATACAGTATGAATTTACAACACACACAGAACTAAATGTAAGATAATAATAGCATAAATCTTCTATTAGGAAAAAACTCACACCATTGTTTTATACAAGAGAAGTAGTAGTATGACTTTAACTTTATTATATAAAACTAATGATAATTATACTCAATGAAGTGAAAACTAAAAAAAAGAGGGGCTGGTTCAGCAGGTAGTGTTAGGCACAAGCCTGAAGGAACCCAAGGTAGACAGGGAAATTTCCCCAGATAGCATGACCAGCTGGGAAACAAGCATTTACATGAGCGTGCGTGGACATTTCACAATCAAACCGTAACATTCTGCCTCATCTTCAGTCCTAACAGTTCCAATATCACAACAATATCAAAAGTCAACAGTTATTCTGAGATTAAAGGCAAACTCGTAGCTGTGAGCTGCAATATAAAACACCATGTTACACACATGTAATATAAACCAGCAAAATATTTTCACCCTCATACACATAGGGAAGGGAAGGACAGAGTCAAAGCCACACCAAAACTGAGCAAGGCAGACATCTTTGCCCAGCATCTGCTGCACATGGTGCTGTGACTATTACGCAGCATCGCCTGTTTAGCCTTTCTGGCTGGAACTACGTGCTCTCTGTTGGCTCTACGTGTTGCCTGCGGCTTTCCTGACCAGACATTGCATATACTGACCCCAGGTCATTCACTGGAGCTTAGGTTTCAGTCTCACAGCTGTAAGCATCACTGTCAGAGGCTACCTGAAGGGTCCTGACCTTTCCACTCCAAAGCTCATTGCACTTATGTCACCAGTCAAGTGACAGAATTCTTACTATGCTGCTTGGCATGTAGAGACATGACAGGGCTCTTCACGAACGCTAATGCTCCCCTCACAGACATATTTCTTAAAGTATGGAAGTCAAATCTTCTAGATCTTTTCAATTTAGAGGACAGGCTTTTACAAGGAAAAAATCTACTCTAGCATTCTAATTTTCTTGAACTTTGTTAGTAAAATGTGTGTGTGTGTGTGTGTGTGTGTGTGTGTGTTTGACTACTGATGTATGTGTACAAGTCCAAGGACAACTTCTGTGGAGTTGGTACACTCCTTCATCATGTAGCTGTCAGGCTTGGTGGCAAACCACTTCTCCAGCCCGGAAGTCACCTCAACTCATCTACTCCCTCCTCCTAAAGTTTCAACATTACCCCCAAAGTACCACCAACTAGGGACCTTTAAGTACATAAACATGTGGCACATCTCACATTAAATTCCATTCAAATTATAACTCTCAGTCACGTAATATCTGTCATCTAATATTGTATTTTCTGGAGAGGTCACTGAAATAATCCTCCTCTAAAATTGAAGGCATAAGAGAAGTAACTGAGGAAACTCCTACACTCTCAATAAGGTTAGTAAAGCCTCTTGTCTATACTCAAGTCCTATACTTTCATATTGGACAAAAAAATTCTTCTTAGTCCTGTCATTTAAGTCTAGAAAAACTAAGGTTTGCTTTCATAATTTAAAACTTTCGTACTACATACAGTATGAGAAGACCCCACACACACACAAAAAAACCCTTCAATTTTAATTTGAAAGGAACGTGTAGGATATCCATAGAAAATTCTGCATGGACATAGTCTTCAAACAGACTATGCGACTCTGTACTAATGATCAGAGAAGGTAGGTTTCAGTCTCTGAGGTTCTTACCTGTATAACCCATCATCGATTTCCACAGATTCTGTTGACATGGTAGGCAAATTTTTACTTGCACTAGGGGGAAAAAAACCAACAAACTTTTAAAGAGCAAATATGGCTTTTAAATAGTCACACTCTAAATATGAAATTCAATTGTGCATGAGACCGGTTACTAAATTTCCTGAAGGTCCTTACATACCAAGTGTATGTTTTATTAGATATCATCTTTCTTAGATTTAAAGAAAAAAAATGGTTTGAATTTTACTAACTTCTATGTGCAGTGTTTACTGTTGAGATTTTTAGAGCCACCAGACAATAACTGCATTCACATCATCTAGCTAATAAAGTCAGCATACTCACACAACATACTACTGTGTGTGTATATAATAATGTAATAACGACATCTATGAGACAATAAAAATTCTCCAACTAAGGGGTGGTGATTTGTATTAAATACTATTTCTCAAGCCGATTTTTAGCAACATTGACCTGGGCACGCAATATTGTTTCCTACATCCAGTAAATTGTAGTATCCGTTTCAATATGCAGTGTCCAAAGATAAAGGATTATGTTAAATGACCATAATAAATCCACCACATCTATATTTGGTATACAGTATCCTTGGTGCTTTATTAATTCTAAGATGACTGAAAGAGAAAGAACGCAAACACTGGTGAGAGTATGTATACCAGGGCCCCAGTCTCATAATTTTGCAGGTTGGGAACTAAAAACTACAAGACCCTCCAGGGGGAAATAATCATAAGAGCCTTGGGTCCTCCCTGCGCCCCAGCATCCCCGGTAGTCAACAGGAGAGTGCTCGGGGTGTTCAGACCGCCACTGACTCATCCTGACTTGTGCCCTCAAGTAACAGTTTTCTGAGCAGCGCGGCTGGAGGGAGAGAGTGCACAGTGGCGCTACTGTAAGCCGGGGCTCTCAAGGAAAGGTGACAAAGCAACAGGAGCCACAACAGGCCCGTCAGAAGTGCTGTGACCCGAGGGGGAAAAACGCTAGACCCTTACCTGCAACCGCGAAGACCAGGGCAGGGCGCGGGCGCCGAGGCCGAGCGCCCACGCCGCCACACCCACCGCGCGCCCGCCCACCCGCCCGCTCGCTCGCTCTCCGTGGCTCCGCGCGGCCCCCCGTGGCCTCCGTGCGAGACCGGAGCCCGCGTCCGCGTCCCTCAGCTTCACTCCGCCCTAGCCAGCCCGGGACCAGGCCTCTCTCTCTCTCTCTCTCTCTCACCTGCAGGCTCCCCAGGACGAGCAGGACGCCTCTTCACAGGCGAGCGAAGCCGACGGTTTGGACTGCTCCATCGCCTTCCGAGACTCTGGAGCGGCTAGGGAGGGAGGGAGGGAGGGAGAGAGGGCGGTGGGGGCGGGGTACGAAAGGAGGCGGGGCCGCGAGGGTCAAGGGGCGGGCGACGGCGTCACGAGGGGCGGAGGTGAGGGGGGGGAGTGCGCCCAGGATAGTGTTTCCCGTCAGCCCCCGGGACACCTGACTTCCGGTTGGGGAGGGGCAACTGGGCGCGCTTCCTTGCAGGTGAGGGGAGTGGCTAAGTGAAGGCGACCGAGCGCTGAAGGGCGGACGCGGAACCAAAACACTGGAATTACGCGTCACCTCCGGCTGTAGGAGCTGAAGGCGCGAGGGAGTCGACTCGAAAGCGGCTTAGGTGACAAGAGTTTACCTTGCCGGTTCTTGAGTATAACACCTAGAGAGGAGGTCATTTTTCCCCAACAACAACAACAAAAACAAGACATATCTGGGCGGGGACTCAACCTAAAAGATTCTATGTAGAATAGTTTTGATCATCTACTACGTGTGCGACGCGGTCACAGAGTTCTATAGTCAAGTGACTTTAGAGCTGTAAAGTTTGCCGTTTTCATTTCATGGGAGGAAACAAACAAAACAAAACAAAAAAACCGTACCGTTAATGATTTGGTCAATAGCCAATAACCCAGATTTCCAGCACACTCGTGTCTGCGGATTTCTCATCTAACTCCCCCCCACCCCCCACTGACTCTCATTTTAACCATTTTTAGGAAACAATTGTGTGGATTATAACCAGCAGTGTATTTCAAGAAACATCGGCCCTATTTTTTAAAGTGGCATCTACTTTGACTATAGATTATAATACAACATTCTGTGAAGAATATTTTTACTTCAAATTGTCTTGTATTTTGAGATGAGAGTCCTGAAAACCCTATATTATCCTGTGTGTCCATCTCCACACTGTTTCCAAAACTGAGCATCTCAAAAAGCTAGCTTGTGTTGTTTGTTTACCTTGGTTTCATCTGCAGGATAGGTTTGTTTTTTTTTTTTCAATTTAATTGTGGACCTTTTTTGTTTTTTTACATTACCATTAAAATTAACTTAGCTATGTCTTATTCTTTCAAAGTTCTGCTCTAGCACTGTTTTTATTATAAAGAGTTTTGGGGTTTTTTGGTTTTGTTTTGTTTGGACATGTGCATATATGGTGCTAATTTTGCTCCCCCCTTTACTTTCAGGAAACACAGATACTTACATTACAATTCATAACAGTAGCAAAATTATAGTTATGAAGTATCAACAAAAATGATTTTATGGCTGGTGGTCACCACTAAACGATAAGCTGTATTAAAAGGTCACAGCATTAGGAAGGTTGAGAACACAGTCTTAAAGCTTATACTATTCCCCTACGCCACCAGGGGTTTTAGTTAGAGCCTTTAACACACTGGTCTGAAAGAGTATTTAAGATCCAAACCACAGTAGCAGGCATCTTACATTTAACGAAATATTGTATAAGTTTTTTCAAACATCATAAAATGGTGATTCAGATCTTAACAGTTTTTTCATGTTTTGCCATCTTTATACATTGGGAAAAATAGATTATGACTAGACATTTTGACGTTTTATGACATAAGAAAGTATGATAGTATATTTAGAATATTAAAGGAAGAATGTATATGCCAATCATTTTGTATCCAGAAAAATCAACACTAGTGTTCAAACAGTACAAACTGTTATCATCACTTGATAGCAACAACTGATAAGACTATTGTCTTCATGAATCAATATTAGAGAATATCTTGAGAACCAAAGTAACTAAATAAACTTTTATTTGGGAACAGGCTCAAATTCTGGGTAGAAAATCACAAACCATTGTTTGTGTTGGCTTTTGTGTTCCTCCTACTTCCTTTCTGATTATTAATTTCCCCAATTTCAATTGAAATTAATTTTCAATTTCTGAGCTCGAGGCACCTCTTTCAGCAATATGTTCCTTGTCTGTGATATTATACTCCTCATTATTAAACTCAGTACTCTGTTGCTCACTTGTCTGCTAGGTTCTTGTCCCTGGACCATTAGTACAGGGCAGGAACCTGAGTTCTGTAAGTACAAATCCTTCTGAAAAAACCTGAGTTGCAAGGGGCAGACTGAGTGGCTTCTAGCAAGGAGGGAACGAATTGACTACAGAAACCATGGATTACTTTTCCAAACAAGTGATGAACACATATTTATTGTAGGACTTTAGGGAAGCATAAAGTTTAGGAGGCATTAATATGAAGTAGCATTCTGATAGGCTAAAAACAAATAAAGAAACAAACAAACAATCCTCCCCCCTAAAAAAAATCCTGCTCTAGTTAAAGGATCTATGTTAGGTCTGAACTACAACATGGACCCAGGACACCATTTTCTTGGAAACTACAAAATATAGATGCGAATTAAGTTCACAAATGTCTTGATTATGGTTCTGCTACTTGTTGGGGGAAGCTATTTCTTTTGACAAAGTGATATGGATCTTCTAACAACAAAGGATAGAGTCATCTTATTGTGGAAAATTCAAACAGTAAAGTGTTTGAAAATCTACGGTTTTAGCTAAAATGGTTTTCTGTGCGTGAAGTCCATTGCTTCTCAAGGCAGAGGATTTTGTGATATGATGAAACATGTTCTTAAGAGCAATTTTACTAACTTTATGTCTGACTTCATCTGTATCTATTACTGCTATTAGGGAAAATAGAATTTTTTTTTAAATTTCCTTACTCCAAGGTGATCTTTGTTTTCCATGGATTTAAGGGAAACTTTTCTAACTTAAAAGGCTATCAGTCCTTGTTATGTGGCGTTAAAAAAAAAAGTGGCCTGCTGCTTGTCATTTCTTCACCCATTAATTCTTCACCCTGATGTGGACTGTTTTTCTTCTTTTCTCAGTCTCCGTGCTATGCGTCTGTGTACATGTATGGATATGTGCATGTGGTGGCTACATCCTGTTCTTGTAGTGTAATAATTGAACTGGACCACCAACCTCACAGCTAAGAATTGATTGCTGAAGTCAAGTCGGTACACAGGTTCCTGAAGTTTGAGCAAGATTTTTGCCTGAGGGTGTTGTCCTAAAATCTGAGCTGATTGGAGGAAGGTAACTATTTAGTCCAGAGGTAAAAGTAAAGTTTTGTAAAGGAAAAACTCTTTATTAAAACCTTAATAGTTATCTACTTATATGGGCTGTGCACTGGAATGCATATGCTGCAGACTACATATGCTTATGTCACCCAGACTCAGATGTTGAAACTGAACATCCACTGTGATGGAATTTGAAGATTGCTGAAAGCTTAGAGATCCCTGTTATCCTTCAGGCCTTATAAGGGCATAGCAAGAGACATTCTTCCCAGAACCAGAGACGGCCTTTGTGATAGATACCAAATCCCTGGGGACTTTGTAGTTTCCAGGTGATTCAGTTTTGGTCACGTATCATGTATAGCTTCCAGGCAGTGGGCTCACTCAAGTTGTGTAGAAGGGAAAAAAATATAACGAAAGATGAAATTAGGAACAATTAACTCAGCTAGAAGAAAATCAAGTAATTTTTGGCCAAGAACAAGAATTAAGGTTCCTGTACCTAAGCTGCCTGACCAGTTTACACTTCCTGTTCTCATCAATACTAATTCATTGCATGCTTTCTTTTTTTTTTTCTTGACTGACACAATATGAAGATCATCTTTCTTACCTTTCTTTTCTCCTTGGTTTGATAGCCCCGATCCTTCAGGTCAGAGAACATCAAATATCAACAAGCCTCTTACCTCTTGTTGGACCCCACTCAGCATTACTTCTGAGAGATGGTGCTAAGAGTTTGATGTCCAACAGGGTTCCCTGCTTACACATGTGGGTCTATAAGTTAGGACCATATTTTGTGCTGTCTAACCTGCTTCCTCTATTCATAACTTGAGTCTCTCTGTGCCTCAGTGGGACTTCCTTTACTGAATTCTGGCCATTGCTCCTCTTTAACAGTCTGTGGTTCCCGTCTTGAATCTTGCCTGAATAGTGACACCTCTTTCCACTTTTAGTTTATATTTGACAAAGTTTATTTTTGCTTGTGCTGGCATAAGGAGTCTGTAGTAACTCAGGTACGGCTATACATTATAACTGGCCAATACATAGGATCCTCTGTGTGTTGCAGGGAGAGCATAATTAGTGTTGACCAAGAGTGAGGTAAACTACATAGAAAAGGTGAGATGTTTTTTCTTCTTCCAGAGTTTTACCATAGATTTTCCTTATTATCCCTGATTGGAAATTCTAAAATTTGAAATGTTGCAAAATCCAAAGCCTTTTGAATCTTAGATGCTATACCTGACTTCTTGTGACAGGCTACAGTCAAAACATACGTGCACTAAAAATATTATACAAAATTGCCATCAGGTTATGATTATGACAACATACAAGGTTATATGAAGCAAGTGAATACCATGTTCAGACATAGGTCTTATATCCAGAATACCTTATTATAAACATTTGTTTCAAACTCTGAAAAATCTAAACGGTAAAGAAAGTTACTTATGAATAATTGATCATGTTTGAGAGTAAAGACAGTGTCCATAAAGATGCTCAGCAGGTAAGGTAACTTGCTGACAAGTCTGAGGACCTGCCTTCCGTCTCTAGGTCCCACAGGGAGGAAAGAAAGAACCAACTCTTAAGTTCTTCTCTCACATCTATACAGACACTGTATCATCCATATGCACATGAACACGCACACACACACACACACACACACACACACACACACTATCTGAACAGATAACTGGTGATTGAGGACAACTAGAAGCTAGATATGACAAACGAGGGAATGGATATCGGAACTTCTTTCTTTGTTTCCTCCTCTTCTCTAGAATCCACAATGATCTCTTCATTCTCTTACTCTAGGGTATGTGCCAACTAAAGCTCAAAAAAAAAAAAAAAAAGACACAACTGCGCTAAGAATTCCAGAAGGCTGATTGACTGGTTATAATTGGTGTGAATGTGGAATGCTCCAGTGGAGCGATCTGGTACTTACACAGCAGTCTATGTGTAGGTGATGGCAATGTTGTGTGAATGTGGAGAGTTGAAGTGCTTCAGGTTGAGAGGCAAGTTATCTTGGGCTAGCTTTAGCCCTCTTACTGCTTACTTCTGTGTTGGGCCTAACTTTCTTGTTCAGTCAGATGAAATGCTTTGGAATGCACTGGTAGACTCCTAGCCTCAACTAAGTCAAAGGGTAAGAATGTCATCAGATGGCATCTAAGGCTTGCAGAGGAGACTTCTCTGCCTTTGTGCGTGTGGTTCCAGCAATGCACTTTTAAAGTTTTTTTCATTTATGAGTTTTGTTCTATAACTATAAAAGCTTTATGAAAATGGCTACCACATTCGATCATGCTTATAAGAGTAACTTAAATACATATTCTCAGAGCATGGTCACTCATATTTGGCTCTAGAATAAAGTACTCCTTATTCATATTCTCTCTCTCTCTCTCTCTCTCTCTCTCTCTCTCTCTCTCTCTCTCTCTCTCTCTCTCTCTCTCTGGATTGACAGATGCAGAGCCTAAAATACTCCCCTTCTGATCTCCTCACCTCTATACACAGTGAACAGATGCCCTCTTGGCACAAAATTTTGTGGTTTAAGCAGGCCCAGGCCTCAGCTCTGCCTTCTGTGTTGCTCAGGGAGAACAGACCTCCCTTGCTTTGACAGTCTCTCCTGTAACATCAGAGTGAGGCTGATGAAAGATGGCCAGCCTTAAAATCAGGGAAGCACTGACTTTAAGCTACTATGTAGCACCAGCTATCCTATGACTTGCTATGTAGACAAGACTAGCCTTAAACTCACAGAGATCTCTTTAACTCTGCTTCCAAATGTCATAATGAAAGGGCAGTGCAGCTGTCCTACATGTGAAAAACATTAATACTGCAGGCAAAGAGCCACACAGTTTTCTTCAGAGAGATCACATCTCACTATCTAGTTGATTTTCCTAGCTTAGCAATATCTGCTACAGAAAATGTTTGTAATGAGTTTTTCAAGCAACAAAAACTGAAGCTCAGAGAGGTACAGAGATATAGAATGAGTTTGCATGCGTTTCTGACATGCAGACATTCAGGACACTAGAACCTGAGAGAAATGGTAATGGACCAACTTAATCTAGCTGAAATCGTGCTTAAGTAATTGTCTAGTGGATGCTCAATGTCAAGTCAAGCATTGTCCACAAATATAAAAATGACCACTTTCCTAATAGAAATATAATACTCAAGGTAGAAGGAGATGAAAGCCTGAGAGCCAATGCTAAGGAAGTTGATGGAGAATGCTAGGGAACATATAAAGAGTCTACCAACTGTCAAGCAAAACAACTTATTTTTATTGTCACCAGCTCAAGAAGGACAAAGAGAGCTGCCCTTAACTCAGCTAATTTGTAAGCCTTATTCAACGTGAGGTCACTGCTGATGAGTCAGAGGGGAACTGCCAGGAAGTAGTCAGCCTGGAGGGGAGTTTTGAGCCAGAAGAGCTGAGGTGAACCAGACAGCCAGACTTCAGAAAGAACTAGAAAAGGTGAGCTTGTTCATCTGGTGAATAAAAGTTACTTTTACAGAATAGAGTACTACTATGCTGATGAGAAGAAAAAATGACATACAAGTGTCACAGATATGAGAATTCAATAACTCAGTACTGTTTTGGGGGCAATGCCTGATTCTACGAACTCTCCTGAGATGAAGTGTGGGTGTCTGAAAAGGGGAAGGCTTCACTTGACAGGGATAAGAAACAAGGCTCTGAGTGATGATGATGATGATGATGATGATGATGATGTGATTTATTCACTGAGCGTAGCTGTCAGAATCTGCTATGGGTCAGTCTTTGTGCATGCTGCTCATATGGTAGTCCCAGAATCTCAAATGTGATGGTATAAGGTAGCATTATGGGTGCTGATTACATTTAGGTAAGGTTCTGAAAGAGGCCTCATAGTAGTATTGTTTCTGCTCAGGAATAGAACCAGATTGTGAAAAACATTTTTTTTTTTGTTAAATCCATGAAGCCTATGCGTGTAGCCTGTGGTAAGACACCGGTTGTGCTTCTGACCTTCTTGTCATGGGGTCTCTTTCAAATTAGATCCTCTTATCTTTTCATCTACCTCCTTTCAATTTGACTGGAATTCTAAAGCACTCACCAGAGATAGTCCTGTCCTTCTCCACCTGAGTTCTTTCTAGAGAGGATGGAAAAGCATTTGAATAGTAATGAACATTACAATAAATCAAACTATTAGTGTTGATATTTAGATAATATTAGTGCCTTTATCAAGAACTTGAGTAAGACCAAGATGAAGTTATTAGGGTTAGAGGTTGAAAGGAAAACTTACAGATGAAGATACATCTTGAAGTTTTTCAGTAAAAAGAGAGTAGATAAATGGATGGTAGGAGTTGAAGCTAAGATATTGCTAAGCATTTCTGGTTTTGTGTATTTTGCCATGCTACTATGTAGCACCAGCTATCCTATGACTTGCTGTGTAGAGAAGACTAGCCTTAAACTCACAGAGATTTCTTTAACTCTGCTTCCAAAATGTCAGAATGAAAGGGTCATGCCACCAATTATGGCTAAGAATTTTATTAAAATTTTCAACCTCTCTCTCTCTCTCTCTCTCTCTCTCTCTCTCTCTCTCTCTCCCTCTCTCCCTCCCTCCCTCCCTCTCTCCCTCTTTATGTTGTGTTTTTAATTCTGTGCTATTCAAATTTGCAATATTTACAGTCTCAGTTTTGTTTTGAAAAAGTAATTAGTGGTAATCTTTTTTTTTCCTCTATAGATCTTTGGCTTAATGATGGCCATGTTACAGTTTGAGACAGAATAAAGTGCTGAGGTTTTAGGAAAGAAAATTGCCCAATGAGAAGTTGCCTTTTGAGACTTACAATAGTGACAACCAACTTCTAGTTGGGAAAGAAAAGTCCAATATAAGCAAAGGATCTCACTCAAAGTTCTTGGTGAATGAGTTTTGCATGCCTACTTTTGGACATGCTCTGATATGAAATAGGACTATGCCCATACCTCTCTTTCCCCCTTCCCCTCCCTTCCCCTCCCTTTCCCTTCCCTTCCCTTCCCCTCCTTTTCCTTTCCTTCCTTTCCCTTCCCCTCCCTTTGCTTTCCTTCCTCTCCTCTCCTTTCTTCCATTCCCCCCCTTCTTCCCCTACTCTACAACCCCCCCTCCCCCCCTCCCCCGTCTCACCTTGTAGTTAATCCTCCTGTATTTGCTTCCTGAGTTCACCCTTCCTTATGCTTTGATAATTTTTTTTCCTTACAGCAGATCACATCTTAGTAAAAGAGTGATGCAAATACAAGAAGTTCACAAATACAAATTTTATTGTGTTTTCTTCCTATTATAAAAGCAGTATAAGTTTAGTTTGAGACTGTGGAACTGTAGATAACCACAAGGAAGGAAAAAAAAATTAAATCATAATACAGTAAATAGATAAAATGTTGACATATATCTGTTGTTTCTAAGCATGCATTTGGTTATTAACATCTAAAATGAAACTAATTATTTTATACTTGACTTTTTCAGTTAATTGTAAGAAGAGATTAAGTTGGCTTACATTGTATTTCTTTTCTTTTTCTTTCTTCATTAGCAATTAAATCTCTAAACATTGAGACTGTTTACATTTAGGCCACAAATAGTCTCAGGGATTAAGACTACTTGTTGCTCTTGCAGTAGGCCCAGGCTTGATTCTCGGTACTCACACGGCAGCTGACAAGTCCAGTACCTCCAGTTCCCGAGGATTCAGTGCTGTCTGCTGGCTTCTACAGGCACCAAGTATACACATGGTACACAGAAACACATTCAGACAAAACATTCATAATTATAAAATAAAAGTAAATAATTAAAAATACAGGCCATAGATAAAACAAATGAATTCTAAAAATGTCTTATAAGTCTAAAATGTAATTTATTTGTGATGGCCATGGAAGTTATGAGACAGATTCACTAAGGAAGTCCTAATTTGGTTCTGTTGTTTATTCTCATTGGAATATAGTGTTTAAGATACCTACCACTCCATTCTACAAGATACTGTTTTCCCTAACAGTCTGAAAATGAATTGATGCAATCAATGTTCACTTTTGTTTAGTCTCTTTAACATCTTGAAAAAAAAAAGAATTGCTTAAGAAAATACAATTTTTCTTTTTTCTTTTTATTGATAATATTCATATTACATCTCAATTGTTATCCCATCCCTTGTATCCTCCCATTCCTCCCTCCCTCCTGCTTTCACCCTATTCCCCTCCCCTATGACTGTGACTGAGGGGGACTTCCTTCCCATGTATATGATCCTAGGGTATCAAGTCTCTTCCTTTTTTTTTTTTTTTTTTTTTTGTGTGTGTGTGTGTGTTTTTTTTTTTGAGACGGGGTTTCTCTATGTAGCCTTGGCTGTTCTGGACTCGATTTGTAGACCAGGCTGGCCTTGAACTCACAGTGATCCGCCTGCCTCTGCCTCCCAAGTGCTGGGATTAAAGGGTGTGCCACCACGCCCGGCTCAAGTCTCTTTTTGGTAGCCTGCTATCCTTCCTCTGAGTGCCACTGGGCCTCCCCATCAAGGGGACGTGGTCAAATATGGGGCACCAGAGTTCGTGTGAGAGTCAGTCCCCACGTTCCACTTAATTGTGGATAATGACAGAGGCAGGCAAATCTCTAAGTTTGAAGCCAGCCTGGTCTGCAGAGTGAGTTTGAAGACAGCCAGGGTTATACAGAGAAACCCTATCTCAAAACACACACACACACACACACACACACACACACACACACACAC
>OU015756.1:29777963-29810622 GCA_907169655.1 Acomys percivali | reverse complement strand
CACACACACACACACACACACACACACTCACATGAAAGAACAAAAGGAAAGAAGGAAGGAAAGAAGGAAGGAAGGAAAAAAGAAAGAAAGAAGGGAAGAACCAAAATAGAATCTTAATTATCCAACTTATCAAAGTTACTCTGTAGAATATTTTCTTTCTATAAAGAATCTTCATCTTCTATAATAATACAACATATGAATATAATATCACATTTGGAATACTCTGTTGAGTGACATAACATTCATTTAAAGGACAAGTTTAAAATTGGTGCCATGAACTTTAGTTTAGATCCATATTTCTATTATATATATAAATCACAATATATTTAATTTTTAACATTTATTTTAATTTATTCACATTACATCTTGATTATTATCCCCTCGCTCTTATCTTTCCATTCCCAACCTTCCTCCCTCTTCTGCCCTATTCCCCTCCCCTAGGCCTCTGATGTGGGGGGGGGGCGGGCCTCCTTCCTCACCTTATGACCACAGCCTATAATGTCTTATCAGGACAGCCTGCATACCCTTACTCTGTGTGCCTGTAAGGCTGCCTAGGGGTAGTGATCAAATCTAAGGCACCAGAGTTCATGTCAGAGGCAGCCCCTGCTCTTCCCTCCCATCCCCCTTGACCACCCCTCCCCCCACCCCATGGAGAATGAGCTGTCCATCAGCTACATCTGATTAGAGGTGGGGGTGGGGGTGTCTAGATTTTCTGTATGCATTGTCCTTGGATGGTGCACCAGTGTGTGCAGGCCCCTCCTGAGTCCTGATCAACCAGCCTTGGTAGTCTCCCTGTGTGGAACTCCTGATCCCCTCTGGATCTTTCCAACCACCTACTCTTCCAAACAACACTCAGAGATCTGCTGTTGAGTCCCAGCATCTTTCCTGATCTCTCACTGGGTGGAGTCTCTCAAAGGACAACTATGTTAGGCTAATATACACTTATACGTGAGCATATACCATGCATGTCTTTCTGGGTCTGGGTTACCTCACTCAGGATGATCTTTTCTAGTTCCATCCATTTGCTTGCAAATTTCAAGATATCCTTAGTTTTAACACCTGAATAGTATTCCGTTGTGTAAATGTACCACAGTTTCGTTATCCATTCTTCAGTTACGGGACATCTAAGTTGTTTGAGGTTCTGGCTATTACAAATAAAGCTGCTGTGAACATAGTTGAGCAAATGTCCTTGTATGGTGGAGCATCTTTCAGGTATATGCCCAGCAGTGGTATAGCTGAGTCTTGAGGTAGAACAATTCCCAGTTTTCTGAAACAGCGCCATATTGATTTCCAAAGTGGTTGTACAAGTTTGCACTCCCGTCAGCAATGGAGGAGTGTTCCCTTTTCTCCACATCCTTGAGAGCATGTGCTGTCACTTGAATTTTTGATCTTAGCCGTTCTGATAGGTGTAAAACAAAATCTCTGATTCATTTTGACTTGCATTTTCTTTTCTTTTTAATTTTGGTTTTGGAGGCAGGGTTTCTCTGTGTAGCCTTGACTGTCCTGGACTCACTCTGTAGACCAGGTTGGCCTCAAACTCACAGTGATCTGCCTGCCTCTGCCTCCCGAGTGCTAGGATTGAAGGTGTGCACCACCGCACCTGGCTTGCATTTTCTTGATGACTAAGGACACTGACAAGTGTTTCTTGGCCATTCAGTAGTCCTCTGTTGAAACTTCCTCTGTTTAGCTTGAACTCTTTGGCACAGGAGACAACTTCCTAAACAGAACACCAATAGCTCAGGCTCCAAGATCAACAATTAACAAATAGGATCTCTTGAAACTGAAAAGCTTCTGTAAGGCAAAGGACAAAGTCGACAGAACAAAACAACAGCCTACAGACTGGGAAAAGATCTTCACCAATCTGAAAAAGAGCTAACATCCAAAATATATAAAGAACTCAAGAAATTAAACACCACCAAACCAAATAATCCAGTTGAAAAATGGGGTAGAGAGCTAGCTATAGATCACAATATTGTGAGTTTTCCCAAACATACTGAATCTTCAACAAGTTTAGATGTTTAAAAGGATGACTCAGCATACCAAAGTGACAGTTTCAATATTTACGCTTGCATTCATGTATATGAACATACAAATATAATTAGATAAGTTTTATTATAATTTCCACACACACATACACAAACATGCACATACACATACAATTAAGCTGGGGTTATTCAACTTTTAATAACTATTTGGCAGTCTGTCTTAGTTGATAAATTCTTTCTTTGAATTATAATAGTAAATACCTAAAGTAATACAAACAGGATTAAAACAAGCAAAAATACATTGACATAAAATTTTTACATAGGCTACATAAATTAAGGACTTCTGTATCCAGATAGCCCTATAGTAAATGTTATCTTAAAAATGCCCAAGGCAATACGTGAACAGAATAATTTTTTGAACATATAAGAAACCAGCTGAGAGACATATATTTTAAACAGATGTAGTGAAGCCCTTAGGTTTACCTTGTACATAAATATTATTTTTGCTTTAAAACCAGAAATAATATTTATTATCATTTTAGGAGTAAGTGTGTTAGGAAGATTGTTATTGTAACTTATCTATGTCCTATGCCATCTATACAATCTTTGCGTGAGTACATGTGTAAACTTGGAGCATTTCTTCAGCACACCAAAACTTTGCGTTCCACTCTATTAAACTATGGAACTCTACTGGTGATTCCTCCTAGTGGTTTTTTAGTTGAAAGTATGAATAACACAGAAGATAAAAATGAGGGAGTACTGGAAAATAAGGTAGAATTGGAGGAAAAAATATTCAACAATACTGTAAAACCCAAAGTAGAAAATAAGAAAGGGAAGGGATTTGCCACTGGTCATCAGTGTGCTTTCTATAAATCACACATAGCCAGCATATTTGCAAATTACTCTCATGTTTTGTATGGCATTACATAGTTCATGACAACATCTATTAGATAATTGTTGAATTTAAGTTCTTAGGCTTTCCAACTAAGTGAGTGTTATACTCTTTATTTTCTCCTCTTCCCATTTTTCCATGAGAAAGATAAGCCTGACCTGAGCTGAATGAAGTATGTGGTACTGTCCACACATATTTTTGGGAACTGTATTCATATTTTTTTTAACAGTAGGTGTTGTTTTCATATTTATAGTTTTACTTTTCCTTTCTTCCCTCTAATAGTCTCCACTGTTGTCTTTGATCTATATGGGGGAATTGTCTGCTTTCCTGCCTCGAGTTCCTTTTACATCTCAAAACTCCTCTTGTTTGTACAGTTGCTTGGTGTTTTAATTGCCTGTCCTTCTTTATTCATGGGAACTGATTCAGTAGGATAAGGAGGTACACAAAAATCCCACTGTATTATTAAAATGGGTTGTATATTCTGCTTACAAGATAATTAGTATATGTATTTTCTTAGTTGTATTAAAACACTACTCATGGCAGTCAGTTAACATAAATGTCATATATTGTACAGTCTATGGAATATTCTGATAGCCCATGAAAAAATACATCCCTTTTATATACCTCCATTATGTGGTGATGTGTCACACTCTGCAGTGGGCTTAAGTTCTTGCATGTAAATAATCTTGCCCAGCTTGTGGGATTCATTACTGAACAAGAATACAAAGTGCTGCTAAAGCAAAAGAGAAAATTAGGTCTTTTAGTGGTTGGAGTTAAAAATTGACCTGTGGGCATCGATTCTACTGTTTCTGTGCTCCAGGTGTTGTGATAGTGCCGGTCTGTTTTTGCTGCTGAGCCCCTTTTGAGAAAAAAAAAAAAACCTCCCCAAACCATCCTGGTGTTGTGAACATGTTGTGGTTTCCCAGCCTTACTTTTTGGTATCTTTTTACCTTAGGATGTGGTTATTTTAAGTATTTATACATTTTTATTTAAGGAGGAAGCAAAAAGAAGCCCAAATTATATACAGTAAAACATTAGACAAGGCAGAAGTGAGTTCAGAAGCTTATGATTCAGGACAGTTTTCAGTAGTTTTTGAAGGTCTTAGAGGCTCTAACAACAAACTCTCTACAAGAACAAGGTTTATAGCCTACGCTTAAACTCTGCCTTGCAAGCTTTGAGCTTATGATCAACTGGTGGAATTAGTTTCCTTGCTTCTGTATGAGTTCTGGTGTATTGTCTTAATTACAGAGAGAAGTATCCATATATAAGAGGGTCAAAGCATGGGTTTAGAAAAGCAAAGAGAAAGAAGAAGTGATTAACTGGCTCTGATACCCTGTTTAACATTTCAGGGTCAAACCAGTACCAAATTCCTAGGACATAGTAGGGAGTCCAGCAGACAATAAAGGAGGTGGCAAATGCGACTGTCATCTTCAGAGTTCTCAGCCGTGCTCTTGGGATGTTATTCTTGGATTGATTCAGCTGTAGTTCTGTTAAATAGAGAAAAAGAGTAAGTATTGAACATCAACTTTCTCACAAAACCAAATCACAAAAATGGAAGATTCATTAATTTTATCGATTATAAAAAAGATAGTTCCAATACTGATTATTTACTTACAGCTATTTCTACCCTACCTCAGCCAGGTGTGGCAGTGCTCATTTGTAGTGCTCCTACCAAGGAAGCAAAGGCAGGAGACTAGCCTGGCCTAGGAATGAAGCTGTTTCAGCTTCAAGAATATGTTTTCAGACCAAGTTCTCTCCTTGGAAAGAATGAAGAGTAGGGCACTCTTACAATTAAATTTTAATTAAACCAAAGGAGATTTGAAAAATGGAGGTATTCATACAATTAAAATACGAAGTTGTTTGTTTGCTATATTGTAGACATCAGATGTTTGGTAGCCCAGTAGGAGTATATTTCTGCTGATTATCCTGTGTTTTAATAGAATAATTATCCTTGCTTCCTTTAAAAATGTTTTTATTTACATATATTAATTATACATAACAACTTTATTATGGTGTGTGCGTGTGTGTTTGTGTGTATGCATGTGTGTGTGTGTGTGTGTGTGTGTGTGTGTGGTTTGTGAATCATATGTATTCCCTCCTCCGTAGCTCTCTTGCTCCCTTCCCACTCCTGTTTCTTCCTCCCAATCAGTCCCATTTCTACTTTCATGCCCTTCCTCCCCTTTTTGAAAGACCTAATAAGTTTTATGAAGGCTGCTATTTTTGGGTTTCTATTGCTGCAACGAAATACCATGATCAAAAAGCAAGTTGGGGAAAAAGAGTTTATTCAGCTTATATTTCCATATCGCTGTTCATTACCAAAGGAAATCAGGACAGGAACTCAAGCAAGGTAGGAACTTGGAGGCAGGAGCTGATGCAGCAGCCATGGAAGGGTGCTGCCTACTGGCTTGATTCCTCTGGCTTGCTCAGCCTGCTTTCGTATGGAACTCAGGGCCACCATCAGCCCAGGGATGGCACCACCCACAATGGGCTGGGCCTCCCCCATTGATCACTAATTGAGAAAAAGCCTTACAGCTGGATCTCATGGAAGCATTTCCTCAACCAAGGCTTCTTCCTCTCAGATGACTCTAGCTTGTGTCAAGGTGACATAAAACCAGCCAGTAGAGTGGCTTATAGGAGCAATGGCACCTTATGAAGTGACTATACCACTGTAGAAAATGTCTGTACCTCCCCCATCAACTATTACTGTGCATGAATCTTCGAGGGCATATGGGGACTTCTGAGCCCTTCCCCATCTGTCCTGTGTTTCTTTATTCCATGGTGAAAAATGAAAGCATGAGACACCATTAAGAAACCTCACCTATAAATTGAGTACATAGTAAAAATATTATTCCAAAGGGTGATGGCAAATTATTAAATAACCTAACATATGTGAACTCCTTGCCACAGTACCTAATACACCACCACCCTGCCTCAGGGTTGCTATTAGTTAAATACTGTGTGCCTACAATTGTTTCTTAAATCTAAGGAATACATACTGTGTGGGTCTTGATGAAGGACTCGTGTGAGGGCGATTATGATTTTGACATTGCAGATTAGCATGATGAGAAGAGGGAAAATGAAGAGGCAGCTGAAGGTAAAAAAGTTGTAAAAGGCTTGATGCCACCATTGCAGAAAACTGCAATGTGTCACACATTGTGAGAAAACTTCTGCTTGCCCAGTGCCATCTGCTAGGTAGATCATCCGGAAGATATATAACTGTGAAAAAACAAGAAAAAGTTGTGTGTCTTTCTCCCCAGTTACTGAAAGCATTCCTTCTTCATTCTTCCACCTTCCCTACATGAACCCATTTCTAAATTCCTTGGCATTGCATTTTGACAATTACATCGAGACTTGTGAGATCCACTTAAACTGTGCTTGTGTTAATACGGATAAACCTGTACAATTTTGTAATTGGTGGAATTATTTCAGCCTTGAAGAACATTGATCACTCAAAGACTTAAACCTCACTTGCAAGTTGAGGAAGAAAAGGTTCTCTAGTTATGCTGAGCAGGCTTCTTGAAAGTGATTTTGCTCATTCTATATCCATAGTGTTTAAAACTATGTCTTTTAGAATGTATCTATAAAAATACATACTAAATTTTTTATAACTTTTTTTTAATGGTCAAAACATGTGCATGGTTTAGAAGGTTCTATTCTGATAATATTGAGTGGAAGATAGACATTGGGAGCAGGGGCTGGTGGAAGGTAACCCTGTTTTTATTTTTCATAGCTTGAAATGTTATTATAAAACCTGGACACCAGTTTTCAGTATAAAACTTCAGTTTTAAAAATAAAAAGTTTTAACTGGCTGACAGCCATGAATTCAATAGTGAAAGTCACCTTGAGCAGTCTCAGGAAGAAGTTAGCTCTGAGGTAACCACAACAACCAAAATGTCTCCTGATAGCTCTGTAGGCAGCGTTAGAATGCCCCTTTGTGTTTAAACATCCTTGAGGTGGCAGGTTGCTTCTCCCATGGTATCAGGAACTGTGGTGCTTGGGAAGTTTCCCACACATGGGCACTAAAGAAGTGCTGGAATCCTCAAAAGACCTCAGCTTCATTATAGTATCTTTCACTTTGTGGTTTTTGTCACCCCTATACCCTGTTTTAGAGGGTCATAGGAAGAAATGCCTGAAAAGAGAGATCTGGTCCATCATGGCTTGGGAGGGAAAAGAGGTCACTTTACCCACAGCCATGCTGCTTTTTTCAAGCTTCTTTAAAGTCCACAGCACAGGACTCACTGTGCAGCTAGCTCCTCTGTAACAGCCCACTCTAATTTCTTTAGAGTGCCTGCTTGATGTTTGCTTACACATTCAGAGCCTTTTGACTGAATCCTTTCTTCCACAAAGAAAAGAATGGAGAAACACCTCAGCAACAATATGTTCACCTTAGTAATAAAGACCTTTCAATAAGTTATACCAAAATGCCACACTAATGGAACTGGCAAAAATGTAAAAGTATTGCGATGCATGTTTTGGCAAGATGTTGGGTAAACCAACACTTGAATGTGCTGCTAGTGGAAATGCAAATTGGTACAACCACTATGGAAAGATATTTGACAATAACTGATGATTGCAAATTTGATAGATAACTTTGGTTGTCAACTTGGCTGGATTGGGAGATGCCTAGAAAACTGGTAGGCCGTATTTCTGTATGTGTCTGTGAAGGTGCTTCCGGGGGTGATTGATGTGTGGCTCAGCCAACCAAAGGAAGAAGATCCATGCTGACTGTGGACAGCATTGCCTTATGGCTTAAGGCTCACATAGAGCAAGGATGAAAAGAGAGGGAAACTTTGGGCTGCATTTCTCCACATTTCTGGAGTTGCATGTCCTTGCTGCTGCTGCTGCCTCAGACAGTAGGCTCCTGATAGTCCAGCTTTTGTATTGTTCCACGTATCTACTATCTACTTAGCCTCCAGCCTTCCAGTCTCAAACTGGTGCAGCGTTACTGGTCTCTGTTTCTTTGAATCATCCAGTTTCTTGTTTTCCAAGGCTTTTCCATCTGCAGATGAAGGCTGTGGGATCATCCAGCCTCTGACCATGTAAGCCTGTGGGAGGCACAGAGGTCCTTGTGCTCACAGATAAGTGTAGGGAACAAGGGAAAATTGTACAATCGATTTTCCATCCAGAAGGCTGGGAGTGGATGAGGTTAACAGCCCGGTGCCTTTGTGCTTTCTGTGTGGCTGGTGCTACATCAGATCCTTCCCTAGACCCTTCTCATGAGCTTGCCAATTTACAGACCCATCTTTGTGGAAGATGTCATATGTCAATCTATAGAACCCATCCTTATGAAAAAGATCACATATACTTTACAAAGAGTTTTGATGTGATCATTTTGCACATGGGATTGAGTTAATTATCACCAGGCAAGCAAATTATACTGTGCTTAAATATTCCTAAATAAACCACTTAGGGTCAGATGCCAGCACCAGCTACTGGGCTGTGTTGAACAGAACTACCTTCTTGCCTCTGGTGGATCATTGCTCTGCTGGCCATGACATTTGCAGGAATGTTACATACATTCATAAACCCATTATGTGGAAGTAAATATATCAGTGCAGGAGATTATCCACTGATGATGCATTATTTATAACCAAAAAGTGTCAGGATAGTCTATGTGACATTTTATAGAACAGTGGCTGAATGAATTATGGGGACTACTACACAGCAGAGTGCTATACAGCACTGAAGTATGCCTATTTGTATCTTTATGTTTACATTTATTTCCAGCCTTGCCCATGATGAGAGCCTAGAAATGATACAGTGTGGTTTCCTTTTTATTTTTACAATTTTTTATTAAATTTTTTACTATATACATTTACATTATTACACATATATACAGTAAAATATGTACAGGAAGAAGAACCATGAAACAATCAAATATTATATACTATATAATATGTATTTTTATATATTTATTTTATTATATTATATATCACGTATAGTATATATATATAAAATGTGTATGTGTGTGTGTTACATTCATAGTATTTTGGCTATTTGTATTTGGCAGCCTTGAAGAAAACATCTTTCATCTCTTGGTGAGTCTAAAATTCAGAATGTAAATCAATATCATATCTCATTATTATCAACTTAAAATATCTATCTAGACCTAAAAACATCTTAACGTCTAAACAACTAAGCTTCATTGTAAAAACTAAACTATCTGGTCTTCAACCCCATCAGAGACTTGAGAAGGAATAAAATTAATTACCTCAGTATACAGGGAGTCAGATTATCAGCTTCCCAAATGAGAAGATGACAGAGACGGTTTGCTGCCTGAACAGTCACCTAAAACTCTCTATGACGTTGGCGATTCATCTTCAGCCTTCTGGCCGAGTATATTTGACACACATATTTGTGAGGCAGGAACCATTGAGGACTTACTTATCTTGTCTTGGCAGAGTTTGGCCATCGACTCTGCCTGTATCCGAACTTGCCCATTTTTAGGCAGAATTCTGTCTGTGGTAGAAATGAGAACATTTGCCCAGTGGCTGTTTGCCACATTTGAAGCCAACTCCATACAGCTTGATTTCTAAATTCCTCTCTTTACCAAAGTATCTAGTGCTCACTTGGCATAGACAGCCCAAAGCCTGAGGCAGACAAAGTACAATATATTCTTCAGTTGGCTGTGCCAGAGTCGGGAACTGGTTGGAGAAGAACTGATAATGAAAGAGAGACTAAAATCCAGTTGGATGAATCTGAGACAGTTTATTGATCAAGATGCAAGAAGGAAACTAATAATAAGTAACAGTAAAAGCAGGATGTGGTGGCACACTCCTTTAACCCCACATTTAGGAAGCAGAAACAGGCAGATCTCTATGCTCCAGGCCAGCATTGCGAGTGCTAAGCCAGCCAAAGCTGCATGGCAAGAGTCTGCTTAAAACAAAAACAAAACCCAACAAATAAAAAGTAGTGATAAACTATCAAAGAAACCAAGAACTAATGAATGTGTATGGATGTAAATTAGACAACCACAAAATTGAACCATGCCTATTGGTTTTCCACCACAATGCTCATGTACCAACCTCTAAAACTGTAAGCAAGCCCCAATGCAGTGCTTTCTTATATAAGAATTGCTTTGGTCACAGTGTCTCTTCCCAGCAATAGAACAGTGACCAAGACAACAGCAAATAAAAAAATGCTAATATTTGTTGCTGTGTAGCGTAAAAGTGTCTAAGAAATCTTTTTATAGTTCTTGCAACCTTGCTCTGAGTGTGAAATCTTGTTTTAAAATATCTTTATTCTAAAAGTTTAAAAAAGCACAAATTCAATACATTAATGAAATGTAACTCATTTTCAAAAATAAAACCTAGGGCTGGAGTGCTGGCTTGGCACCTACCCTTGCCTAAGTTTGGTTCCCAGCACACAAGTCAGGTGGCTCACAACTGTCTGCAGCTGTAGCACCAGAGGACCCCCGCGCCCTTTTGTAGCTCCCAGGAGCAACACACACACACACACACACACACACACACACACACACACACACACAAATGAGTCTTGAAAAAAATAAACCAGTAAGTAAATTCTAGTAGACACTCAATTCTTTTTTTTCCTGGTCCAAGAAACACATTTCTTTTTCTTTTTTTTTGTCATTTCCAAGTGTTCTGTGGAGAAACATTTTACTGTGTAACATTATCCAGATAAAAGGAAGAGAAGACAAACATCTTTAAATCTATAGCAAGGAAAGTTGAACAAATACTTTTGTTATTGTCAAATTACAGATAATACTCCATATTTTTTAAATCAGATACTTGAATTTATTTAACTTTGATTTCTTTGCTTTGGGAGAGGTTAGGGTGCAGGAGTGGAGTGTGCTCATTTAGAAAGAATCCTGAAAAAAATTTTTGAAGAGAAAAAAACTTGTATCTTATATTTGTAATTACAGCATTGATTTTCAATTTCAGGTCTTTTATCAAATAGAAAATAAGGTTTAAATTAATCCACTAGAGGGCGACAAAGGATCACATCATCAGTCTCAAAACCAAGAAATCTAAACAGGTTCCAAACTGAGTCTTGGGAGGGTGAGACCGGGTGCTATCACCAGGATGTAAATTAAAGAATAAGAAAAAAGACAACAAAATAAACTGTCTCTTGTTATCTCATAATTCTTTTCATCCTGGCTTTATTTAGTTTTAAGCTGCAAATCAAACACATGTATATACATTTTCCTCTCTTATTCTTGTTCTTATTGGTGTCGATTTTGCCGTAATCGAGAACATTGCTTCCCTTCTTTGCAAGCAGCTGAAGATACTTATTTCTTCCTAGAATATAATATTTTGGCCGCATTCAGCAATTTATTATTGGATAATTTGGAGTTTATGTCATAACCATAATACATGATAGACCAATTAGTTTTAAACCAGAAGCTCAGGGAGTATGAGGATTCAAATATTACCCATAAGTTCATTTGTCTTAGCCTTACTTTAGTTTCTTTTGTTTCCTACACTATGTTCATTTGAGTGACTAATATAGGAGTTCACTTTGCTTTCAGTGGTCCCTTTGTCCTTGCATTCTGTCTTCAATTTCTGTTTATTTTTTTCTCCCTTATCCATGACTCTCATTCTTATCAGTGTTTGTTTCATTTTGCTATAATCAAGAACATTCTGTTTCTCCTCTTTGGAAGCAATTGGAGATACTTAATTTTTTTCAGAATAGAATCATCTTCTATCCACAGTTTATCAAACCAACTATCACATAGCCTAAGTGTAATTAGCTTCCGTTTCTTGAGCTATAAAGTAGAAATCACAATAGCCTTTTTCTCCAGTGGTGTCAGGACAACTGAGTTGTCACATGCAAAGCCCCTGGAGTTGTGCTTACAAAGCTAACACTGGATAGAGCTCAATCATCATAATTATAAACATTTGAGGCACACAGTGTTTCATTGTGCCCATTAAGTATTTAGTCATACATCAATTAAATGCTACATGTTTTTCTCTCATATACATTTGTTGCTTTAAGCGCACTATGGTAGAGTGTAGTAGTTAAAAACTCTGGCTACACGTGGCCCAGGGATGCATGAAGGAACCACCTAATGATCTTTGGCCCTTAAGATATCAAATCCTGGGCTAACCTGACTGTGTGCTTATTGTCCATGCACTGGACAGTAAATGTGGACTAACCAATACAAAGCCTTGAGCTACAAATGGAACTCTGAGTTTCCAGTCTTTGATTTGGTTTTAGACAAGCTGGCCTAGAATAAGCAGTACTGTTAAGAGTAACTTTCGCCAGATGTGGTGGTGTACGCTTTTAATCCTAGCACTCGGGAGGCAGAGGCAGGCAGATCGTTGTGAGTTCGAGGCTAGCCTGATCTACACAGTGAGCCCAGGACAGCCAAGGCTGCACTGAGAAACCCTGTCTGGAAAAACGAAAACAAACAAACAAAAGTAACCTTTAGCCTCTTTTGTGCTGAGGTTATAGGCAAGCACGTATAGGTTTATGTTTCTTCAAGCAGAGAAACTAGAATACAGGATAGTGCCAAGGACAAAATGCAGGTTTGTCTAGATATGCACAGGACATATGCCGAGACTTCCAGAGGGTCTTCACAGCCAAACGTAATACTCGAGAACTCTGATTCTGAGTGCTAAATCTCAACCAGAGCATCACAGACGGTTTTAATCCTGATACTTAGTTAGAAATTTTGGGTTTTAAAGATCAATATATATTTTAGGGGGAGGGTTTCTCTGTGTAGCCTTGACTGTCCTAGTCTTACTTTGTAGACTGGGCAGGCTGCAAACTCACAGTGATCTGCTTGCCTCTGCCTCTCCAGTGCTGGGATTACAGCTATGCATCTCAGCTTCTGATGAAGATTAGTAAAATTTTGATGATCTTTTAGAGAAAAAAATAAAGCAGACTAGGAAGTCTGTTGTGAGAGTTTGTTTCTAGAAATGATCATGTCATTGCACCAATGATACCTTAGCAATAGAGCTGCATAAAAAAAGACCTGAAATACAATAAAAAATAGATGCCCTAATTTAGAAAGGGAGATCTTATTTGTCTCACTCATAAACAAAGAACTACAAGCAATTAACAACAATGGAGAAAAGGAGTATTAGTCCTTCCAAGGAATGAGTCCCCAGATTGGTATCCAGTACCAAGTAAGTGTTCAACCCTGATTTCATGCACATACAAGCAACACTAAATGGACTAAGCAAGTTGTATTTTTACCTTTAAATATCTTTCTATATCCTATGAGCAAGGATCCCCATGCACATGCAAATGCAATGTAACCTTTATGTTTATCTCTTATGTCTATGTCTAATATTAATTGGGTTCCTAGATATAGATACGTAAATAGCCGTATGAACAAATAGAGTAGTGTGATTTATACTTTGCCTATAGAACTAACTGTAATATATTAAAATTTTCCACTCACTAGATATACCCTGAGCATGTCATATAATATTCATGGACTTAACCTGTTCATGTAAAAAAGAATAATTAAAAAAATTTATATTGTTTTGGGGAACATTCATGAAATATTGCTTAGCCACAATTCTGACTCACATTTTTGTCATCAAGTATTATTTATCATCTTATTATTATTGCTACTACTGAGTCTAGCATGCTACTACTGTGCCTTAAACAATTTTTGGCAATGTTGCTCATGGGAGGTAAGTATTTATTGAATTTAAGCTGCTTGTCAAGTTCAGAAGTGCATTTTACTTAGTAAATTAGCTCATGTGTCAAGGCAAGTCTATACGTATCTTCAAACCATACTTCCTTACTCCAGAAACTAAGGAGTGCCTCATGTTTCTTGCCTACAGGCTTGTGTTAACTATAGAATTTAAAAGCTGTTTTGGTAATACTTCATATGAACAAGCTAAGCCAGGGACACGGATTCCTCCTGCAAATTCTCTGTGACTCTGCACTCCTGTGGTCTTAGATGACTCTCATTGAGGAATGAGACTCCTTATTATTTACAGCCACACCTAGGCTAGGAAATGTGTGGTCGTAAATAAGAGCTCCACCCAAGGCTTATTCCCTGTCTCCCCTCTCCTTTTCCTTCTTTCTTCCTCTTGTAACTCACTTTTAGAAATGATAACTTTAAGATGTGAGTTATCATGCCCTGGCACAAATAGCTTTCAGTGGGCAGCATACTTCTGTGAGAAAGTTTACTGATTAGTATGGATGCAATATAAAATTTTGAAAAAATTGAATAATCCCTTTTCTATGTAAGCATTGCCTTTAACTCATTCTTAAAGAAAAATATAGTCTCATATTTCAGGGTTTTTTTTTTCTGGCTAACTTAAAAAAACCTTACTATGAAGAAAAGAAAAAAGGTAGAGCTCTCTAAAATTAAATTTGGAAGTAAAGTATTATAGTGGGTAGTTTTACATCTAATATAACTTATTCTTAAAATGGCTTTTGCATTTGTCTGTTTTGAGCAATCTAGCCATGGTAGTCTTGGGTTTCCCATCCTGCTGCCTCAGCCTACTAAGTGCTGGTATTGAGGCGCACGCCTTTAATCCCAGCACTTGGGAGGCAGAGGCAGGCGGATCACTGTGAGTTCGAAGCCAGCCTGGTCTACAAAGGGAGTCCAGGACAGCCAAGGCTACACAGAGAAACCCTGTCTCAAAAAAACCAAAAAAAAAAAAAAAAAAAAGAAAGAATGCATCACACCAGGTAACAGTTGTAAGCCTACTACAGCAGGCTTTCCATTACTCTTTTAAACTCAGCTAAGTAACTTTCTCAGAGTCTCGTAGCTGAAAGAGTATGGCTGGCAGGTACAAAGCTCTGAGTTTCATCTCCATCATTACACAGACTGGATGCTGTGTTACTGATGTGTAATCCCCCCATATAGGAAATGGAGCAGGAAGATCAGAAGTTCACGGTTATCTTCGGCTACACAGCTAATTTGAGCCCATCCTGAGCTACGCTCAACAAATAAAAAGAGGAAGCTTGTCAAGGTTTTCGGGACATGTTAGCAGAGTGTTTGATTCCTCTGGTATCACCCTACCCTTAGTTTCATCATGTCATTGCTAGATGACTCAAAATTATTTTTGTCTCATTCTACTGCTTGGACCTACATATATTTTGTTAAAATGTTTATGTTTTAAAAAGTCACATTAGAGTGAAGCTATATTTATTCTAATTACCTTATCTAATTTTTTAGAAATGTGATGTATCAAAATATCACTTTCTACCATGTAGATATTCACATTTATTATTTGGCTATTAAAACAAAATTGAAGTGCTACATTTATTCATTATACAGAATCTATGAAAGCTGTCAGTCCTTCTCACTAATTTAGGGCCTTTTTAGTATAATTAAAAGTTATTTTTCTCATTCTTTTATAGATCCAGATTTTATACTGCTATGCTTTTTAAAATTAATTACATTTTACTTAGCAGTGCTGGGGACTGGACTTAATGCCTTCAGGCAAGGACTCAAGGACTATGCTGATGAGCTAGACTCCAGTCTTTTTCTTTTTTTTGAGTTAGAGCTTTTGTATGACCTTCACTGCCCTTGAATTTTTAATCTTCCTGCCTCTGCATCCCAAGGATGGGGTAAAAGTATATATTCCCCATGCCTAGCATTATTTTTAAATCAGTAGCATAAAATAATAAAAAGTGTACATACTAAAATGTTTACCTTGTATTCTGCTAAGTATTTTATTAGGCACTATAAATATTAATTTAATTTTAACTTCTACATGGCAAGCACAATTACAGTATTTTATGACAAATACATAGTACACTTGCAGCTCTGAAAAAAGGGAAACTACTTATACAGTTTCTCACTGTTCATCTCTTTCCACCTTCCACTTCAACCAAATGAGTTTCCTATGAAAACCTTTAGTCTTCTCTAAAACATATGTAAGAGCCTTCACTTAGTTTTTCATCCCTCTAAACCTTTCCTAATCATTTCATTAAACTTGCTACTTCCTTGTCTTCTTATACTTGTATATTTTTGAGTTTTTCATATCTAGTTGTATTAGTTTTACATATACTTTGTCTTCACAAAGAATGCCCCCCACTTCTGTTTATCTTCTTTGAGAAAACTAACGAGTAAGCATTGCTCAAACTTTAAGGAAGGAAAATGGAAAAATGTAAGAACATAAACCTTAGCTAAATAACCTCATTTCAAGGGACATGTCTGTGAAGCTTACTCTTAGTATGCATTGCCCATGTAGGAGTAACTAAGTCTTCTCCAGACAAATAAAAGCATTTCAGTTTTTCTCATTTCTTCTGCCATTTGGCACATATAAATTAAATACCTCTCCTCACAATTCGGTGACTTGGTGCTTTACAACGCATTCTGAGTTCCGCATAGCAGTTTTGTTTTTTAGGCAGGTAGACAGATTAGAATGTCTAGACAGATTCCAATTTTTTTTTCCAGGTAAGTTTTTGCTGGATATTAGAGAACTCTTACGTCTTATGACATTCTAATACCCTAGTTTTTCATATAGAGCATTAGAAAGCATAAAAACAACTTATCTACCTGTTAACGGCAGACTCTTTATTATTTGCAAGAATTCAGTCATGTTTTCTTCACTGATCTGATTTCTGAAAAGTCAGTTCTGCAGGACAATTAGTCAAGAGCAACATAACAATCAAGGTGGTTTCTGCTGAGTTTCAGTAACAGAATTCTTAGTTGGCACATGATAAATCTCAAGTAAGAAACATTTAAATATTTTCCTCTATATAAATTTCATATCTCTTAATCATTCTTTCCATTAACCGCTAAATCCACTTCAATCAGAACAAAAGGAGAAAGAGAAGAAGCTGAGCCAATGGGAGCATACCTATCACTCCTGCTAGTCAGAGGTCGAGGCCATAGGTTTTTAGTCTGAGAACAATCTTGGCAACATAGCAAGGCACTGTTTCAAGTCTACAGAAGAGGAAGTATGAGAAAGGAGGAGGGTTTGGGATGTTGTCAGTTGTGAGAAAACATTTCAGGTGACATTGCAATACCGATAACACTAGATATATTAATACACTGTTTACCAGATCATCATGGGGGGGGTAGATGGTTACGCCATTTTGTAAATAAATCAGTAGAAACTCAGACTCAGAAGTTTGCACAAGAAAACACTATAGTTCAGGTTAAAGTCTACCCTCTGACTTTCAGAGACCCTGTTCTCAAAGGCCGTACAGTATATAAGTGCTGCCCTGACTCAAGATTAGTAGGAAATCACCATATTCACACCAGCTCAGGAGTAATGGTTTACCTGTGGTCCCGCAAAGACAACACTGAGAATCCAAGCTAGGCCAATCATGGACTGTTCAAGCTTGCTGTTGCTTTGTACTGCAAGGGGCCGAGTGATGGCCAGGGAGCGGTCAAGGCTTATCACCACCATCATGAAGGCTGGAGCATACATGGAGAAGAGTTTCAGATAGCTGAGAACTTTGCAGAGGAACTCCCCAGCATACCACTGGACTGTAATATTCCACATCCCATCCAGGGGCATGACAATCAGTGTCTCCAGCAGGTTGGCTAAGGTCAAATGCTTTAAAAGTACCTTCATCCTCGAGAGCTTTTTCCCTCTCCCCTTCCTCTGAGTCCACTTCTGCAGCTTCAACAAGAAAGATGCATTAAAGGTGGTGGAGAGTAGAAAAAGGAGGAAAGTCACTGTCACTCGAATCTTCCCAGATAAGGTTAGGGTAGGGAGCTTGCCCTGTATCAGGGGCATGCTGTTGTTGATGGCTGAGCAGTGATTTTGGTCCGGCTCAAAGGAGGCATTGCTAGCCATATTTCTCCAAGGACAGGCCTCAAGAGTTGAGGCTTTGCTGCTTCTGATGTTTTATTGTAACTGAGCACAAAGCACGGTTTAATTTCTGCCTTCTTTAGTTGGAAACGTCACAGGCTTACATTCATGTCAAATTTATTTTCCCCAGGATACTCTGGACTTAATGAGAAAGATCAAGGTGAACTTGTTTTGTGGGTTTATAATCAAAAAGAGTGCTAACAGGAGATGCCAAGCATGTTCTGAAGGCCAAGTGTAACTGTACCGCCTCAGCAGATGGCCTGTTCTTCATAATGCTTTATCGTAGGCGAAGAACACTTGAAGTATAATTCTGAAGTTAAAAGTGACTCATAATAGTATCCAATTCACTTTAATGAGTACCTTTTCCTAAAAACTGTTGTGAATAGACATATCCAAAATAAAATACAGAAAAATGATTTGGAAATTCTGATCCAATTAAAAAAATCTGTTGCTTGAAGACCACATTTCTCAAAACAATAGCTTTTCAAATGCACATTGTTGAGCAGTCACACAACAGGTACATATGTTAATTTAAAACTATGCCACAGAAGGCTGAAGGCTAGTACTTTAACCATTAAAAGCAGCCAGTCCTAGTACAAATTAATCTAGATTCAAGTTTAATCAATCAGATTTAATTATCAGAATATCCATGGTGAGATTACAGTAAAATTATTTTTTGTTATTGCCTTGATTTTATAATTGGGTTTATATTGTACTTGTTATTATAAAAAATCGACAGGGAAACTTGATACTGGAGGGAAACTAGATACTTGTGTAATTCCTATAACTGAATTAATTATATAATATGGTAATTTACAACCTTATATATTATATATAATTACTCACATTAAGGCTACTTAGAATCCGTTTTGTGTTTCTTCATGATAATATTTAACCATAGAAATATTGGTATGACTTTCTTTAGCATTTGGTAAGTCCTGATTTGTTGTTATCAGATTACCAGCTAATTTGCTTCCATCACACCCAAAGCAGGGATGCTATTAGGATAAAGGCAGCCATTTTGGTTTAGATGGTACATTTTTGTTGGTTTATTATTTTTCATACTGCATGCTATTCATTTACTTAGCAATGAGTTACTGAATACTATAGAGACTCTCTTAGCCTTTGCTGGTAATAAAGCAATTTGTGAAGTCTTACAGTTTTTCTGTATGAAAAAAGTCATAAATCAAGGTAAGTTTAAAATACATTGGTGGGTAAAGCAGAAAAGCCACTGTAGCAAGAAAGGGGAAGCTTTTCAATAAGTCTAAGATACTATCTGAAGACAGTCTTAGCTTTTGGGTTAGTGATAACTAGTTGCCTGCTAAGTTATTAGACTTCAAAGGGTTTTACCTATTAGATACACTATGCTAGTTTAGATACATACAAACATGGAAAAGGAATGGATGCTCCAGGGCTAAAGCTAGCTCAATATAAGGTAATTAGCATCTGGACCTGCAACATTTCAGCTTCTCCACATCACTGCAGCTTTAGTCAGTCAATCAGGCTTTGTAGGCACAACGAGAGAGCAAAAATTTGTTCACATGAGAAACCTGCAACACATCTACCTTACCTACGAGCACAAATGCAGTACAAACATGCAGTTGGTGCTTCTTGTTTGTCACACTTATGGCTTATGAACTTTTGGAAGCACTGAATTAGTGAACATCAACTATTGTTCCTATCAAAACAAAGAATAAGGTCCTGTGAGCCAGAACAGCATCTGTGTTAAACAAGGCCACTTGCCAAAGCCCTGTGGAAGCAGCCAGTCTTATCAGAACAAGAACAGTAACCTGCTCTTCCTCATAATGCTTGCCCTGCATAGCAATTAAGAGGCATTTAGAACATTCTTTTGCAGCTACAGAACTGGGATCACCTTTTCCATTCTTTGCTTTAGGAAATATGCAATCATGAATTTCCTGGGCTTTCAACTTCATGTGAACATTTTTCACTACATTAAGAATACAAAATAGCTCAGCAAAGCAAAACAAAATGAAATTTAGCCACTTTTCTATAGCATCATCACATGGAGTAAATCTCACTTTCACACTTTCTGGAGCAATCTGTCATGTTCAGAATGATGAATGTTTGTGAATGAGAATTCCTGGAAAGAGATTTGTCTCCACAGACTGAATGGCTGGTTAAAACTGCAGTACTATGGAGAGATTGAAATGTTGCAAGTCGAGAGAGGCTGTCTGGGCTACCCTGCACACTTCACAACCCCTGAGCAACCAATCAGTCATTCCCTACTCCCCTGTTCAGGAGGATTAACATCATATGAGTGATTGCTAAAAACCTTTGAAATATATTAACTTAGCACAGTAGCTTCTACCAGCAAAACCCACTAAGAATGCCATAGAGGCCTATGGAAAAGCTTTCCCTATCTTGCTGTAGCCACTTCTCTGATGTACGACTGATGCATTTGAAACTTGCCATGATCTATGAATTACTTTGTTCTGTACAACCATAAAACTTCACAAAATTGCTTATGTCTTGGAACATGGAAATTGGGGTAACCTTAATCTGTGTTCCACAGCCATTCAAAAAGGCTCCAAATAAACTCTCTCTTCTCCTTTAAGGGAAAAATGTGGCCGTTTTTTCTTTTTCTTTTTTCTTTTTGCATGGATACTATCCTTCTTCTCCTAGGTGAATTTCTCCATAAAGTGCATCAGAACTCCTCTGTATATAGACACACTAAATGGGAAGCGCACCAGCACCACACATAGGAATTACTTTAAACATGTGCCCACCAACAAGAAGTCCAGAAATGTGAAAAAATTGACACAAAACACCCCACAAAAGTGCTGCTTATCCACATACTGACCTTTGCCTTATTCATTTCCAGCTTTGAAACTGGGTCAGGAAACTGTAATCTTTGGTTATTCTGTGTGTTTACAGGTAGTGTTGATGATAGAACTTTTAATTGAGCTTAGTGGTCACAGTCTGTGCCCCAAGTCATGTCTGACCATCGGTAAACCAGTAGAAAGAGCCAATTAATAGGGAAATCAGAAGAAGGAGATTTAGTCAATGTGGTTACATTGGGAAGAGTGACTCAGGGGTCCAGTGAACCCCTCAAATCCATCTTTGGCATCCTGAAGTGCGATAGTTTCAATGAAGCCAAGAATTTGCACATCTAAACAATCCAGTCAAGGTATAGTTCCACCTGCCATTGACCCATCATTACCTGGGTTTCAGGCTCATCTTGTATGAAATCTCTTACAGGGAGACAAGTTCCCTCTCTGGCTGGTGTGGTTCCTTCTCTTAGCATGAGGTTCTTGGGGAAATTGTCATTTCATTGGGGTCTGTTGTTTCATTACTTTTTGATACTCAGATTCAAAGGTTCAAATGTATCGTCAGAATGTCTTTATTTTGCCAGGAAGTTTACATTTCCCCACTTTCTGACCTAGCACCAATAATCATGATGAATCAGGACTAAAGTTAGAACTCATTTAGTAGGCAGCCATGTATAAGAAACATTTTTTTCATAAATTCTTGTGTTTAGTTATAGAAGCACTAAGCATGTTGTCACTGGGTTACAAGTAAACATTAACAAATCAATACATTTGCAAATATGGAATTTTCAATAAGGAAAATCTGTTGTAAATAAGAGCAATAAAAAAAATGGAAGAAAATTCCACCAAATCTCTCAAGTAAATGAAAGTATATTGCAAAATATTCATAACATTAAAAATAGAAAATTTGCCCTGCATTTCATAATAGTTTAAAAGAAATATTACTTTGTTAACCCTGAGGCATTGAGATTTTAACAGAGAAAGTGAAATCATATTTACATAGAATAAAATTAAAAGATTTGTGTCCATAAATATCCCTACTTTTCATAGCTATAATGTGTTCTTAATAAGAAGACAGCCCTAATTGTGATAGCTTATTTTTCTTTAGAACTCAAAATACACCTGATCAGTTAATCAGATCAAGGCCATGTACTTGAAGCAAAAAACAAAAACAAAATGAAGAACAGCAAGATAATCATTGGGTAGATCTATGAGCTTGTAAAAGTGGGACATGTAGACCAGCAACCAAAACCACACCAAATTCAAAGAAACCAAAACCCAAGGAAAATGTCCACGTTAAAAATCTCATTATACAAAAGCACATTTCGCTCTGTGTTTCCTGCCTTTGGTTATTTGTTACTCAGAGCTGGCAAATGGTCTGAGGGCTTTGCACATGCCCAGAAGCACCACACCACCAAGCTGATATGTTCTTTTTCTTCCCTCCCCTTCTTCCTCTTTCTTCTCCTCCCTCCTCTTCCATTGCTTCCCTTCCTCTCAGCTCCTGCTTTCCTGCCTCTTCTCTCTCATCCCTTCCTTCCTCTCTGCCTGTGTTCCTTCTTGTAGTGTGGAAGAAATTTGAAGTAGCAGAATTTTGATAAGAATATAGGACATAAAAAAAAAAGAATATAGGACATAGAAAAAAGGGGGAACACATACACTGGGGTGCTTTATAAAGAATTTAATTTTGTTTAGTATTTGATACCACAGAATGTAGAGCATTTTCTGCTTTCGGAATTGATTGCTATTTTATTTTAATCTAGCAACATGCCTGCTCTAGCAAGGGATCACATCCAAAGACTTTCTAGGACTATATGTTCTGGCTGGAATACAGACATGCTCTTAGGATACACCTTTAATCCCCAAAAATTAAGGTAAGGTTATTTTATAGAAGGAAGCAGCCATGTTTAAGAGTGACATCTAATTGAGAAGCAGACAAAGCGAAAAATCAGAGAAAGATTTGACGGAATGAGTCAAAGATAGGATATGCCCAACTCTCACAAGGACAGCACAGGAAAGTGCTGAGAATTTTGCTTTACATAAATGCATAAAGATAAAATGTCATTTCTGAAATTCTATCCTAACTGTAAGTTAAAATTCATTTAACAATTTCTTAAAACGAAATCTAAGTCAGCAACTCAAACATCAAAATTTAAAAATAATTTTATTTTTAATTTTTTCACTTTACATCCCAATTGCACTCTCTCCCTCATTATCTCCTGATGCCATCCTTCCTTCCTCATACCCTCTCCCTCCGTCCCTTAGTCCTCAGAAAGAGGAGCTCTCTTCCCCTAACATCTGAGCACTTCAGCTTACCAAGTCTCATCTGTACTACCTGCATCCTCTTCCTCTGTGGGCCTTTTACCATTGTCATATTTTTCATGACTCTTGCATTTAGTTATAAGAAGGGTTTGGTGGGTTGTGGGAACTGCAGCTGTGCTGGTACTGACTTTTACTTGTTTTTGTCTGCAGTTAAAACATTGTGCTCCACTGGTTGCCTTCATTTCCTTGTTTTGAGTCTCATGTCTTGGCCCTTGGTTTGCTTCCTCTTGGGGACTTTCCACAGTGCTGTTTGGGGGTTCCTCCCCTATATAAGCAGTTCTGTTACTTCCAATAAAGGCATTCTCTTAGCACGAATGACCCATTGTTGTGTGGTCTTTTCAATCCGCAGACCCTCGCCATAGCCTAGACTAGTAGCACGGGTGCTACAGTGGTCCACAGTCTAAGATGCTGTGATCCAAATTATTTGGAATGACCATGAATGAGGGTAGCCTAATTGAAGGGTAGATGGTTTGATGCATTCAAGGATTTCAATTATATAAGTCAACCATCAGAGTTTGTTGATAAAAAGACTACATTTTAAAGGAATACTTAGTGTCTATTGGGTACTTATTACATATCAGGAACTTTTCTAAACATGTATGTGTTAGCACATTTAATCTTTATAATGACCCTAAGAGAATTTTTATTTTATTATTAGAAGGAAAATATAGAGAGCAGGTTACATACCTAATCCATATTGTTGTTAGAATTACATCCCACGCAGTTTGTATCTGGTGCTCTTATCTTTAACTATTTTGTAATACTATTATTTAGGTAAGAGCTGAAGGTAGAAGGGAAGATTGTGAGGTATATGTTGTTGCTGGATGAAAAGCAATATGTCAGGCCATTTTTATTTCAGGAGAGACTCTCTTATGCCTATGCATATACATATATTTGTTGTTTATTCTTCTGTCATACAATGCACCCCAACTACAGCCTCTCCCAGCTTCTGCACCACCTCCCCACCACCCTAGATCCACTGTTCCTTTGTCTTCCATCAGAAAAGAGCTGGCCTCCCAAGGATATCAACTGAACACAGCATAACAAGACACAATAAGACTTTGCACACACCCTTATATCAAGGCTGGGCAAGGCAGCTCAGTAGGAGGAAAAGGCTCTCAAGACCCAACAAAGGAGACAGAGACACCTGTATTCCCACTGTTAGGAGTCCCACAAAACCCCAAGCTAAATAACCACATCATATATGCAGAGGACACAGTACAAACCCATGCAGGCTCTGTGACTGCGATTGCTACTTCAGTCTCCTGTGAGCCCCTATGAGCCCTGCTTAGTTGATTCTGTAGGCTGTGTTCTCCTGGTGTCCTTGAGCCCTGTGGCTCCTACAGTTCCTTCTCTACTTCTGCTGTGGTTCCCCATGCTCTGCCTAATGTTTGCCTGTGGATCTCTGCATCTCCTCCCATCAGCTCCTGGAGGAAGCCTCTGTGAAGACAACTGGGCTAGGCATCAATCTATGAATGTAGCACAATAACATTAGGAATTATTTAATTGACTTTCTCTTGTTTTTGTTTCTGGTTTGTTGTTGTTGTTTTGTTTTTGTTTTGCTTGGCCTGCTGTGTTTGGACCTACCTTAGGTCTCTGGGCCATCCAGATTCTGGTTGCTGGCCATCAAGGCAGTGTTGGGAGTGGGCTTTTTCTTGTATTGTGGACCTTAAGTTAGAGGAGTCATTAGCTGGCCACTCCCAGGAGCTCTGTGTCACCATTGACCCAGCATATCTTGCAGGCAGGACAAGTTGTAGGTCGAAGGTTGAAGGTTGTGTGGCAGGGTTGGTGTCTCAGTCCCACCACTGGCAGTTTAGTCTGGTTACAGAAGATGGCTAGTTCAGGGCCCTGTATCCTCCTATACCTATCTCACAGCCAGTTTTGATTTGCATTTTCCTGATGGCTAAGTATGTTGAACATTTCTTTAAGTGTTTCTCAGTCATTTGAGATTTCCTGTATTGAGAATTATCTGTTCATATCTGTATCCCCCCTTTTAATTCAATTAGTTGATTTGTTTATGTCTAGTTTCTTGAGCTCTTCATATATTTTGGTTATTATCCCTCTATTGAATGAGGATTTGGTGAGTATCTCCTCCCATTCTGTAGGGTGCTGTTTTGTCCTATTGACAGTGTCCTTTGTCTTACAGAAGCTTTTCAGTTTTATGAGGTCCACTTATTAATTGTTGATCGTACCTGATTTTTTTATTAAGAAGTCAGAAATACACAATGGACAAAAGAAAGCATTTTTAAAATAAGTAGTACTTGGTCCTGTTATATTCCTTTTTTTATCATCTTTGTGAATCTCATTGACTATTTTTTCTTTTAATTTAAATGCAACTTCTCAAGGAAGAGAGTAGTGATGGTTTGGAAATGAGACAGTAATAAGCCATAGACTTTTCATACATCCTTACTAATGAGAAGGAAAGAAGAGGAAAAAAAGGGGTCTTTAAAAGAATAGATAAAAAGTATTTGGTTGAAACATTTTTTTCATAGAAGCAACATAATATCATATTAAAGGACTGGTGCTATGACAATTATGAAACAAGAAAAAGAAAACTTTTATTCCACTGCATAATTTTATTATGCTTGCATCTGAAGGGAGACCAATTAATTATGACACTGGTGCCCAGATGGAGAGAAGCCATTATCACTGTTTTTACTTTGAGGAAAAAAGAACCTATTATTACACAGTGAATCATCATGTAGGTGGGGTGATTTGAACCATCCTCATTTGAAGATATACTCTAGAATTTTGCTGATAATACATGTATCTTCATGTGAAAGTGTTTTATGAGTCAAAAATTAAATATTTTATACTTTTCTAACATAGGCAGTTCATAGTGTCTGCATATATAAAGAAATTAAGTGAAGGAGAGTCCTGGTAGTCTGTGTCATTAGTGTGTGATATTTTCCCAATTGAACAGAAAGTATATGGAAACAGAATATGTAGCTTAAAACTTAACAATAATAAATACAATACAGTCTTTATTGTGTGACTCTGAATAGTATTTCCATTAATTCAGAACATAGCAGATTTTACATGGGGTAGTAAATAACTATTTTATAAATAACTATTTTAATCATATTTTTTCTGGATCTGCCTCTACTTAATTTGAGGGGTTGTCACCCAAAAGCCCCTACTTCTTCCATGACCAGAGTCATGCCTGGACCCAAGCTAGTTCAGTCTTGACTAAAATACATATACTTTTTTTTTTGCTTATGACTATTTTCTAAAATACAAATAATAGAAGTACTAACTTTTAGGGATATGTAAAAATATAAGTTTAATATTATAAAAGCATCTAGGTAATAAACCTACAATTCATCCATGATGTTTCTGAAAAATTTTACTTTTTAGAGTATGGTATGAGAAGCCCGGTTTGGTAAAATAGTCAGTAAGTCATATTTTCTTTACTGACTTGTGTTTCCTAATTTCTTTTGGAATATTTAGGTCATACCAATATCATGTAAAATAGCAAGCTGTTAAAATCGTGAGCTGTGAAATAGAGTTATGTGATTTGAATACCAGCCAAGTCAATTAGAAACTTCTTTGATCTTCAGAAAATTGCTGACCTTCTTTATACTCTAGTTAACTTATCTATAAAATTGGAATACCAAGGGGAACATTTCCCTGGAGTTGTCAGCTGATTTCAATTATGTATATAATTGCCTGGCACTAGTAATAATACTAGTAAATATTAATGAATATTATTAATAAAATTTGTAGGAGGTATTATGAAATTTTACATCATGATGGTTATGGCAGAAGCTGTAAATTGCTAGTGATGAAGCAGAGGAATATAAAGTCCTATAGAGGCAGTGCTGGGCTCCTGTCTGAGAAAGCCTTTAGATTAGATAATGTTTTAGAACAATGACAACTGAGCAGCAGAATTAACATAACATTGCAGTTACAGACACGTATACCTTTCACTAGAATGCTTTTCTACGAGCAAAATCAGAATGACATGAAAACAAAACTTCTATATTGCTTATCTAGTTGGTAATTTTTACTGAGAAACTTTAAGAGTTTGGAGACAGTTTGGTATTATTTTCATTGTGAATTAAAGCCACCTATTGAAACAAAATCAACACAGATAATGTTACTGTTACGTGAGAATCACCTTCTGACTTCACTTTCACACTCAGGAGAGAAAGAAAAGTCAGGAAACACTGTTGTCTATTAACACACACTATTGGGTTGTCATTTTGGCTTTTTTATCACTTAAGATGAACAAGAATTAGAAGAATTAGTTTTGACATGAAGACCAGAAAAAAAAATAGATATATTTTCTGAGTAATTCTTATGGGTAGTGTTACTACCGTGTACTGCACTCCCTCTGCAAACACACTGATCCCAAAGAATCCATGAACTGGTCAACAGAAGATGGCTTATACAATCAGAATCATGTTTACCTAATGCTATGTGATACATTACCCAAATACCTGCCCCTTCAAAGTAGCAGAGACTATTTCCTTAATAAACCGAAACTATATTCACTCCTATAATTGTATCCATCCTGAAAATGGGTAAAGAAGAAAATTATATATTTTGGTTCATAACTTACTAAAGGTTTGCCAAACTTTAATAAACAAGTCTTAAATCTAAAGTTTCATGTCATTAAATTTTCTATTTAAATGTGTAGAAGAGAAATATTTAAGGAAAATGTGGTTTGAGGATTACAAACTTATTTAACTGATATGTAACCTCTGAATTTTGATTTACAGAAAACACTACACTAGAGGCCAGTCTTGGATGCAATCCATTCTCTATAGTGTGTCACCCGAGTATAGACACCAGGCTTGTTTGGAAGTGCACATTCATCGCCCCAGCTTACAATACCGGCAAGGAACCAGATGCCGTTAGAATCTTCACTAACCAATGGTCCGCCAGAATCACCCTGGAGAGAAAAAGATATAGTCAATAATAGAAATTAATGACAAAAAAATGTATCTGAAAACAAGCAAACAAAAACAAAACAAAACAAAAAACCTAACTAAACCCAAAAAACTCTGTATATTTCAATACTTGAAAGGATGCTAGCCTAACATAATTTTTTCTGTCCCATTATTAGCCCAGTCTGCTAGAGTAGATCTTTGGTTAATGCAATGTAATAATTGAAAATTAGTATGAAATTTCTCACCTTAGTTATCAACTAAGTAGTTGTTGAAAGTATTTCTTCCTATGCAGTCACCACCATACTGAGGAACACTCTTCCCTATATTACAATTACACTCACGGGAAAAGGAAGGTGTGTATCCACCTTCCACTAAAACTGGACATATTTTTCATTTGTGAGCAAATGTTAAGGAAAGTAACTTCTTTACATCACGTATTTACTTTCTTCTGTGAGAATACTAAGCTTCTACTTTCATCACTTTTGAAGTGAATAATGTTATTATTAAGTAATCACGTTATATATTAGATCCTCAAACTTACAATCTTTTAAAGCAAAATTTGTACCCCGTTTTGAACACTATCCCTCCATTTCTTTTCACCTCCCCATCCTTGGTAACCATTGTTGTTGTCGTTGTTACTATTTGTTTTAAAGATGTATGTGTATATGTGTGCTAGCGCCTATGGAGTCCAGAAGGGAGCTTGGATCCCCTGATGCTGCAGTTAGAGGCAGCCGTGAGCCACCTATGTTGGTGCTCGGAACAAAGCGCAGTTAGGTCTTCTGCAAGATCAGTAAGTACATAGCCTTAAATGCTAAGCCATCTCCTTAGGCTTGCCAGACATCATTATATTGTGTTTTAGTGAGTTTTTAAAGACTCCATGAAATCATGCAGTATTTGACTATGACTTTCTGTGTAGGCTTTTCCATTTGTTTGTTTGTTATTGGAAATACTGTACTGTTTGTTTTTATCATGACTTCACCGTTTTCTATTTCTATCACAAGTATACAATTTTCTTTATATTTTTGCAGATAGTTTTTTAGTCATAATTAATATCACCTTAAAATGACATTTCATTATGTTTCTATTTTCATTTCTGTGATTATTGATTTTGAGCAACTTTTCAACGAAAAGGTGTTCATGGGTTTCTTGGTGTGTGAGCGTGGGCATGTGCATGTGTGTGTGTGTGTGAACAGGTGTGTGCATGTTTGTATGTATGTGGAGATCACAAGTTGATGTCCTGTCTTCCTTCATGACTCTCCGACATTTTTTTGTGATGGTGTCTCTTCTCACTGAGCCTAGAGCTCACTAATCTATTAGGCTGTCTATCTAGGAACCCTCCTTTCTCTATCGCCCAGGGATAGGATTATTGATATTTCCCAGGGTTGCTGGGAAATATAAACTCAGGTTCTCACGCTTGTGTGGTAAGCACATTGCTGACTGAGCTATCTCTTCACACACCATTTGTACTTTTTCTTTGGGAAAATGTCTATTTAGGCCATTTGCCCTTTCTTTCTTTCTTTCTTTCTTTCCTTCTTTCTTTCTTTCTTTCTTTCTTTCTTTCTTTCTTTGTTCCTTTGTTTCTGTCTTTTTTCTGAGACAGGGTTTCCCTGTGTAGCCTTGGCTGCCCTAGACTCACCTAGTACTCCAGGGTAGGCTGGCTTTGAACTCACAGAGATCTGCCTGCCTCTGCCTCTCAAGTGCTGGTATTGCAGGCATGCCCCACCACGCCCAGCACCATTTGCCCATTTTAAAGTCAGAACATGGTGCTTTTGGTATTGATTTATGTAGGTTACAGGAGGTTTTCAAGATTTGGATTGAGTGAAAGACTTGATGATGTTTACAGAATATGCAAAAGAGATCAACAGAATGGGGAAGTTTAAAAATATGGAAGCTAACATGAATAGAGAGTACAAATAATTGTGCATATGAGAGGACACAGTAGAAGAAACCTTGCTGAAACCAGAAAGTAAACAAGAGTACAAATAGAAATGTGTCAAGAAGAAAAGTAAATTCCAGACCTTTCATTTGATTTCTTAAATTTTTTTCTAGTTATTAAGAAAGCTATAGTAGACGGGCAGTGGTGACACACGCCTTTAATCCCAGCACTTGGGAGGCAGAGGCAGGCAGATCGCTCTGAGTTCAAGGCCAGCCTGGTCTACAAAGCAAATCCAGGATAGCCAAGGCTACACAGAGAAACCCTGTCTCAAAGAACCAAAAACAAACAAACAAACAAACAAACAAACAAAAAACCCCAACCAACCAACCAACCAAAACAACAACAACAAAAAAAGAAAGCTATAGTATTCTATAGAATATTGGGACATGGTACAATATGTAAAAGAATCTGTTGAAGATTTGACATAGCACAATAAAAGATACATCAGGGATATATAGTTAAAGACTCCCATGTTATTAAATACCTTAGGTTTTTAAGAAGAAACTGTTTCATCTAGTGTGTAGTTCCTGGCAAAGTTAACAGATTACTTTATGATTCAAGATTATTAATAGGTGTGGAGAAGTAGAAAATGAAGTCACTGGAGATGCAGTGCATACATTTGTTGAAGCATGGGTCTTAGGTAGTGGCAGGTTAGGAGGCAAAAGCCTTCTTAACCAATTAAGTACCATGGGGTTTTAAGCTCCTCATAATCTCCAAGAATAGGTTTAGTTTAGTGTGAAAACTAGAAAGATGAAAACCTGTAATTTTAGAGGATGGTTGTGTGTTATAAATCCTTATTTGCACGTCTTCTTATCCTTAGAGCACAGGAATATACTTACTCATTTCAACAACCCTATACACAGCACAATGAATTCTGTACAATGATGAATCAAGTGTGGTTCTTCCTGGGTTGATCACTAGTTGTGCCTGCCTAGACTGCTACTAGACAACCCAGCACAGTTGCTTAGTAACAGCATAGGAATATTAGAAGCACATTAATAAGGAAAAGTCCCTGGGCTTTGAGTTCACAGAATGGGTACAAGATCAAAGTACCTCCATTAAAGTCCTTGGTGTGTCCGTTAAGTTAAATGGCTTACCTCATCACTTTGTCCAAACTCCTCGTCAGAAATGGGTTTCAAACTAAAATATGCTCCAGATTACCATAACTAAAGTAAGTGAATATTTGCAATGATCTTAAAACCATGCCTAGTATATAGGATTCCACAAAGATGGTGTTAAATAAATAAAATAACTAGGATGTTGGAGCCAGGCTGCGAAAGCTCCATTCCTGATTAGTATGAGAGTAAGTAGAAGGATTCTTGGGGACAGGACAGTCAAACTAAATTCATCAGTGATGCATTTCATTTATTCATTGCTCATCATGTCTTTCCCTAACTTTGCATACAGCTTCTTATAACAGGACAGCTGATTTAGACTCATAGTATTTTACTGATATCAATATACATTTTAGTTAGATGATTTGGCTGTAAAACACACTTATACTTTTAACATTGAGAAAATGTCACTGTCCATTGGAAATCTAAAGCCACCAGAAAAAAAAAAGTCATGTAAGAGACTGGGGAGCATTACCTGGCAGGCATCAACACGTCCCTCCAGGAAGCCAGCGCACAGCATTCCAGGCGTGACCACGCCGCCATATGCCTTTCCACTGTTGCAGGTCTTGTTGTCTATAATCTTCACTCTTCCTTTCTGAAGTATATTAGGACTTTCTCCTGAAAAAAGAATGTTATATAATTTTTAGAATAGAATTTTAGAAATATATATTTTTTACATGTATATATCTATTTGCTGTGTGAGAAAATGTGTGTGTGCATAATGCACGCATGTGGGGGTCAAAGGTCACACCTTGGATGTCAGTTTTCTCTTTCCACCATGTGGATTCTATGTATCAAACGCGGGTTTGGAGGCTTGGAGGCAAGTGCCTTTATCTGCTCAGCCATCTTGCCAGCCCCCCCACCCCCCCTCCGCCCACGTTGTAATAAATTTTTAGACACTCAGTATCAATTTCTCTGAATTAGTACTTAGCTTTAAAATTATGTTTTTTAGGAAATGTACAACATTTTAGTTAAAGCAAGAGGTATTTCCAAAACATTAAACCACTGCTAAAGACAATCATGTTTAGAATTAGTTTACATGTCATATGTGATAGGTTTTTTTTCTTTTAAACTGTTTTAGAATTTACATTTACTATGTATGTTTTAGAAAGCAAAATTTAAAAATGCACACATCAGAAACATACATTATTTAATCACTTATAAATTTTCAGTTGAGTTTACTACAGTGGCTATAGATTTTTAAAATCATTTAGTTTTATTTTCCTGCTTTAGAAATGCATTTTGGATGTATTTTGACCCTTACTGTATACGGGATTAAGGTCATGGAATGCATGGGATCAGTGGGTTTTGCTCAAATCTAGCCTCCTTGATGAAAGATAAATATTTACTGAATGAATGAATGACAGAGGGAATGATGTGCCCAAATGAGAAAAGTCAGAAAACTGTGACAACTGCCATTACCATCACATTGTGGCAAACAACTCTATGGAACTATAGTTTCTCAGTAAGTGCCCATTGCACAGTATACTATCTTTAATGATCTAGTAAAAGTATTTTCCAGACTTAGTTGTCACTCTAAATGCATTTCCTTTTAATTCCTAAAGCTGGAATCCTGTAATGGAAAGCTGTCAGGAATTTACCATCAGACTTTAATGTTCCCCATCCAGTGACCACCACGTCTGAGTTGGGTGGGAACTTCTGAGTTGCTTCCGGTAGACAAGCCCTTCGGATGTCGCTTTTATATAATACTGGCGAAGACAGTTGCACAACAGCTATATCATTATCATGTGCAGGGTAACTGTAGTTCTCATGGATTATAATATTCTTGACAGTTCGCTGTGTTTGTGGTTTATTTAAAAGAAGCCCAAAACTAACTTTCCAGTCTTTGGGATTTGGAGCCCTAAAGGAAATAGATTTATTTATTAAAACTTCTGTATATTAGAGCTAAAGGAATTAGCGTTAACTTTTTAAAACTTCATTTCCATAGTACTTTTTTTTTGAGAGAGAGAGAAAGAGAGAGAGAGAGAGAGAGAGAGAGAGAGAGAGAGAGAGAGAGAGA
>OU015756.1:29764547-29777953 GCA_907169655.1 Acomys percivali | reverse complement strand
GAGAGAGAGAGAGAGAGAGAGAGAGAGAGAGAGAGAGAGAGAGAGAGGCTCTCGTGGTACATTCCTGGGTGGTATGAACTTGCTACATACAACAAACTTGCCTCAAACTTACTGGGATCCATCTCCTTTGCCTCTTGGCTTTATGCTGAGATTTAAGGCATATGCCACTATGGAAAGCTCCTCCCCCCAGATAAGCTGTATATAAATGAAGAAATAAAAGCAATGTTATTTGTACATATTTTGAGTAATTCTATAAAATATGATGGAAAATATAGTCAATAGCTGAGCATGTGGGCCTAGCACTTTAGGAATATAGGCAGGAGAATGCTGAATCTGAGGCCACTCTGGGCTACACAGTAAATTGAAGGGCATTCTCAGCTATTTGTAGTGAGACTTTGACTTAAAAATAATTAAAGAGAAAAGGCAGTTTATAGAAAGTAAATTTTATTTCTTTCCTTGAATAGAAAATACTGAAGGGGATTTAGAAAATAAACATGAAAATATATAATAAGAAGCCTAATAAAAAGTAAGCATGGAGGTGAGCACAAAGAATTTATGGAAATGATATTGTTTAAATCTTTTCTTTTAGCCATTGTAAACAACAAATAAAATACTTTTGTCCGCCATCATGTTATTTAGTATTTTGTATATTATGTTCTGAAAAGTAGTCCTTTTGGAACCTTTCCAACAGTGTTATAATATGCAAGGATGGTTTTGAATAGAGCTGACCACGTTAGAGTTACAATTTCATTTTTATCCAGCTCAGTGGTAGAGTTCTGGCCTGGCATATACGAGATCCTGGATTCAATCCCTAAAATTGAGAGAAGAAGCGAGGATGGTGAGGTTGCAATCTCTCAGTGCAATAACTCTTAGAGAAGTCATCATTTCATCCTAGTGTGGCAGACCACAGCTGTAATCACAACACTTAATAAGTAGAGGCAGGAGGATTGCAAGTCTGTGGGTACTTCAATCTAGTCATCGAGTTTGAGGCCACCCTGTCATTGATATGATTTCTCCAACTCACTTTTGCCTATGTTTCTGTGGTTGTTAATCAGGAGATTTATTACTGTGGCAGGGGTGCTGCCACATGTTCCACAGAGCACAGGCCAACTTTCCACAATAAACCATTATATCTAGTCCAAAATGTCAATATTTCTGCTTTGGACAAAATCCTGTCAGATGACTACTGTACTTACTACTTTACTGCAAAACGAGTGAGCAGTTTTGAGGCTGTACCTCACTGGAGTATTAAACAGTTGGGGACATAGTTGCATGGTCCCATCAATAGGGAGGTATTCTTATACTTGAATGCCTTTGAGGCCTTCACAGGTCACATCTTACCTTATGAAACAGTGAGCAGCAGTGATAAGCCAGTTGTTACTAATCAGAGTGGCTCCACATCGGTGGACATTGTTCTGTTGAAGGCTAGCTTGCCAGGGCCATTCTCCTTCATCAGCATCCCGGCCTCCTACTATTCTGTGGCCTCCAGGAGTAATTGTGCGTCGTCCACAACCTGTTCAAAGGAGAGTTCATCAGTGTTGATCTTGCTTATACACGTGTATTGCTATAGTAAATAAACTACTCATAACGTATGTCCTTACTAACTAGGAACTGAGAAAAACTCACTGTCTTGGAGAAATTAGAATAGATTTACTGCTGGTATGATTTCCTGAAAACATGCTCCACATACATTGCTGTCTTCTCCTATGCTTATCATTCATTTGTACTCTGAATATGTCTTGTCTTACCATAACCTAATGTATGACATACGTAGAACTATAGGTTTGGCTTTAGAAGAGACCAATGTTACTAAATTGCACAAGGATTATGTGGATTATAACTTCAGTGAAGGTAGAAAGCAACAAATGCCATGAAAATATTCATATAAAAGTTTGAGTAAATATGAATTTTATGATGTAGAGTGTCAGTTTAGAAGCATAGGAAGAGCTGGACTCTGAAGTCTTGAAAGCAAATTTGTAGTGGTACAAATTTGTTATTCATCAGAATGACCCTAGTTCCCAATGGCTATCTTGTGGTTTTTTTTTTTAAAGATTTATTTATTTATTATGTACATGGTGCTCTGCCTGCATGTATATCTGCAGAGCAGATGAGAGCATCAGATCACATTATAGATGGTCATGAGCCACCATGTGGTTGCTGGGAATTAAACTCAGGATCTCTGAAAGAGCAGTCAGTGCTCTTAACCACTGAGCCATCTAGTCATTTCTCCAGCCCGCCTATGACTATCTTAATTTCATACCAACCAAAGTGCTGAATTTGTCCTTTAAGTTTGTTATCTTATACTAAAGATTACCATCTCATTGGAAAATACTTTTAAAGATCAGTTTTTTTTTTTAAGAAATAAGAAACATATTACATAAAAGGAGCTCAATAAATATTTGTACAAATGAGACCTTTAAAACTTGAAATAAAGATACTTGTTTATTACGTCATCTGGAAAATAAAAAATGTAATTAATTCTAGGCATAGATTAAGGCAGTAGTTAGTATTTGGCAATGTTGAAGACACTTTTGATTATTTTAAGTGAGGAGGAGCTTGGAGGAGTGTCTATGGATATCCAGTGGACAAAGGCCAGGATATTGCCTACTACCCCATATAAGCTGGCGAGCCACTGAAGCAAGGAATGAGCTGGCCCCAGTGTCAAGTGTGTTAAGACTAAGATACCCTAGACAATGGAATTGTCTGGTTTCACAAATAAGAATATTTAATAAATTAGAAATGCTAGCTGGTCAGTAGCTTCAGAATTGATGTATGATTATAGTGGCTATATCTACTTTGAGACATTCCTTCCTGAAGACAGGAAGGCCTGGGAAGCAAAGGGAGTCATGTACACTTCTAAAGGTCCTACGTGACCTTCCGAAGCCCTTTGGTTTGCTCACTACTCTTAACACTTGCTTATTTTCTAGTCGCGTTGCTAAGCTCAGGGTAAGGCATCTCCTTCCCTGAGTCACCTAGCTGTGGCTGCCATGGCTAATGAGCACTCTCGCACTGACTCATTGACTGTTGCTCCCTTCTCTTTTTCTTTCTACTCCTTCCTTGTTGACTCTACACAGGACAAAGGAATTAATCCAGAATCCAGGGAAGTGATGGTTCCTCCTTACTCTCCTTTCTGTTTGGGTTACTCCTAAAGGAAGTTGGCTTTTACTCAGCTTCCTTCAGAGAAATACAAAAACAAAGATCCTTCCCTGTGGGATAGGAGCCTCCCTTGGAGGCTTGACTTCACTGTTTCTGACCTTACTCACAATTCTTAATTTCTATCCACCCGTCACTTCCATCTGAAGCTCCCAGTTACTCATGTGTCCTGTGTCTGGTAAGCTTGCAGCCACCGCCCCTGCCGCCTTACCTTGTTATTACCTCTGCTCAAGTCCTATGTGGCACCTTATAGCTTTAGTATATCAAAAGAGAGCAATGGTAAATTTCAAGGCCTTAAGGAATACACTGGAGGTTGCTGGATGATCCTTTCAGAAGCATCGTGGAAGCTAGAGAGTTTGTGCTGCCTCCTACCCTTCCACTTCTAATGTACTTTAATACACTTTGATGTGTCTAACTGTCATGCCTTGTTCTTTACATTTAGTTGGGTTTTCTGCATACCTTCTATTTTTTATTATAAATGTGATCAGAACCCTATGTAGGTCAAGTAAAAAAATCTGAATTTTGATATAAAACGGTCTTAGTTTTCTAATTTGGGGAGTAGATTTTAAACTGGATGACATGTTTGCTAGCCCTGCTCATATGCCTGTTCAGACTTCTATGAACCCGATAACTTTCTCAACTGTGGATTTTCAACGTACCAATACTGAAGATTCCACTGGAAAAATTTGCTTTAAGATGCTTTATTAAGTTGCTTGTGGGTTGTTTAACCAAGATCTATGAAAGAAAAACCCTAAATTCCTCATGTTTAAATTTTGCCCCAGTTCCCTTTCAATACCATACTTTCGGACTGTAAAACACACCCGACCATAAGACGCACCCAGTTTTTAGAGCAGTAAAACAAGAAAAACAGTGAAAACAGCAATCAGACCATAAAGAACACCCTAATTTCCACCCCCCTTCCTTTGGGGAGACTGTGTGTCTTATGGTCCGAAAAACACAGTAACTTAGTGGTGACTAACTGATGGTGAGAGCATTCTGGGTCAGTGTTACCCAGCTCTACAGGGTGAGCGCTCTAATCCAGCAACCCCAGTTTTAGTTCCCAGACAAAAGCAATGCGTTCCTTCACTGCTACCTCAGAGTTCCAGCCACTTAGAAGATCTATCTCCTAAGACAAGTAATGGTGTAGGGGGTGAAAACAAAGCCTTGCTTAGCAAGGGAAAAGTGTCTTGCACATAAAGCTAAGTTTCCTGCACAAAAAATTAGTTGTTAGGGTCAGACTACAGAGAGCATTCCTAGGCCTGGGATTCTTAGATGTAAACAGAAAATGCGAATAGCTGACCTATAAGCATGCTCTCAGTGCATACACCATGGTAGGTAATTTATTCACATTGCATTGTTTTATCTTCATGCTAATTTGGAACTCAGGCTTTGGGAAGTTAAGGGATGTATGCTAATTCTTTTAGAATTTGGCACACCTGAAACTCAAAATGCACATGAGGCTGATTTGAGATTCTAAATTCTTAGTTGCCACCTCTTGTCCCTAGGTCCCCTTTGCCATTCTGGCATGTAATAATGCTTCTTATTTTAAATCCATAACATCAGCCCACTTAAGGGCAGCTACAGTAACTTTCACACACATTTCTAAAGTCAGGCTTCTTATTACATCGCAGCTGCAGGTCTTCTTGGCATTCGAAGGAGGAAGCTTTGATGGAAAGTACTTTTGTTGATAAACTTACATGTATTGAGAAGATCTTCTGCTATTGGCATTGCAATGTCTAAAAGTGAGGAAAATGAAAATATTTACATCCGTAAACACATTTTATTTTTAACATTAATGGTACTTACATTGTTTTGGAAATAACCTGTAAATATCTTATCTATCTTGATTGCCAGTTCTGTTCATGAATTAGCGTAGAGAAAAATGAAATATTTATACTTACTTCCAAAAATACTAGAGTTATTCATTATTATTTATTTGCAAAGCAATTTAGTTTTGAAATGTCCTAAAATATATTAGAAATGGTGACCTTCTACCAATCCTAGAAGGCACTGTAACAATAACCATAGTAAGTAGAATGTTGGTACTTTTATTGCAATCTTAAGGTTAAAATGAACTTTTTGGTTAATATAAAGAAATGGGTCTTACTGTGCAATTTTATACACATACAGGGTTACTTTGTTCTTGTTGCCTCTCAATCTTTTGCTGTCTCTCATCTGGCTGCCCCCCGCTTCCTCCCAACATAGGCCACATTTCTGCTGTCTTGACGCATATCCATTACTCTCTCTTGTTCCTACTTCTTTATACCTTTAGACCTCTTTCTTCTCTTTTTTAACTTTCCCTAATGTTCAACACATACACACACACACACACACACACACATACATATGAATGCACACACACATACATGATTACTTTCTTTTTCTTTTCTTTCTTTCTTTCTTTCTTTTTTTTTTTTTTTTGATTTTGGTTTTATTAAGACAGGATTTCTCTTTGTAGCCTTGGCTGCCTGGACTCACTTTGTAGATCAGACTGGCCTCAAACTCACAGAGATCCACCTGCCTCTATGTCCCTGTGTGCTGAGATTACAGGTGTGTATTCACCAAGTTCATGCTTGGTGCATGAACGCTTTTAGTCAAGGTTCCACATATGAGAGGAAATGTGATATTTGTTGCTCTGGGTATGGCTTGTTTCACTAACACAATACTGTATAGTTCTATTTTCCTCAAAATGTTATAGTTTTATTCTTCACAGATGAACAAAATTCCATGTTATATAGGTACTACAGTTCCCTTAATCATTTGTTGGATATCTAGGCTGGTCCACATTTGGCTCTTATGGGCAGTGCTGTGATACATGTTGATGACTGACTTAGGGCCCTATAGATGTGTGTCCAGGAGTGCAGCAGTTGGGTCAGGTAATAGGCCTGGTATTAGTTTTGCAATTTTTATTTGTATTAAGTGCATTTTACTATACTTCAACATTTATGTTTTTTGTGTGCTGTGGTCCCGTTGTTTGTCGTGTCACTTCCCATTTAGTTTAGACGGAGAGAGTTTAATTTGTCAGTGAGACATAGTTTAAGTTTTTCTTCTCACCCCTGGGCAGATAGACAATTTTAGGAACTTGGAAAGAAGTCATTTATATGACACAGTTTGCTGTGCAGCACATTTGTAAACAGAATTGCAAAATACTCAGTTGATGTAGAGAAAATATGAGGAAAGAATAAACAAATGAATTATACATCAAATTTCACATGTAAAAAAACTATCAATTCACTAGCTAGGTCTACTTAAAGAGTTCAAAAGGCATTTATCAGCCGTAGTAATGTCTCTGTTGATTCATTCTGTGTTCTTGATTTCTATAAATCAAGGAAGAAGTATCCAATTCTCCATGCCAATTACAGTTACAGTTTTACATTTGGTTGCACAATACATCAGGGAGACGAAAGAATCCTCTACCAGATGTTGACTTGTCTAAACGAAAGGCAAGGGCACTTAGCAGTCAGCTGGGATAGAAGAAAGGGGCCACAAGTGCTTGAAGAGACATCTGCCATAGCGTCATGTCATGTACTCTTCCTTGCTGCTTCCAGCAGCTGTTTTTTGTTTTTTTGTTTTTTTGACCTGATATCTATAGTTCAGTTTTGATTTTTATGTATATGTATGTATGTATGTTGTGATGTAACATATATGGAATCCTATTAAGAATTTTAAAAACAAACTTTTTGTTTTGTTTTGTTTTGTTTTGGTTTGGTTTTGGTCTTTCAAGATAGGGTTTCTCTGTGTAGCCTTAGTTGTCCTGGACAGGCTGGCCTCGAACTCTCAGAGATCCACCTGCCTCTGCCTCCTGAGTGCTGGGATTAAAGGCATGCACCACCACAGCCCGGCTAAAAACAAACTTTTAAATGACTGGACAAATATTGTCCTATACTTTACCGATAATTTTAAAAGTTCATGTTATTCATATGTCTCTTCTTTTCTTGAGGTTTTCTTTATTAATCTATTCCTTTCCAAAGAAAACAAATGTCTTGTACTTGTAGCTTGCTTTTAAAAGTCGTGCTGTCCCCATAGCTCAACAAAATAGTTATGACTTGGGTATGTGGAAGACGAGCTACGGAGAATTGAGAAATAACTTATGCCATTTTCCTTTCAGACTGAGTCACAGTGGTGGCTGTCTGTATTTCCTGCCCTTAAGTCTCCTGACTCACACTCGGAGGTTAGAAATTTTATGGACTGACCTCACAACCACAAATTCAACAGTGTAACCTAAGAAACTCTGTTTACAATGTGCTATATTGAGGAAGTGAGAGGAAACAATAGCACTGTCTCTGCCCAGGAGGAGATGGATCAAAGGATAGTAAGAATCCTGGGAGTGGTAACTCATAGCTGTAATCCCAGCATTCCACAGCTGAGGCAGAAGGAGTGAGGCTGAGGCCAGACCAGTTTATAAGACAAGGACATTAAAAAACAAACAGCTCAGCACACATGCATTGGTCTTCTCCCAGGGAGTAGGTTATCAAAATGCAGACACAGATTCCTCTGTGAATCAAAAATTTACAATTAATTTTAAATAAATCTGTCCATGTTCTGTCCATTTTCCTGTGGTTGGTTTTATGGCCTACCTGTAGACAATTGAATGTGCCAACAAAAATTGTTAAACAAGGGCTGGAGAGATGGCTCAGAGGTTAAGAGCACTGGCCTTTCTTCTCAAAGGTTCAATTCCCAGAAACCACATGGTGGCACACAGCCATCTATAATGTGCTCTGATGCTCTCTTCCGGCCTGCCGGTGTACATGCAGGCAAAAATACTATATAAATAATAAATAAATCTTTAAAATAAAACACTTTCTTGAGCTGGTTGTCACGGTACTTGCCTTTAACCCCAGTACTCCTGAGGCAGAGGCAGGCTGTTCTTTTTGAGTTCGAGGCCAGCCTGGCCCACAAAGCAAGTCCAGACAGCTAAGGTGCCACAGAGAAACCCTGTCTTAGAAAAAAAAAAAAGTTAAGTAAAAAGGGAGGATTTGAACAGCTGACAAAATATTCCTTTGAGAAGGAGTCAAAGAATTTATTTTTAAGGCCAGAGAAATATAAGTACGATGTGGTTGGAGGTGGAATGTTAGATTTGAAACACACTCTCTAGGGTAGTAGTCCTGCAGAGCATCCATCACTACTGTGCATGGCAAGCTTGAGTAGATTGGTAAGATGGAGGGTTCCTGTCCTGGGTGTGGGGGTGCCCTCCTTTAAATCTAACACTCAGATGACAGAGGCAGGTGGATTTCTGTGAGTTGGAGGCTAGCCTGGTATACAAAGCGAGTTCCAGGGTCAGCCAAGGTTATATTGTGAGATTATGTCTCAAGGAAGAACAAGGAGAAGGAGGACCCACCTGCCCCCATGAAAAAAACAAATAACCCAAAGACTCCTTCTCTGGGTGGTAGAATATGTTTCTTTAATCCTAGCCTGTGCTTAGTGAGTGAATTACAGGCCATTGAGGGTTACTTAGAGAGGGAGGTGGCACATACAAGGTCAGAGGTTATAGAGGACTACTGCCTCAATAAAACAACCAAATAACTACCTAATAAAGATTTTTTTTAAAAAAAAGACTCTACAATTCGATTTCTAGTGAACATTTGCCATTGAAAGATTATCTCCGAAATAGATAATGATAATGAAAACCAAACTGTAAAGTTCTAAGAATAAGGATTTTTTTTTTATAATAGCAGCAGGCTCATTGATTATACTAAATATTTAGATTATGGACTTTGATGCTAATTAGGTGAATTTATCACTTTACATGGGTCCAAATTCTAAACAAGCTGATTAATTCTCCCTTTTAGATGCATTTCCTGGTTTTCCTATGTAGAAACATTCAGGCATACTCTCTTGGGGAACATTTAAAAGTATTCAACTGGTGGATTTCAGAAAACTCTAAAACTGGAAGTGTATATAGACTTGTTAAGCAAGCTAAACTAAAGATGTTTTATGATGAGAAAATTATTTCCTGCCATGGCTCCTCGTTGGTGATATTTTAGCACACACACAGCTGTAATGCAACTGTTGGGCATTGAAACTATGGAGCTGGGTTATGCTTGAACAGAACCAGAATGCTCCACCCAAGGTAGGCTTGGGTGGCCACTTGATTGTGCATCTACCCTCAAGAACTGCTTGTCATCATTTATGGTTTGACTGAGAATTGGTCTGTAGTAACACATTGTGTGTCATTTGCTTTTCCTCAGATTGGTGCAGTTTAGCTTTTTAGAGAACATACCTTCCCTGCTGACAGGCTTGATGATGAGGATATAAAGGTCAATATTAAATCAATCTTATTATTGTTTCATTATTTGGTTTTTTTGGGACAGGGTTTCTTTATGTGGCCCTTGATATCCTGGAACTCACTTTGTAGAGACCAGACTGCCTCTGTCTACCAAGTGTTGGTATTAAAGGCATGTACCACCATGCCTGGCTAAGAAATTATTTTTAAGAATATAAATATTTATTGGGTAGGGGAGAAATATATACATGTTTCTTCTAGAATTTATTCTAAATAGTCAGTGTGGTGATTTACCTATCTTACCATGTAATGATTTAGTATTATAATAGCAAAAATCTATATGAAATGATTTTGCTGCAGTAGGTGTATTTATGAAGTGTAAAAATGTTTGTGGACCCTTTATTTGATTTGGTGCTTCTATTCTAATATGAGCAATGATCTTTACACATGATTTACATCATCCCTAAGGTTTATAAAATCATAGTAAAGGGGCTTATTGCCCTGCTTTGAATCCATTCATGAAACACACACACACACACACACACACACACACACACACACACATCCTCTAAGACTCAGTGGCCTGTACAGTGAACACCTAATATACATTTTTATCAGAAAAATCAATGAAAGCATAGTTTCTTGATATATTTTACATAGTAACATTTCTTCTATTCTTGCTGTGTGCCAGGTACTATGCTAAGATACTTTGCTGTGTGTGCTATGAAGTCTGTGATTCACACTCTTCTTTTTAAAGATGAAAAAAAAAAGAGACAGTGGGATAAACAATTCATTTTTGGGAAAACTTGGGGTAGAAAGTCAAAGTTTTCTCTATTGTCTCAATGTTTAAGAGGGTATTTTTAGAAATATTTCAGTTTTATTCCTCTAATTGATAAAACAATGTGAGTTTATTATAGACTAGGTGTAAGACTGTTATGAAATAACAGCACATTTTATTAAATTAGAATGCAACAAAAACCTCCTGTGAACCAGGATGAAAGCTCTCAAATAGGAACTAAAATTACTGGACTTTGATTTTGGAATACATCCTTTAGAGCATTGCATCCTACTGGACTTCAGATTGCTAGCCCTGGAATGTTTGCTCCAGAAAAAGACTGATCATTTGCTGATGATTTGCTTTCTCCATAAGAATGAAACTTCTGTGACAACTAAGGGAGCTATAAGGAAGAGATGGGTAGTTACTGGTAGTGTCAACCCACTCCACGGTGACCCCAGATGACAGCCTTGGAAAGTGATGGATCTATTTGCTGCTTGCTAGGATTTATTGGGAGAACTGTCGCTCCCTCCTCATTCTTCATCCGTGGGGTTTCACTGCCATGTGACCCAAGTTGTACAGTGTTCTCCACTCTGTTCACATTTATTGGTGACCAACAGGGGAAGTCAGTGCATTTTTTTGACTTATTAATCAGCACCCATTTCTTCTTTCATTAGAATTACCCTCTGGGGAATTTTGCAAGTCAAGAGCTGTTCAAAAATTTCCTAAGAATGAAGCTAAAATGGAACTAAGAAACAGAAAAACAGTTCTCTATAACCTGCTTAGAGCCCCTGACTCTATTCTTGCCAGAAGAAATATGCTTGCTGATTTCACTGCTGTGTGAAGCAATCAAAGTAAAATGATTTAGTTTCTGTCATGTGACAGTTGAAAGAGACTCGTGTTACAAAGCTTATTGAGTGCTATTTATCAGCTTCTTCTTCTTCTTCTATTTCTTCTTCTTCTATTTCTTCTTCTTCTTCTTCTTCTTCTTCTTCTTCTTCTTCTTCTTCTTCTTATTATTATTATTATTATTATTATTATTATTATTATTATTATTATTGTTATTCTTTTATTTTTTATTTTTATTTTTTATGTCAGGCACTGTGTTGTGATGAATTTTCTTTCTACTTTGAGCAAATAAATTTAAGTCTTTACATGTCGTACACTGGAGCCCAAAAGAGAGCAAGTAGAGCAGAGAAACTGTGTCTGGCCTAGTTCTTGGATATCTAGAAAATCTTGAAATGTCAAAGATGTTTCTCTTATCAGTATCATCAATTTATTCACTTTCACCAACAAATAACATGCTTTACACTGTGTGGCTTACCTGTTACGGTATGACATGTTATTTAAAGAAATCTTAGATGATGATGATGACCACTTTAGATATAGTAGTTTCCACAAAGTCATCTCTATTCATTTTCTTGGACTGGTGTAGTAAGTTATGACAAATGGTATGACTTTTTTGTTTTGTTTTGTTTGTTTGTTTGTTTGTTTTTTAGACAGGGTCTCTCTGTGTAGCCTTGGCTGTCCTGGACTCACTTTGTAGACTGGCCTCGAACTCACAGTGATCTGCCTGCCTCTGCCTCCTGCATGCTGGGATTGAAGGCATGTGCCACCATGCCCAGCACAAATGGTATGACTTAATACAATTTAATCTCTCACACTTATGAAAGCTAAATGTCTGACATCAAGATGGCAGCAGGTTTATTGTCTTGAAGCTCTGGTGAGGTATGCATCCTTCCTTCTTCTAGGCTTCTGTGGCTCCCAGGGCTCCTTGGTGTTCCTTGGTTTACAGCAATTCCTCTAACGCAGTCTGTATCCCCACATGGCTGATGTGTGTTTGCTCTTTCAAATAGACTTATTAGGACAGTGTTCATAGAAACAGGGCCACCCTAATTCAGTGTGATTTATCTTAATTTAACTAATTTAATCTGTAAAGACTGTTGTCTAATGTAATCTTCCTCGCCTGAAAATTTAATCAGGGTCCTCAGTGGATACCTGAAATGTTGGATATTTTTTCTTGGCCTTAGACTCAAAACATAGTGGGTTAAGAGAAAGTACAACGAGCTGAACAAAATAATACAACAGAGTCAAATGAGCAGGGAAAAGAAGTGACCTAGTACAAATGAGAAGGCCCCCTCTCATCAGGGAGTTGCTCCATGATGCTGTTCTTGCCCCACTGCTGGCTCACAGACAAGCTCCAGGGAAGCCAGGAGTGTTAAACATGCATTGTTGTCTCTTGAAAGACAGAGGTGTCCATTCTCCTGAAAGATTGGACATGGGTGTGGTTGATAGCCTGGTGATCTTTGCATCATTTGTATGGCCAGTGGCTCAGTCAGCCTCTTACAAACAGTAGCAGAGGTAGTGCTGGTGACATTTGCACTACCTTAATGACGGAAACCATACCAGATCTTCCCCCCACCCCCAGGCTCTTAAGATGACGCATGTAGTCTATCTCTAGGGTCCATCTTCATGAAAGAAGAAACATATACTTTAAAAAGAGGTTTGAAGTAATTATACCTTATTTTGCTCACAGGATTATGTTACGCCAGAAAACCTTCCCTCCACCCCCAAATTATAGAATGTTAAGATATATATAATATATACAATAAACTGCCCAGTATCAGACTTTTGAAGTTTGGACCAACACTGGCTACTGTGTCCTGTTGAACCAGATTTCCTCCTAGCCTCATGTGAATCAGTACTCCTTCATCCCTGGTGTTTGTAGAGACCCAGTACACAGGGAAATCTGAGGAATGTGTCACCATAAACACAAGGCTTTGAGCCACATGATTTTGTAAAAAGTAACATATTGTATTCTTCATAATGGACTAATGAGAAGAAACAGAGCTCTAAGAATGGAGTATGAAAAATACCATTTCTGTTTTCCTTAGAAGCAGCCACCCTCTATTCCCACCCTCTAGTCTATCTGTCTGTCTGTCTGTCTGTCTATCTATCTATCTATCTATCTATCTACCATATATCTATCTTCTATTCTTTTGACTTCAAATTTTTATTTTATTCATTCACACATGCTATGTTGAGCATGTGGAGGTCAAAAGACAATTTGTGAGGATCAGTTCTCTCCTTCCACCATGATCCCAGGAATTAATCTTAGGCCAAAAGATCTGTCATCAGATACTTCTACTTGCTGAGCCATCTCACCAACCCCCAATGATAGTTGTGCTGTGCTGTGTGTGTGTGGTTTTGTGTGTGTGTGTGTGTGTGTGTGTGTGTGTGTGTGTGTGTGTGTGT